>VZTD01002293.1:2743689-2965841 GCA_013397725.1 Rhagologus leucostigma | reverse complement strand
CGGGGAGCGGGCGCGCCAGGCGGCTCCCGGCGGGCGCCTTTGTCTCTGTGTCCGGCACTGCAGAGGCGGCAGCGCTCCATCCCCGGGGCCGAGGACAGCCCGGGCCGCCTTCCATGCCCGGCATTTTTTTATTTTTTTTTTTAAATCCTTTTTTCCTATATGCCCAAAAACACTTAGGATTTTTTTTATTAGTAGTATTACTTCCTCCACGTTTAAGTGTCGGCATTGAATGAAATAATCAAGATGGATAAGAAATCATTTGAAACCGTGCTGGATGAAATTAGGAAGGTAACTTCTCGTTTTGTGTGTTAGTTTAATCATTTGGTGATGGGCTATAGGACAAGGAGTAATAGCTACATATTGAAAGAGGGAAACATTTAGATCAGATATTAAGAAGAAACTCCTTACTCCGAGGGTGGTGAGGCACTGGAACAGGTTGCCCAGGGAGGTGGTGGATGCCCCATTCCTGGCAGTGTTCAGGGCCAGGTTGGATAAGGCCTTGGGCAACCCGGTCTAGTGGGAGGTGTCCCTGCCCATGGCAGGGGATATAGGGACTGGATGATCTTGAGCCGTCACTTGAAATTGGCACTTGGATAAGGTTACTGCAGCATTTTCACTTTCAAGGAAGATGAGGAATGAAAACAAAGTACCCAGGCATCTCGTATTTGGGGGGAAGGGCTGCGTTTGCTTGGCCTGACCGGAGACAGTGTGAAGTACCTAGCTTTTATACACTGATTTAGGAGGTACAGTGCACACAGGACGTGAGAACGCTGATTTCTAAGCTGCACTCTGTCGTCTTTGTTGGAAGTCACGTCTCCCACAGCTCAGGAGAGTGTATACACCTCCTTCCTCTGGGATGTAAATCCTGTATTTTGATGTGTACTCTGAGTTGTGCTTCTGCATCTTCTGTTTAAAAACTCACCGAGCAAAATACTGCTAACTGTGCGGAGCAGAGATACAAACCTGGCCTTCCTCGCGTCTGGCGGGGCTCTGGTTTCTCTCTGCACAGAGGCAGCAGAGAGGCCTGCTTTTAACAGGAAAGCTCGAGGTTAGTGGTTGGCACACTTCCCCAAATGCTAGAAGGAGAAAAGGAGAGAGAAAAAATCAGAACCTTTGAGATTAATGTTTCTTGTTTTGCCTGGGAAGCAGAAACCTGTGACGATGTATTTTGTTGCAGTTTAGCAGAGGTTATTTAAGTGTCACAGTAGAACAGTTAACCTGCTGAAGCTGTCTTGGTGTGACAATGAAGGGCTTGTTTTAGATGAGATTCTTTGTGGCAGAACAGCGATCCATAGCATTTTTGTAATACGTGGGGTTTTTTGTTTTTTTAGTTTGTCTAGGAGAGGTGAATTTTCTTTATTTGGTAAATACTGGAGTACTCCAGTAATACTGGGTACTGGAGCTGGGTTTCAGTTCAGTTTCTCTTTGGCATGAGGCAGTGATGGCTGCAATTGCAGATTATTATTTTGCAACATATTGAGGTATAAAACCATATCGAGGTATAAAACTGTTCAACAGAAGCCCCAGGGGTGAGTCTCTGTTATCACAACTACATTTTTGCATAAGCTCATGGTTATAAAGTCTCCTTTCTAAAACAGCTGAAAATATGACAGTCTAAGATATTTCAGGATGTGGACTTCCCTCCCAACTTATGAATTTGTGTGGAAAATCTGGGAACAAAACAAAAACAAAATCAAGGAATGACTTGCATGTGAATGCTTTCTCTGACAATTGATGGTGGGAGGGAGTAATGTTTCAATTACATTAGTGCAGTGCAGTCCTTCAGAATACGGTCTGTGATTACTAAAGACTTCAGACAAAAGGGTTTAGACATGTGATTTTAGGCAATTATGTTTCCTCTATGCTATCTGCCTCTATTCCTGTATTCCAGGAATGCTGTTGATCTAAGGATCAATGCTGTGCTGCGTTAATAATAGTTGTGCTGTTGCAGTGTAACATTCATTGTCCAAATGCTGATTTTGTGTCTTTGTTGCTATGTTTTTGTTTAAGCTTCATTTCTTGCTCTGTGGTAGAACCTTCTTTATGATGTGATTTACAAGTTTGTTGTGTTGGCATGTTCCATTTTCAGTCCCACAGTTAGCAGGAACAATTATTTAAATGTCTTCATGCATAGCTTACTTCTCTTTTCCACTATATGTATTTACAATTACTAGCAAAATAAACTTTTGGGGTTTTATTTGTTTGTTTGTTCCTGCCATAAATATGCATAGCAGTGCTTTCTGTTTGTACTCTTGTTACAAAGTCATTCAGTTGTTGATTTAAGAAGGAAAAGTAACATTTGTTTTGGTAAAAAAATATGATATACCCTGCTTTTTTCCAAAATACATGAAGAGGAGGAAAGGACAGAAGAAAAAATGAGCCTAAAGGGAGAAATTCTTTCTCCCCTGTGACTTCAGTGTGTTTGTGTTTGTCTGTTAATGAGGTACAGAAAGGAAGAGGGTTGCCTCGAACAGTATCTAAGTGGGTTTCTGTGCACCTGTGCTGGAGTCAAGCTGCAGTGCTGGAGACTGTCTATGTGGAGGGACAGGAACAAAAAAGCAAGGGGTGAGGGTAGATTTTAGGGCTGTTGGGAGAAAGATGTGGGTGTGTGGGTAAAGCTAAAGGTGATTTGAGAATACACAAGATCTAGCATTAGAGGGGGAGCTTGGAAACTGGAAGAAAGGTGTTTTCAGCAGCTTGGGGCAGGAATTCAGCTGTTAGCTGTCTTTTACATCTTGCACCTGTCGCAGAGAGCTGGGTACAGGAGAGGGAGGAAGTCCTGGCTATTAGACAGCTCAGGTGGTTATCAACAAGACTGTCTTGCCACAAAGTCAAAAGGCCAGTGCTGCATTAAAGTACTGTGCTTTGTTTGTTTTGTATGACTGCATGTTAAAATTTGAAACATGTAAGGATAATGATAAGACAGTATCCATCTCTGCTGCAAGCTTTGTTGTATATTTAATTCTGTCTGTATAGACTCATTATCCAATTTCTTCATAAATTCACTGAGGTAAAATACTTTGTTACTTGGTTTACAGGGGCCATACAAAGAAATTGCCTGAATAATCAACTGTATTATCTTGTTTAACTTAAAGTTGACATAAATCATTGTAGCATAAAGAGAGTGATGATGTTCTCTCAGTTATAAGCAACAACAAAAAAGCAAAATCAAGTAAATAAAAAAATGACTATTTTTTTTAACAGAAGGATTAAATCACATCTTTCTGCTCTTCTCTGTTCTCAGTTACCTAAGGAATGTACTGTTACTTCAAAGTGCTGCAGTGTAGCTGATACAAATGTCACTTTGTAGGGGCAGATTTTAGATTAATAGATTAGCAGATGGTTGTGCTGTAATTACAATTTTGAGTCACTAATTAGGCATCTTTTTTTTTCTATATCTTTTAGGCTGTATTGACTGAGTACAAATTAAAAGCTATTGAATATGTTCATGGATACTTTTCCAGTGAACAGGTAAAGTCAACACTGTCATGGGTTTAATGGGAGCTATTGTTTTTGTGTATTTGGTAATACAAACAGATTGTCTCCAGTCCTACTAGCTTTTCATGTTTATTAACTGAGGAGATGTAATTCCTCATTATTATATCAGCATGACACTATTAAAAAGAGTTCCAAGTTGCTTTGTCATCAAAATCACTACATTTTTATTCTTATTGTGTCGGGAAAACAGTGTAAATTTATCGTAGTGGAATTTAGGATTCTTTTTCAGGTATTGTCCAAATAGAGATGTAGTAATAATGTATAATATGATAATACGTTGATTTTCTTTTTCGTGTTTCTTTTCCTGCTGGCTTTTTTTGGTGTATGTTTGGGAATATGCTGTTTGGGATACTGATAGTTGATAAGCTTTTTCAGAGATACTTGATTTTTTTTTTTAACTTATTCTAATGTAGTGGCATTGTTATGTGTATATGCAAATATATGTAAAAAAGTAAGTATTTGAACTATTTCCATAGAAAATCTTCATGTCATAAAATAGAATTTTAAGTGCCTACTTAGAAATAAAAAGAGGGTTAGATGCTGGTAGGCACCAACAATCAAACGTCACAGACATACAGATATTTTTTTAGCAGCATAGCACTGTGCTACAAAAGTGGAAAGGTCATGTTGATGCTGTTAGCATACATTTCTAATATATCTAAAAGATTAATTGAAGGCCTTACTGTTGCAGGTTGTTGAATTACTGAGATACTTCTCCTGGGCAGAACCACAGCTCAAGGCAATAAAGGCTTTACAACATGTAAGTTCTTGTGACATAATCTTGTGGAATAAATTTGCTCTCTTAATATCATTTTAATTTTATGACACCTACTTTTCAACTGGTGAGTCAATCTACCCTTTAAAATCTTTGAAGTTTCTTCTTCATCTCCTTCTTCAGTGGTTTCAAGCTATGAAACTTCATACTTCTAATTGAGGTATCTTTTCTGACTAAAGTGACTTTTACTTTCCTGTGTATCTCAGGAATAGATGTAACCCTTTGTAACTATTGTTAACTCTCCTGATTTCTTTGCTTTGGGTAAGTGCTTTTTGGAGCTGCTTGTTCATAATTTAGCCTGTAGAGTCTCCTTCCCAATGGGAGGGAGAGGCTATTAAAAGTTTACTGAAATACACCATATGAAGCTGTTACTGAGTTGTATTCTGAGTTTTGAATAGTTGTACTGCTTTATTTTATACACACTTTCTTTCTTTCTTATCAGAAAATAGTGGCAGTTCCAGCATCAAAAATGGTTAATATTCTCAACTGCTTCACATTCAGTAAAGATAAACTTATTGCCCTTGAAATTTTAGCTTCGTAAGTATCTCTTGTGCTGTATTCCTTAACTTATATTGGTTTAGCTCATGTTTGAGGATATAAAACTTAAGTTACTCCTAGAAGGAAGCTCTGTGCCTGGTTAAGGTAAAGCGCAAATCCATTACTGGTGGGGCTGTTCAGCAGAACAATTAGAAGCAGACATTGTAGAAGTAGACATAAGGCTGAGAGAATTGGGTTCGTTCAACCTGGAACAAGTTGTGGTGACCTAATTGCAGCCTTCTAGTACCTGAAAGGAGCCTGCAAGAGAGCTGGAGTGTGGTGACAGGACAAGGGGAATGGCTTTGCACTGAGAGTAGGTTTAGACTGGATATTAGGAAAAAAATTACCATATTTAAGCCTGGGGTTTTTACTTCAATAGTAATATTATAATTTGAACTAATTATGTTTTTTTACTGTTGGGTAGTGGCTAAGTAACTGTGGGTCACTTTTCAGTGGTGCATTGTTTCAGCTTATGCAAATGGAATGGCAGTAATTGTCTGTCGATATCTTTACAGCAACATTGTTGATGCTCAGAATTATCGCCTTATTGAAGATCTGTTCAGAATTAATATGTCAGAGAAGAAAAGATGCAGAAGAATTCTCGAACAGGTAATCAAGATAAACTAATATCCTTGGTTCTGTTAGGATTCTGTTTACATCCTTGTGGTCATTGAGGGGCCAAGGCTTAGCATGAGGACTTCTGGGAGCTACTGGTGGAAGACAAGCTGAAACAAGCAACTGCAAAAAGATAAGAGCTGTGTAATATGTGTGCAGCAAAAGGGGAAGTTTCTGTCAGGCATTAGGAACGTATGGGAAAAGGGGCGCAGAATTGCAACCAGTGCTGGAGGAAACTGTTTTAGAGAACACCAAGTGCTTAAGCCCAAGTTCAGTATAAGCAGAGGTGGACTTTGGCAGAAGTTTACACTATTTGGAGTATTTGGAATAAGACTTGGGACACAGACTTCAGTTGTTCCACATAGGTTGATTCATGCAGTCTTAATGTCATGAAGTAGTAACTGGTTTATTTAGAGCATTGAATTTGATGGCAAATAATGTTCTTTCTTGATTATTTTGCAGGCTTCAAAAACAGGTTGTAAGGCCCCTCATGCTATGATATCATCCTGTGGCATGATTCCTGGCAATCCTTATCCCAAGGGCAAACCAAGCCGCATAAATGGAATTTTTCCAGTAAGCATGATCCTATGCTTTTGCTTTCCACAAATGAACCCTTGATTTAAGATTCACTGTAGTATAACCAAACCCAGAATTCATATACATGGAAGGAGAACTGGAATCAAAACCAAAGTGTGTTTGTTGGGTTTGTTTGTTTGTTTTACCTCATTCCACATTTATAGGGAACTTGCATTATTTTTATTTACGCATTCTTTCTATGCTGCTTCAGGTAAAGAGTAAGACATAGTAAATAAGACATTTTCATATCAGGAAAACATTGTAAACTCCATCAGTATTTGGCAGAATCAGGAGTGGTATCAAGAGCTTTGCTGGTAGGTTGATAAGGTGACCTAATACGGTCACTGCAGTGCTATTGCTAATCTTACTGTGGCTCTTAAACAGGCATGTTAAGCATTTCCTGTGAACACTTAATGGACAGCGAAATTAACATTATCATGTCAACAAGTCAAAATGCAGAATTCCATCATCAACATGGACTGTTTAAAATGCCTGTCTTTACAAAAGCTCAGTGTTACGAACCAAGCTATTGGAATGCTCTTACTCATTACTTTACAAGCCTAAAACAGTTGGTTGGGTTTTGTTTTTTTCCTGACAAACATGGTTACTTTCAGAATGTTCAAAAACTCAAATATAGTTCAGGAAAAAAAAAATGGCAGAAGCTGTACAGCAAGACTTGCTTCTAAATTAATGCTTGGTTTAATTTTCTTTTGTTTCAGGGAACCCCCATCAAAAAGGACACAGAAGAATGTACTAATGAAGGAAAGGGAATAGCGGCCCGTATACTTGGACCATCCAAACCAGTATGTCTAATAAATTAATAAATAAATGAAACTTTAAAAAACCCCGAAACAACTACCAGCCAATTCAACGAGGCTTTGTTATAAAATGCTGTTATGTTGCAAGAAGACTGTAGTGCAGCAATTTAATTAAAGCTAAACTTCTATAATGAATATAACCTAGTATTTTTTTATTTAACTTGAAAATGAGGTCTAGTTTTTATCTGTAGAGGGGGAGGATTCTCTACTGGATACAATGTATGTGCATTTGAAAACAGAATTTAAATTACAGTAGCAGAAAAAAAACCTAAAAGTATTTTTAGTAGTCCATCATGAGCTGTTCTCTGAGGATTTCTCACATGAACACAGAAAATGTCTCCATCTTTGAAACTTGAATTACATCAGTGCCTTAGAGGTTCTTGTTTCTTGACAATGCAGCTGATGTGCATTTCAAAATATTTAAGCATGTGGGACAAACTTTAAGTGCACCTGTTACTATGTTGAAGTATTGTCCAAATGTTTTATCATCACTTTTATTATGTTTCCCACAAAGTTGTATTATTTTAAAGGCATAGGTACCTTCAGAAATATTTGCTAGTTTTAAATGTGCTAAACCTTTAAAATGAGAAGTCAGTCCAAGACTGCAGTGTGAGAACTGCAAGGCAGAAAGGAGTTCCCTTTCCCTCCTGTGCTCATTTTTATATTAAAATCCAAAGGTGTACTAGTGATGTTTGTTTCACTCTTTTCAGAAAGAGTAAAATAGTTGCAGTCACTATGGATATTAGGAAGAAATTTTTTATCACATATATTTGTAGTGAAGAATGCCTGTCTGTAGTAGTATCTGAATGTTAGCTTTTTGTCTGAGAAACATTAGGTAATGCTTTCACTATTGCTTTTTCCCTTTGTTTTTTGTTTATGTAGGCTCCATCAACGTACAATCCACACAAACCAGTTCCATACCCCATCCCACCATGTCGGCCACATGCAACTATTGCACCAAGTAAGGTTTCTATGTGTTCTAGCCTGATGCTATTGTTTCATGCATTTGCCTTTTAAGTAATGTGTCAAGTGTCAGTTTCTCTGACCATGGTCATCTCTGAAATTGGCTTGTGCTCCCTAAGCATGCTCTGGATACTGGTTTGTACCTTTTCTTGTCATGACAACAGAATTGATAAAAAGAGGAATATATTGATTTCTTTTTCCAACATCCATAAGAAAAATGCACAATCCTTTTCTGATGACAAAGTATTTAATTTATGGGAGGCATTGTGCAGGTTAGACAAGACTATGGCTTTGGCTTTGTTGTAACGTTTGACCAAGGTTTGGGCTTTGGCTTGACAAGTCTGACTTGTTGCTGTAGAACCCAGCTTGGGGTATGGTCAGCCACATCCCTGAATTGGGTGGAACGATGTAGGAACTTGCTGAAGGGCTGTAATCGGTTTCTCAGTTGCCTTCAGCTTTACCTTCTCTCCATCACAATGGAGAGTAAACAGTTTCCTAAAAAAAAAGTAGATTTCAGTCTCAGAAGGGAAATAGTGATTGCCTTTTCCTGCTCCTGGTCTGTTTCTAGCCTGGTGCCTTAAGTAAGATTGAGCCTTAATTCATAAGCTCCTCTCTCTTTGCTCTGCTACAACAATTGTTTGATTCCAGACATTTTTGGAAGGGAGCAAGGTAATTGCCCTTTCTTTGGAAGACAGCTTGGAATACTTAAAGTAGTCAGATTCAGGTCTGGCAGCTGAAAGTCTTTTCTAATCTTGAAATTCTGTACTGCGAAACAAGGAGTGCTCTGGTTAGGACACTTGCTTTTCACTGATGTTGGAGATTTCAGGGAGTTTTTCAGGTAGTTGATAAGAAAGTGAAGCAGAACTCTTAGCGAGCATGATGAAGGCTGAGTCATCTAATCAACTTGATGTCTACAAGTTTTTTTATAGCCATTTTAGAAATATGGGGGCACTACTGGTGGCTAAACTAAGACTGATTGATTATTTATGCCCAGGAAATGACTTGTTGCCAAGAAACAGTACAGCAAACTTGCAGACTAGCTCAAATTTGTATTAAATAAATCCTGTTCAAAGTATCTTAGAGCACAAAATTTGGCCTGTGAAAGAATATAAATATTAGTACAGCTTTAGGATATGAAACAGCTTTTGAGGTTTCTGGGCCTTACTAGGCTGCAACATGTTTTGTAAGAAAGCTCTTGTGACAACAGAACTCGTAACTGGTGAAATGATACATATGTGTGTGCATGTTTAATGAGACTGCAGATGCTGACCTGAAGCTATTTAATGTGATTGTTTTCAGTCAATGGTCAGAATGATTAATTGTTTTCTTCCTCTTGAACATTTCCTTCCTGGGCGATGCAGTGATTGGTAGTTGCTTTTCTGATTTTCAGGTCGTGCAAGAAATCTTAACATCAGGTGGAATTACTGTGAAAGCGTGAAATCAGAAAGGAGTTGTATATGACAAATTACTGCACTTCCAGTATTGTTCAAGTGCTACCTTTTCCCATGAAGCCTAAGTTCTTATGCTCTTAAACTATTAATTCAGGGCCACTGTGAAATGTGTTTGTGTTCCTGCAATTTAAATTCAGGTGTGTTTCATCAGAACTGTATACCACAGCAATACAACAGTTTGAGTTGCTCCAAAAAATAAGGGAGGAAAAAAGGTATTTTTAATACATCAATTGCCGTAAGAATTTTATATTAAAATACTTTGCTAACCCGCTTGAATTTCTTAACATTTAAAGAAATATTGAAGAAAACTAGATTAAGTATTTGAGATGGGACATTTTTCTCTGTATTTTCTGGCTAGTGTTAGACAGTCATGGTTACTGATGGTGTGTTTGGCTTCTTTGTTTGTCCAGCTTTAATGCTGAAGAAGGAGTTGCAACAGCCTTTAAATTAGGAATAGGAGTGGAACCAATGATGCTGCAGATATTCTGTATCACTCCTCCCCTTAGAGTTTTTTCAGTCAAAATGGAACTGAAAGGAATTGAAACCTTTTTCAGGCTCTCTCAGGAGAATTGCCCTTAGTAAAATTTGGATCACAATGCATGCCATTCAGGCAGACATTGGCAAAAGCCAACATCCAGCCTGGATAATTAACTGGTCTAGCTTTTTGATGAAGGAATGTCTTAAAGTCTTAAAAATGTTCTTTTAAAGGAGAAGATGCTTACTGCTTTATCTAGATACAGGTTCTTCTGACAATAAGGATGTGTATTGCCTTTGTTATTTTAGGTGCTTACAACAATGCTGGCTTAGTTCCAATGGCCAATGTCATAGCTCCGGGCTTACCAGCTCCTCCACCATACACTACTAATCAAGTGGTGTCAGGTAAAGCATGCATATCTTTAAAAATATTCATGCTGTTTTTCCTGGTTCATTGTTGGGAGCGGATCATTCACTGCTAGAGTTTCATTTGCTTTTCAATAACAAGTTGCTGTTCTCTGTTTAGAAAATGAGGACCTTTCCAGCCAGGCAAAACCTTCCCAAAATCAAGGTAAATTATAAATCCACAGGGGGATTTTTTGTGTTGCTTGTATCTTTGTTATTTGTTCAGAAAATGAAATGTTAACAACTTGTTTAGTGGGATCTTCATAAGCTTCTAAGTATGTAGCCACTAAGTATGTGGAATAGGATCTCTTGAGAGTGGAGAAAAAAAATCTTCAGACATTTGTCACTTAGAAGCATTGAAACATTAAAACTTGTTCTTTTGTGTTAGCTTATCAAGGTTTCTTATATTCTTCACTATATAAGTATGTGAGAAATCATGTTAAAAACTAAATCAAAATACCCTTTGCAATATCATGCACTTAAATACTTCAGTAAATCTTTGCAATTTTTAAAACTCTGGACATCGATTGGAAAAGTCATCGACATTTTAATTTCATAGATCAGTTGCAATAAGAAGGTAGGAATACAAGAGAGATTTAGATGTTTTTGAATGTCTTATCCCAGAGTGTTAGATCCAACTATGTCTACCTGCACTTTTGTCTTACTCTGTAAGGTCCTGTTCTTTTTACAAAGACAGTTGTGCATTTTTTATTGGTTTTATTTGTGTGGTGCTTTGTACACTTAGTACAAAGCATAATAATAAATCCCATTAGGAACTACTTATAAAAAGGCTTTGATAATAGTTTGTTAGATTTGACAAATCCAAACCAAGAATTTACTGGCTATTGACTCAGGTGTATTAACAAATACTGCAAATAGATAAAATGACTGTGATAAGTTTACCTACTGTAAATATTCTTAGGGGCCAAAAAAAAGTTATGTTTTGTCTTTCCTTCTCTATGTCCAGGGATGGTTCTACAGAAATGTTTCGAAGAATCACTTCATTCTTACATACCCCTCTTTAAGTGTGCATGTATTTTACAGAGTAGTTAATACAGCTAGGTGAATGCAGTGTAAGGAATGAAATATTCTCTTAGGAACACAAATTCAGTAACAACTCTGGGTTCTATTGCAGCTGTATTTTATTGGTGATTATCTTGGCTGTCAGGATTAAATAACTGTGATCTTTAGGAGAGTCTTCAGCTTGGAAACAGAAGGAGAAAAGAACAGAATCCAGAGCTGGGCAGTCTGGGTTTTTTTGAAAAGAGTATGTCAGAGGAAATAGTTTGTTTGCAGACTTGCTAGTTTCAGAGTTTCAAAATACATGAAATGGGAGTTGGTCATGTCAACTTAGGTCCAAGATTTTAAAGATTAATTTTTTGGATTTGTGTGTAGAATTATATGTAGAATTCAGGTGAGAGAGACATTTAGGCTTCTAGAGAGTTATGGGTGAGGAATTTGACTGGTTGGATCAGTGTCTTGCTTACAGTTGAACAGATTATTCCGAAAGTAAAATATAGCACAAGGGTTGTTTGAGAGCAATGATTTATTAACATGTTCATGTTCCACAGGAAACTAGAGGCAGGCATATCGAGACTCTTGACATGCCAGTGTTCAGAAATACAGCTCCTTTCCATTAATCTCCACCTCCCCATTCGCAGTGTGCCTGCCTGTTTTCCTGCAGCTTGACTGATGTCACTAACTTAATTTGTAGGATTGACACAAGCTGATACTTTTAGTGGCAGGTGCTTGCCTTTATTACAGACACCTGACTAAAGACTCCTAGAAATACTTGTTGATAAAGTCAAGTGCCAATGTTAGTTTAATACTGTAGTGTGATACATGAATTTAAGTGTACCTTCTTAGAATCAAAATCTGAAGGAAGCACAGTGAAGAGAATGACCTGATTTTGAAGGAAAGAAAACTACCAGCACCTGAAATCAGCTTTCTTCATTTGTTGACTAAACTTCTCTGAAATCATGATACATTGAATTAACTGGTTCTGAAGGAAATTCTGACCTTCAGTGAGAATGGATGCAGAGGAGCCCAGGTGATCTGATGCTGATGGAATACTAGATCTGGTTTGGGTACTGCCAAATGTTAGGGACCAGAGGGAGGGTGTTCACCTGTATCACGTAGATGTTGTTACAGAGTATATTTGAGTTTCTAACTGTTTTGCATGAGATCATGAAGAGGTAGCAGATGTCACAGAGTGTTTTATAAAGGAGTGTTAGCCCACATGGTGTACGATTTGTGTGATGTGTTTGTGTGTACCTTTTTGGTTTGTTTTCATAGGCCCTGCTGTTCATTGTTTATATGTAAACATTGTGTGTTAGCTATTGCCCGTGTATCACATTTTGAAGTGCTCTATAAAATGTTCTTCTGTTGATTTCAAACATTTCTGACAGTTTCAAGTATTCTTACTGGTTTTGTTTCTTTGCAGCTTTCTCTGCACAAGCGAATCAGCTCTTTACTCCTCATGGTTCTAATCCTTCAACACCTGCTGCTACTCCAGTCCCTATCCCATCACCTGTCAAGGCAATAAGCCATCCATTAGCACCTGCAACTCCACTCATCTCTGGGATGAACATGTCTACTCCTGTCCTTCCTGTTTTCCCAGGACAGGTCTCCTCTTCCATCCATACATCTCAGCCATCCACCCCAACCCCTACTGTCATCAAATCCCTTTCGCTGCCTGGTGTTCCTATCACATCTGTTCACAGTGCAACCTCTACCCCTATCCCCGCAGTTTTTTCTGGGCTGGCTTCTATCCCCGCTGCTATGCCCGCTCCACAAGGTTCTTCCACTCCATGTGCCACACCTGCCCCTACTGAAGCTTTCGCATCTGCTGCTACACCATTTGCTGGCCTCCCGTTCTCTGCAACCTCTTCAGTTGCTTCTGCTAATAATCCTGCTCCATTGTCATCAGTTTTTGCTGGCCTGCCTTTGTCCTTGCCACCCAATGCCCAAGGGATTTCTAGTCCTGTTCCATCTACAATTGCTAGTTCTCCTGCCACTACCATTCCTGGCTCACTAAACTTGCCTAACCCAATTTTGTCTGTTTTAAAGGGATTTCTGACATCAAATGACACTTCATTAATCAATTCATCTGCTTTACCTTCTGCTGTGACAAGTGAGCTTGCTTCTTTATCTGCTCTTGCTAATCAAAGCTCTGACCCTCCCACTTCCTCTGTAAACAAATGTTACACTCCATCAGCCACCCCCAACCCACAGCGTTCCTCCACACCTGGGCTGGCTATTTTTCCAGGTCTTCCATCCCCATCTGTAGCCAATTCTAGTTCCACTCCTCCAACATTGCCTGCACAGTCACCTTTAACCACTTCGCCATCAATTATGCCAGTCAACTGTGGCTCATCAGCCTCCCTCTTGCATGGCACAAGTCCTACTAATCCTGACCAGCAGCTCTCATCAGCCCCGGCTGCCACAAGTATCCCAGTTCTGGTCAAAACAGAACCCATGAGTCCTACCCTGTCGGCCTTCAAAGGTCCTTCTCATTCAGCCAGCCCTTCTCATGGCACTCTAGGACTGTCAGGGCTTGGGCGTGCTTACACCTCAGCAGCTTCAGTGCCAGTCAGCTTACCCAGTTCCCTGAATCCAGCGCTGTCAGGGCTCTCCTCTTTGAGTGCTCCTCTGAACAACTCCAGTTCTCTGGCTTCCATTTCCCTCGCCCCACATGGCTCCTCTGCTCCCATTGCCCCTGTGTTCAATGGACTCCCTCCTTTCACATCTCTAACCAGTAACTTTGCTTTTACTGGTAACCCAGCACTGACCCCACCCGTCACTCTCCCAGGGTCTCTGTTGGCCACTCCGGCTACAACCGCTTCAGCCGTGTCCGCCCCCCATGTGAGTTCCACCGCCGCCGTACTCTCAGGACTCGCCGCCTCTGCAGCAGTCTCCGCTCCACCCTTCTCGCTTAACTTGTCCAGTGCTGTCCCTTCCCTTTTTTCTGTTGCCCAGGGACCTCTGGGATCATCAAACCCATCCTTCCCTGGTTTTCCTGTCTCTAACACACCCTCTGTCACTCCTGCTCTCCCTTCTTTCCCTGGCCTCCAGGCATCTTCTGCAGTAGCAGCAGTTGCACCGTTGCCGGCAGCTGCCACAGCCCCATCTCCGGCTCCGGTCCTGCCAGGGTTTGCCTCGGCCTTTAGCTCAAACTTCAACTCTGCACTTGTTGCGCAGGCTGGGTATGTCACTGTTTCTGAAGGAGGTCAGAACTATTTCTCTTGAGCAAAACACTGATTTTACTTTAGGTGTGTAGACAATGTTTAGACAATGTTTCCACTCATATACTAATTGCAGATGGTTTTTAAAGTTAGTTCACTACTAGTTTTCCAGTTGACTTTAGAAGCTGATAGGGTAGTGACTAAATAGGTTGGCCTCAATAGTCCCTGTTACAACAGTCTAATCCAGTGAGGTGCTCAGTCATTTTATTTCCCAGATGAGGATACTTGGCACCTCCTAGGCCTTTACAAGAATGGATTCCACGTGGGCATCCATTAACACGTACAGGTAATAGCAGACAATATCTTAGATGTTTTAAGGAAGTACTCAGCATAAATTCTTGTCTGTAAAGTTTTTTTTGTGTGCGAACTGTAGGCACAGTTTAGATACAAAACAGAAATTCTGAGTCCCTCTAGGTGTGTTCCCAGACAATCTTGTGTATGTATGAATAATTTTTAGGTGGATGAAGACTGGACTTCGGTTTAGAAATTCTGGCCTTTATGAGATTTAGAAAAAGAAGTGCTTGTGTAGTTTATATAGACATAAACTTATAGAGAGGGAAACAGAATAAAACATGGTGCATATGTTCCTAATAATAGTCTCATTTTGACATTCTTTCAGGTTGACTTCTGGACTACAGACACCAGGAAATGCAGTTTTTCCTGGTCTTTTATCTCTCCCTGGTATCCCTGGCTTTCCCCAAAGTGCCGCACAATCTTCCTTACAGGAATTGCAGCACAGTGCAGCTGCACAGTCAGCACTACTACAGGTAACATGCCTATTTGTTAATACTGTTCTGCTTACAGTGATCTCTTGAGCATGTACTTGCCTGTTAACTCCTTGGGATTGGTTTAAGTCAGTAAATGGCTAAAACCCCTAACCTGTGTGAGAACTGATTATAAGGATGATAAAAACCAACTTGTAGTAACTTCTTACTCAAGACCAGTGTACAATGCTTCATAAATGAGATTAAAACCTTATCTAAAATGCTTTCTAAAATGGGGAGAAGTAAAAGAAAAGGTAATGCAAATGAATTTTTTTGCTGGGTTTGTGTTCAATCTAGTGAGCTGACCATACCATTGCAAAATTTGTGCTCAGTTCCAGTCTGACATTTGAATAACTTACAGATTTCTGTGGACCCTTTGTTGTGAGTTATGTGTCTCTGCACAAGTAATCAGATTGTCTTGAATTTGTGTCTATTGTGGTTTTGCCTTTCTCTTGATAGTCCCCACTAATAGAATTGTAATATAAGCTTGAAGTGGCTTTGGGTAACGTGTAGTTTCATCATCTCTTGTCCGTGAAACAGCTTGTTTCACCCATCAACCTACATAAGTTAACTGAAACTATCATCAGACTTTGTGCTTATGTGTAGTTTGTCCTTTGTTAAAAACAGCCTCTGAACAGATAAAGGATTTCTTGAAAGAAATTTGTCCTTCTGTACATAATACTCAAAGAGAGATCTGAGTGTCTTGACTTAATGTTTTCTCTCTTCTGTGGCACATTAGTTGCTGAAATGGAGCATGTGTCTAAGTACTGTTTAGAGTGCAGCATATTGTCAAATATCTTTTGAATATCAGGGGATTGGAAGAAGCAAGTTACTTTATCTAGGCCATGCTGCTTTTGCAGCTCAGGAGTCTATTTGTTCTGTAGAAATGTATGCGGATTGCATTGAGGGAGTATAATTTTTCTTACTTACAAGATCCAGTCACTAGAATTAATGCTTATTTACTTGAGCAATGAAGAGAAGGAAAGTTCAGAATCACTAAAATATTACAGCTCCTGATTAAGCTATGCCTTCCAAATCAGCTGATGCTTACTCCACTGGAAAGTAAATGCCATTAACACTTCTTTGTTTTCCCCCTTAATCCAACTGCTTTCTTCATTCTCTGGTATTTCAGAGCAATAGATGCACTACAGTTTAACATCTGTGTATAGATGCATTGCTCATCTCTATTCTTTGCACACCTCAGATTATAATCCATTTGTTTAGTCTTGAGTAGGACTGGTATTGTGGCTGAAAGTTTGCTTAATTTAGATTTTTGTTTCCTTGTTTTTATCAGTGCTGTTTCCTAACTTCTTATCTTCCTTAAAGGCGCATTCTGCTTCTGCTCTGGAGAACTATACAGCTCAGCCTGAAGGTTTTGCTAACTATCCATCAACACCAGGAACACCATTTTCATTGCAGACAAGTCTGCCCCAGAGTGGATGGCAGTAAATACCAGGCATTTCTAAAGACTGCAGTGTTTGCTTGACAGAGCCTGATCCTTTTCACTTTGAAGGCTGTCTCTGCGATAGTGGGAGCGTGGTCCGAGTTGGGGAAAGAAAGGGAAAACACGAGGGTAAAATGTTTCCACGAGGCTGTGTCAGATGTCAAACTTAATTTGTGATTGCGTTCAATTTGATTCAGGGTCTGATCCTGTGAATTGCTGAGCGTTCTTGACTCTCCTTTAATTTTAAGAGTTCAGTGTTTGGTGTCTTACAGGATCAGGAGCATTCAAACAGATGTTTGTGTAAATACGGCAATTGACTGTCAAACTGAATAGGGAGACCAAGTATACTTAATAGTGTGTATAAGCACCTATCCTTCTGTTATGTTTTGTATGGTATATGTGGTTAATATAGACTGAGATCTAGATGGAAACTAGACAATTAAAGCTGTAGACGACCTTTTGTGTAGAAGCACACTTCCTGTGTGTGCACAAATCAAGGTCAGTTTATGGTTTTTCAGATGTTTTCTTCCTATGTATGAGGATCTCCTGTTAGCATCAGCATTATGTCAAGGGGAGGGTAGGTCAGAGGTGTGTGGGGGTTTTCTTATGCTTCGAAATACTGTCATGGGTTTGCTGCTGAATTGAGTACTCCTTTGTCTGAACAAGAAAGCTAGGAAATGATGTTGTACTGTATTTGGGTAGAAGTGGATTATGTTTTATTGGAGTATGGTTTAGCTAGCTGAGAATATGTCTTTCCAAAGTACACAAAAACATTTTAACTTGCCTCTAAAATAATGTTCCATAATATTCTCCTTGCCCCCAGCACCCCTCTGAATGAAATAATTGTACTGCAGATAGGCTGCCTATCTGGCACTTTTGACTGCAGACTTATGTGAATGTTTACAGACATGGGGCAAGTTCTTCTCTCTCTTATACTCACAAACAAACTGGTTCTCTAAATGCTTTTCAGCTATAAACTACAACTTGATGGTGCTTATGTTATCCTGTGAATATAAGTGGGAGCAGAATTTGGACCATGGTTTTTTTTAGTATTTTTCCTTGGAAAACGTACATGATTTTAAAGGCATATGGCTAAATTAACTGTTACGATGCAGCATATAGAAAGGTCTTGCTTTGTTAGTGAAACTAAGTTGTGCACTCTTCTAATAATGTTAGTACCTGTGGCAATGTGTAACACATCATTGAATATCGTCTATTTAAAGATATGCTCTTGATCATGGTCTAGAGACAATAGAGATGAATGGTATTCAATCATGTGATTAAATTAAAATGTAGAGGATATTACACTGTAGAAATGTTCTGCACCTGGAGTTTTACTTTTTTAAAGATTGATTCTGCTGGGAGATGTTGCTAATGTATTTTCTTTCAAGATGTGAACAAACTTTTTTAGAACGTTAATGGAAATTACTGTATTGGTTTTTAACATAATTTTTTTAAATAAAAAGTTTACAGTCATGGCAAAAAGGCTTTGCTGACTATTTGCATATTTACCTAAAATACAAATGAATAAACTTGTTTTTACTAAGATACTTCTACTGCTTGCTCTTGCTTATGCTGTTTCTTTATGATGCAGAATTCTGTCCAAAATTATAAAATCAACTTCCTAAAGAGTGATATTAGAAATATCCTATTAATTTTTTAGATGAAAAATTTAAATTTTTTGACATTTTAATAATCAAACTTACATATTATGTTAAAGCTTAAAAAAAATACTGTGTTCTTACTTTTTTTACTTTTTGAAACCTGTTAAATTCTGATGATTCTCCACTCTGAACTGCTCTTAAAATTGGTGCCTTATATCCTGACTTGAAAAATCTGTGGAAGAGATCTCTACTATCTTTCATTTTACTCTGCTTCTCATTCTTTCCATAACTTGTTCTTTGTAGATTTGTAGATCAATTGGAGAAAATAAAGATATAGGTATCTTATCAAGAGCAAATTGGCTTTTTTCCCCTAGATGTGAGTGTAAAGTACTTCCAAGTCAGTAGAGTTTTGTAACCTTACTGAGGTGCTGAGTTTGGCATCCTATTTTAATCCTAGTTTCCCCATCAAGCAATCAAAGTTTGAACTAATTCATGTAACCCTGTAGTCAAAAGCAAGTAGTATTGTTTTGTCAGAAAGTAAGCACTTTGTGCCTCTGTTTCTAAAAATATCTGTTGAATGGCCATGGTGTGTGGGGGTTCCTGTCTGAGCACTGGACAACTCAGAGATGCCAAAGAGACTCAAACCTTGTTTCTCCAAATGAAAACAGGTGAGAAGTAGTGAAATCCACTATATTAAATGCTCTTCTCCTGAAGCAGTGTAGTTACTGGGCGGTGTCCAGCCACTTTACCAGAGAAGAGTATTTAATGCTCCCATCAGTGTTAGGCAAGTGAATAGGTTAAGAAGTGTTCAGTTGTAAAGTTCTTATGTCTGGAATGGGTTTTCTGGTTTTTATTGAATCATATTGAGTAGGATTTTGTAAATGGAACTCTCCAGTGGTTAGGATTAAAATTCAGTTTTTAAAATATTTCTCCTGAAATACTGTTTTTATTATTGTTATTATTATTTTAATATTTTATTATTTTGTTATTATGTTTTATTATTGTTATTATTCTCCTGTAAAATTGTTTTTATTAATATTTTTCTCCTTCAGGAATAAAGTCTGTGTTCTGCATTGCAGCGAACTGCTGTGACCCAGCCTTGGAATTTCTGATGGGAGTGATTTGTCCTGAGCTCTTTCATGCTTACTTGAGCACCGTTTTTAGACAGCCGAGGAAATGTCTGCTTCTGAGGCAAACCACCTTAAACTGAGCCTGTTCTGGGAAAGGGCTCTTGCTGAATGACTTTAATTCTGGACTAATTATGATTTTTTTCACTGTTGAAGTTGCCTATTACTGCTCTATTTCATGGGTATTGGCAGACTGCAAAAGATAAGGTGCAGTGAAGTGTTCCTTGAAATAAAATCTCTTTTGCAACAACTAAGAACATATGGGGATTGTTTGCAAACACAACTTTCAGTGTTTCTTTCAAGTGCTTTAATTGCAGCTGCAGTGAATAGGAGAGAAACAGAGTAATTTTCTGTCATTTTCCTCTGGTTTGCAAATGAGTGTTGCGAGTTTGGCTGGGCCTGAAAGGAAACTTGTCATGGTATGAATGTTCTGACTTTCTTGCGAATTGCCTTCCTTTCTGTATTGAGAGAGGAGCAATACCTTTGACTCTCGTATTTATTCGTGCTCTAGTGGCCAAAGGGGGGCTTTCTGTCATCTCCAGATCTTCAGGTATTGAAAGCTGATGCCATTTTCATGAGGAGGAGCAGCAATATGGGGATGTTCCTACAAGCAACAGGACAGTGCTGTTAATCTGCTCTCTGTCCTGTCGTGTCTTAATTTTGACCTGGGCAGAAGTAATGCTGAGCCTGAAGCAAGTAGGCAGAACTCAGGCCCAGGAAAGGACTAAGCTGAGAAATCTATAGGGACTGGCCAAAGCCCAGTGCATGGGAAGGAAAGCAGTATGGTCCTAAAAGTCAGAAAAAGACAAACCTAAACCTATAACTTTGCAGATCTTGTGCGGGGACTGCCTGACGATTCTTTTTTATACCTTTGGGCTTAACGCTGTTTAGAAATGGCTGTGGTTTAAGTCTCTACCACTGGATGATGAGGTAAGTGGGAGCAAGTGGTCATTGCAGAGATGCTGTAAAGGGCTGGTGCCATTTGTAAAGGTAGCAGTTGATGCGGAGAAGTTTTGGAGAACGGTGTGCTTACAGGTACACCTGATCATGCCTGATGCATGAGCCCTCAGGCTGCTTCTGGAATAGAAGTTGAAGGCTCTAGCTAAATCAGAAATATAAAACTGCAGAAATAGCTGAACTGTGAGCAGCCCGAACCACAGTCGTCTAATGTTGCTTCTAAGTCAGTAAGTTCTGCTGAAACAGCTTTGAATTCAGTCTTTGTGGCTCTGCCCTATGTCACAGGAGTGCACCAGTATTCAGCACCAGTGAACTTGCAGCTTGTAAACTGATTTGCCCCAGAGCTCTCATGTGTTTTATTCTCTGAGTGTTCTATAGTACTCTGGGACATGAGTTATCCACATATCCCAGTATAGCCCCAAGGAGAAAGCGTTAAGAATGCCCTGACTTTGATTTCAAAATTTTGAAAAGGGAATAAAAGTGCAGCTGAAGTTAAAATGAAAACACTAATGTGATGTTCCTGAACACAAATGAAAAATACCATCTGCTTTACTCACCTATATTTAGAGTCACCTCAGGGAGTTTGTCAATAAACAGGGAGCAATTATGTCTGTTAACTTTTAGTATGTGTTGCTCATTTATCTGATGGTATAAACAGCTGTGTAAATTGTGGCATTCAAATGGTTCAGAATTAAGCTATTTTCAATAACTTTTTTTTTGCTCTAAAATGAAAAAAAAATTGCTGGGATAGTTTTGCATTTTATGTTTTTGCTTCTGAAGTAATTAAACCACATTTCTCCTGTCACTGTTCACACTTGCTACCCTGCTAGTGAGCATCTGTCGTGAAGAGGTGTGATCGTACAGCTCAGTGTTTAGAAGTCAAATAATGAGGAAAATCCTACAAATGGCTTAAAATGAATATTGTCACACATTTGGGAGCATGTTGCAATAAGCATGTCAATCCTGATTTTTCAAGCTATGCTTATGGCTTTCAGTGGGATTTAAACTGTCAGTTCAGGGCAGTAGTTTCCTCTCTGTGGGACTGAAAAAGGATTCTCTGGGGAGCAATCAGCTTTGAATGACCCATCTGGGGCCAGTGTGATTACTGGCAGGGAGGAAGACTTGGGTGGAGTGAAGCTGGAGCCAGATCTTCACATGTTCTAGATAACAAATGCCCACTGAAAACAGCCCTGTAGTTAATGCAGCTATATGTCAAACTCATAAATTACATATGAAAAGAACACCTCTCATATTTTATTCAAATAACAAGCAATAGCCTTGTCCTTTGAGAGGGTTGCCCTCTGCTGCTACAGCCTTCAGAAATGCCTTAGTCTGAAATGCTGTGCTTAGTTTGATGGTCAAAATATTTCGTGAAAAATACTCTTATTTGGGGGACAGTTTTAAGACTTGGGAGCTGAAATGTTCTGCTGTGGTTTTGAGGTTATGCAGTTGAACAGGGCTCAGCCTATATTGATGGACAGTATGAAGGAGGGTGTGGTGAGCTATTCTACACAGCTTGGACACCTCACCTGGAGGTTTGTTTATTTATTATGCTGGTGGTTTTAGATCTGAACAGTTACTGAGCCCCAAAACAGCAGAGGAGCAGTACGCAATCTCTACCCTCTGGCTTTATAGCATCATAGGTTGGAAAAACCTCTTGAGATCGAGTCCAACCATTAACCCAGCATTGCCAAGTCCACCACTAAACCACATCCTTAAGTGCCACATCTACATGTTCTTTAAATACCACCGGGGAGAGGGACTCTACAACTTCTCTGGGTAGCCTGTTCCAGTGTTTGACAAGTCTCTTGGTGAAGTAAGTTTTTTCCAATATCTAGCTAAACCTCTCCTGGCACAACTTGAAGCCATTTATTCTTACTTACTTACTATTGCTTGTTTCTTGGTACAAGAGACCAATCCTCACTTTGCTACACCCTCCTTTCAAGCAGGTGTAGAGAGCGTTTAGGTCTCCCCTGAGCCTCATTTTCTTCAGGCCATACCTCAGCTGCTCCTCACATGACTTGTTTTCTCTTTATCTTCTCTTCCTGTCTTGTTCATGGGTTTTTTTATCTCTGGTGACGGATTCATGGAAATTATTTCCAGCTTGTATTTCGTGGGGTCTAAGACCAGCTGGACCAAGTGAACCCCAGACAGGGGACGGCCATAGAATACCATCAAGTTACATCAGAGACACAAGACTTTGTGTTTGTAAACATCCTCTCCTCACCAGGGTAACTAATTCCCAGAAGACTCTCGTACAGGGGATTTCTCCTTCTCTCATCCTGCCTCATTCTTCAGCATTTTGGACGAGCACTGCAGTTTCAAGGTACACTACTGTGTCATCTGTGAGGGGATCAGAGCTTCCCTGTAAGGGGATGGATCCCGAGAGAGACAGCCCCAAGGAAATGAACACAGAACATCTAATTGGTAAGCCCTGTTTTCACATGTGTGTGAGTGGGTTTTTGCTCAATAATACTAAAAACAAGCAGAACTAACCAAACAAAAAAAAGTACAGTTGATCTACATTTGATGTCCGACAGACTGGAGATGAAAACTAAGATTCTGCCGCTGTGAGTGTCAGAGCAAATTGCCTCATGCTGCCCTGCCAGCATGCATCAGCACCTACCTTCTGCCAGTGTGACCCCGTGGATGAAAAAGACTGATTCAGCTATTGATACACGTCTGTATGGAGGGATGGGCTGGGAAGAACGAAATAAGATCTAGTTAGGGAAGACATAAGAATTTTTCAGCCCCTAGTTGAAAGCAGGAAGGTACCTGGTGGTTAAAGAGGGTGAGTCTACTCCATCTTTTTGTTGCGGTAGGAAACTCGGGAGATTTTTGCCCACACTGAGTTTTTCATTTGCTTTCCAATTGTGAAACCCACATCATGAGTTTGTTTACCAAGTGTGTTCATGATGTACCCTAATGAGTGTATCAAGAAAAAAAGAAGTGAGTCTTATTCCAGTGTCCTGGAGCTTTTCCACAACTGCTGAGTGATGAGTTCTCACATTTTGTGGTGCATTGCAGCTCCTGGTTTGCTCTGGACTAAAGACCCGAGTGAGGTTTTTTTGGTGGTTATGACTATTATAATCTATATACAGGGATGGCAACCCCAGGTCAGTGATAGATTGGGTTGTGACTGGTTCTTCACTATTGTTTTTTTCTAGGGTCTTTCATTTGTTGTGTTTAAATGGTTTGAAACTCTGGGGTAATCAGAGAAGATCTGGTGGTTTTGGGGAGCTAGGAGCTTCGTTCACAGGCATGATTTCATGTTCTCCTTTTCTAATTGGAACCTACATTATTAGCTGGCATGAGGTTCTCTAGGAGAGTTCTTGTGGAGAAGGATTCAATTGTACTTTGCCAAGTTTTGGATGCATGGTTTTTGCCCACGGTGATGAGGGGTGATATCTTGACCCCTAACTCTTCTCAGCTGCTTGAGTATTGGTCTGCTGAGTGCTGGCATTTTTTTCCCAGCTATTCCCTCTGTCTGTGGATTGTGTCATTCCCACCAGGTATCTTCGCAGAGGGCTCAGGTGGATGATGGTAGATGATGCTACAACCCAAAATTGCTTTTATGGAGGTTTTTCATAATCAAGTTTGTCACTGGAGAAAAAGATCTTCAGTCATTTTCTGCAAGATGGTGTTTCAGGTGAAATAAAGTAAAAATGTTGAGTTCTGCTGAACAAAACATTCCTTTGTGATTAATTTGCTCAGATTTCAGATTAAGAATTATGAATGATGCCTATTCCGTGACTTTCCTTGATCTCTTTCCACTGGTTAAAAGACACTTGACTGCTGGTACTTTATGTACCTGTTGTAGCCTGACACACCACTAGTGTAATGTGAAGTAGCACTGACAAACAGCAGTGAAAGGGTTAAAGATTTTCACACTAAATCCTAAAAATCCTGGTTTTATACACATGGCCTTAAGGTTTGCACAGTAATTTGCTTAGGGAAGCTCCTCAATTTTACCACTGATTGCAGAGTGCCTGATGATACCTCATGAAACCACCAAGGATTTAAAATTGCTGGGTTTTGGGAAGGGTAAGGAGAAAAGCTGGGCTCCCAGTGCACCAGTTCTGTGCCCAGCTCTCAGGGACACCTGAAACCAGGCCCTCCTGAACGCAAATGTGTTTACATGTGAGTAATTAAATCTGCATCGGGGGCCTCAGAAGTAGGATGGGTAAAGCTGTGAGCAGCAAAGGGCTGGATGTAACACGCAGGTGTGCAAGCACAGCCCAGCCAGGCACAGGACCCAGGAGGGGCAGGGGCTTCAGGAGGGCTGTGCTGTGTTTCCTCCTTCCCCGGGGTTGCTGGGAATGTTCTGACAAACCTGTCAGTCCTGCTCTGCTGGTCTGTCAGCTTGTGCCTTACAGATCAGGGAGCCTCATGCTGTTTCACAGTGCTGACAAGTCTTTCTTTCTCACACAGTATAGATTGAATTGTTTCCTATTTATCAGTTTCTGTCTGCATGTGAATTTTGTTTGATTCCCAGAGCTGCCCTACACCTTTGAAATAGCTTACCTTACTACTGCCTTCCCTTCAGGCACTAAACCCATGAAATTAGTTTTATATTTTTTTTATTTAATTAGAATGGAATCTTCGGATGAGCTGAATGCTCTGAGACAACTGCTGAAAATGCATGGGCATGCATTTTGACAAGCACTAATTTTGAAGTTTATGTTGCAGTGGATGGACTGGTCCTCCAAGATTCCTCAAAATGTTCATCTGAAGAAAGCAGGAGTTCCTCTCATTTACCTTGTTACCTGTTTCACACAAACTAAACCCTTTGCCCCAGCCATAGCACACTGGCAGATTCATACTCATGGATACTCCACCCAATGATTTATTTCTCCTTCACAGTCCCCAGCTTTGGTAATATCTTTAGTTTTCCTCTCTTTTCCTGTTGCAAAATGTATTTTCTGAACCCTTTTTAACCTGGGCAAAAGGGCCATAAGGTTGTATGTTTGGTTAGGTCTTTCATGGCTTTCTTTGAGTGATGGGAGGGAGGAAGAGGGAGTGAGTCTCTGTGGACTTTGTGGTCCAGTATGATTGCACTGGGCTAGATGTACATCCCTGGGATAACTCCTCAAAGTTTGCATTCACTGCTCTTCTTCCTTATATTTTTTATAGCTGACAGGCAGGAAGGAATTGGTGTCTGTGGCTGGATCCTGGTTTCCCTTTCATTCCTCCTGGTGCTTATTACCTTTCCTATTTCCAGCTGGGCATGTGTTAAGGTAAGCTAGCAGGATTTGAGGCACACAAAGAATGCTCTATTATTGTTGCTGTTACTTTTTCACTGATTTAGTTAAGACAAGGCACTTCATATTCACGTTTTGGGAATCATAAGGGTTTGTAGCAAAGATGTGCTCTGGAAACAAGATCCACACAGATTCTTTCACAAATTTTCTGTATCACCACAGTTTCCTCAGTTTCTTCCAGTCTCAACTTCCATCATCAGTTAAACTTCCAGTTAAACATCGGTAGAACCCTAGGCCTTCAGTAATCGTGATGCTCTAAGTGAAGTAGTTTAGATTACCTGAGGTGAGACCCCCCTTTGCCTACAACTCCTCTGAGTGTAGTGCAGATGTTAGAGAGCTCTGGGGTACCCTCTGTAGATCAGTGCTAATTCTTTCATACGTGATCTATTTTGTAGCCTGTTTCCAAGGACAGGGGCTGATTTTTTCCAGCAAATCATGAGTCAAGTAGAAGACGTAAAGAAAGTGATTTGCAGCTTTGTTGCATCCTATATTATTTGTACTTTCTTCACATTTAATATGGGTGCCAAAGATTAAACGACCAGGGAGTGAGACTAGCATTAGTTGTAAAATTCTAAACTCAAAATATTTTCCTAGGTTGTCAGAGAATATGAACGTGCTGTTGTATTTCGTCTGGGACGTGTACTGTCTAAGAAAGCAAAGGGACCAGGTGAATACATGCAGTTTTATTCTGTTAAAGTCCTCTGGGTTTGTTTATTTTATTACAATGCACTTTAACCGCACAGAGAATTGCAGAGGTTCCATGAAATCCTTCATAGCATAGAGGGGAATGAGAAAGTCCCCTCTACTGCAGTTCCTTTACCTGCAGACTGTTTACTTTTCTGAAGAGAAGATAAAGCCACCCTCCTGTCACAGCACGGAAGTTTGAGTACCTTGATACCAGGTATGACTTTGCTGCTGAGTAATTTGGACAACAGAAGGATGAGTTCATGCTTCAGACACTGTCAGAGGACCGCAGGCAGATTTAAACGCAGTGTTCAGGTCTGCCATGGTCTTTTTTGAATGACTGTGGCCTCTCTCCCTGTACCTTGTTTCCAACAGTTTGTTGCTGCTAGCTCCTCAGCTGTCCTCTGCTCTGAAAATGGTAAATGTGTCAGGGCAGGGACACTCAGCATCTATACCGAGTTTGCTACAGTCCCCCAGGACCAGGTTACAAATCACAAACCAAACCCAGCTACATGAGGTGTTTGCATTGGTGCAGTTACCTCCTCTGGGAAATGAAATGGGCAAACTGGAAGTTGAAATAACAGGAAATAACAGTAAAAAGTCCTTTTCTGGTACTGTCCTTTCTCTTGAATAATAGTCATGTGGTCCAAAGAGCAGCTAGGCCTGGTACAGGGCTCTTTCATGTTGCTCTGGGCACCAAAGATAGGTGCTGAGATTACAAGAATAGAAGAAGGTGTGTCCAGTCTCCCTCTCCGGTGAAGGAGAGTGGGGGCTCCTTCACAGGATTTGTCACATCTTGGGGCAATGTTCCTCATGTGGTGCAGGAATCTGGACCCAGGTGATGTCTTTCCTGAGGACACATACTGAACCATACATGGCTTGTCATTTAAAAAGGGAAAATTAAAGGCATGGAAGGAATTTTTGCCAAAAGTCTCATGGCAGGCTTCAGACAAGAGCTTCAAGCTGCCCATTCCCGGACCAGAGTCCTAGGTCATTAAGCTCTAATCAGTTCACATTATTTGCAGATATCTGCACTTTCCTCTGTTATTTGAAAATGCAAAACCCCACTGTTGTCATGTCTTGTAAGCAGAAAGGACAGCTGCAGTGATAAGGTGTGGTGTCATTCCCCATTCTTTGGGTATATCCATCTGTTTATTTTCTCTAGGATACCTGGATCTGGACTTCAGTTTCAGAAGTGTTTCATCTAATTATTTTTATTTTTCAGGAATGATCCTTGTACTTCCATGTACAGATACATTTATCAAGGTTGATCTTAGGATGGTTACCTGTAAGATTCCTCCACAAGAGGTAACTTCTCCAGCAGCCATCTAAGACAGGAACAAAAGATGCAGCGGATTCGTGGCACAATCAAAAATAATGCACGTTTCATAATTTCTCCACACTGAGCTGCCATCTAGAATTTAGCTTCTTTGCTGTATCTTCTGGATTTCAAGCTGCTTACAAAACAACTTCTTGCCCAAAGAAGTTGTGGATGCCCCATCCTTGGAAGTGTTCAAGGCCAGGTTGGATGCGGCTCTGGGCAATCCGTTCTAAGGGAAGGTGTCCCTGCCCATGGGAGGGAGGTTGGAACAGAGGGATCTTTAAGGTTCCTTCCAACCCAGGCCATTCTGTGATTCTCCTAATGAAAACCTGCAGATGCATCATTGCAGGTCGAGCTGGTGTTCAGAGCTGTGATGTCAAAAACAAGAGAAGGAAGTTACAAGTGTGAATGAGAGACAGTGAGGACAAGAGAGGAGTGGCTACAAAATTCCTAATTGTAAATTAATGTCCTAATAAAATTGGATCTGACATGGAGCTCACCATTCAAAAGAGCCCTCTACATGTGTCTGAAAAGGCAAATTACCCATGGGTAACAAATCTCATTAAATTAACAGGAATTAGCAGATAAACAACCACAAAACTCAGGTCCAAGGAGGAATGGATGGAGGAAGCAAGATACATCCAAGCAGGATGTAATTTGCTGGTGTTTCTTACAGATACTTTGTTTAGGGGAAGTAGCACAGATCTTCCAAGCTGCGTGTAATGTATAAACTCATTAATGGACCTTTCTACAGGAAAGGAAGAGGATAGCCATCATTTATTATTGCAAAAGAAAGTAATTCAAATTATGAGATTCACTTCCTATTGAAGCGGGTATTTAGAGGTTATGTACAGCACTTCCCCCCTGTTTAAACTTTGTTGATGCTGGACAGCTCTCTAGAAGTAATTTCTTGGGGAAATGACAAAGAAATCAAAAGAAATTCTTAGTTTCTTTGAATTATCAGTGCCTTTTACTCACTAAAGGGTAAAAAAAAAATCCCCCTTTCAAGGCAAAGGATGTGTTGTTGGATCCTTCTGTGACTGTGTGCATTTCTCACATGCAGATTCTCACGAGAGATGCTGTTACTGCGCAGGTGGATGGGGTGGTGCACTACAGGATCCACAGTGCTGTCAGCGCTGTTGCCAACGTCACTGATGTCCACTCTGCCACCTTGCTTCTGGCACAGACAACCCTGAGAAATGTCCTGGGTACACAGAGCTTGGCTCAGCTGCTGGCAGGTCGTGAGGAGATTGCACACAGTATCCAGGTAAATCTGGCTCTCAAAATTCACTGACAAGCATGGAGATGTCTTCTCAGGAGTAGCAAATTAGAAATAACCTCTCTTTCTTTCTTCAACAACGATAAAAAAATCTCCCTTTATGGTTTTGTTTTCAATTATACATTTCATTCCTTAGAGTCAGAAAGGGTTATTCTATAGGTATTTCCCCAGGTTCTTGTAGCAGAGTTATCTCTATCAAAAAAGCAATTAAAATTCTGAAATTATCCAGTGACTCAAATAAATCAGTTTAGCCCTTGCACAGAGGCAGCTGCAAATATGGAGAAAGAGGTTTGCTGCTTGTGGGAAGCTCTACCTTGAGCACACCCGTGATTGTATCCTCTGTCATTACAACTAAGAGTACTAAATGGAGTCGTATGCTTTAAAATGCTCTCTGGTTTATTTATTGATTTGGCAGCCAAGGAGGAAGCAGAGAAGGATTCCAACACCCAATTTACTAATTTCTGTCAGAGACAAGGCATAGTCAGACCACAGTGAGACTGTACTCCCTGGAGCCAGGAGAGTGGCCACGGGCAGAGCCAGGGTCGTGGTGGTGGTGTGGATTGCAGGAGTGCCCAGTAGCCAGAGCACAGATGAACGTGCCAGTGCTGCAGGGCTGTGCTGTGTCTCACCCAGAGTGTACTTTTATAGTGTTGTGCTGTTTAAGGAAGTTGCTGTAGTATTTCTTTTTAAAAGGGAGACATTTGCTAAGGGCCCACCTAAGGAAAGGATGGGGATCATAATTTAGGAGGCAGGAGAGAAGCCACACACTGGTGTTGACCAGCAAGTGTTTCATGAGGCTGTGGTACCCACTGTGCACACACCATGCTGGGTGGTGGTGCCCCTGGAGCATCCCTCTTTCTGCTGTGCATGTTTGCCCTGTCCTTCTGTCCAAGCGGGGTGCACTGCACGGCTTTCTCTCTGCCAGCACTGTGCTCTTCCTGCCATGTTGTGTGTTTGTCCCTAAGGCTACCCTTGGCAGTGCCACAGAGCAGTGGGGTGTCAAAGTGGCCCGTGTGGAGATCAAAGACATCCGGATTCCCATGGCCATGCAGAGGGCAATGGCAGCTGAAGCAGAGGCTGCTCGAGAGACAAGAGCTAAGGTGAGACCCATGACAGTGCATACCCCCAGCTCTCATTTCCTTTTCATAGAACCACAGAATCGTTTAGGTTGGAAGAGACCTCTCAACTCACCAAGTCCAACCATTAACTCAGCACTGCCAGGTCCACCACTAAACCATGTCCCTGAGCACCACATCTACCTACACTTTGAATGACCTGCAGAGTTAATGACTCCACCACTTCCCTGGGCGTCCTCTTCCAATGCTTGACAACCTAATTTTTGTCCAATATCCGATTTTTTTTCCGAACTTCCCCTGGGGCAACTTAAAAGGCCATTTCCTCTTGTCCTGTGGTTCCAGAAATCCAAGCTAGTTTGTTTCCTCCTCATTGTAAAGCTGAATTTTCCCCACTATGGGCAGCATTTCCATGCCATATCCATTTTTGTTCCTTTGCAGGTTGTGGCAGCAGAAGGAGAAATGAATGCTTCCAAAGCTCTCCAGCAGGCCTCCATGGTGCTGGCCGAGTCTCCAGCAGGTCTGCAGCTGCGTTACCTGCAAACGCTAACAACTGTGGCAGCACAGAATAATTCCACCATTGTCTTTCCTCTCCCTATAAATATGTTTGGGAGTTTGGGGCACAAAAGTATAGGGGGATAGAGGCTGTTCTAGCTGGCTCCTAGGTCAGAGATATTTAAAGGTTTTTCCAGGAAGCAAGAGGGTCCTGATTGGTAGAATGAAAGTAGAAGCATATTTGGGTCCTCTGTCTCAAAAATAAGAGTAAAATTAGTTTAATAATGACACACAGCTCCCACACTTAGACTGTATTTGCAAAGTTCAGACACCAAGAAATTCCAGCTTAGGCTCACCTCCAAGTAAAATGGAAGAAAATATGTAAAATGCATGTTAGACCTAATCTAAAATTTTGATGATGCTTTCAACACGCTTTACAGAGTCTTGAGTGTTGCGATTATTTGGTGATTTGTCTGCTAGGCAAGAACCTCTGAGCTGTTGATGTATTCCACACAGCAGAAGGGTAAATATTTCATAAATATTGGCAGAATTACTTGATAATTGGTATGTCAGTGGAACTGCCTATTCTTTATCTTATATTAGTAGAAATTAGTACTTGCTTTACTGACCTCAGCTGTATTTTGCCTTATCACTGACATTTATATAAGCTCTGTAATAAAATAAAGAGAATGTATGACCAGGGATTACAATCACATTTCCTAAATGTGAAAGCTGGGGCAAATCTCGAGGTCCTCTGTCAATTTAAGTGTCTGTCTTACACCTTCAGTAGGTTTCTTATCTTCCTTTGCGTATGCCATGAAGCAGTCACGCAGGTTTTCCTGAAACGAGGCTTCCCTACCCTCCATCCATGCAATGCTTGGCAGCTGAGAGGAAGATGTTGCTGATATCCAGGTTCAGCTGAAGCTAAATTTGAGTTTGCAGCCTTCAAAAATAGCTGGTCGGTTCACAGTTCAGGCACATAGCAATGAACTGTCTTCTGTGAATCTGAAATTTCTTGTGATGGGGCTGTTCTGGTAGGTGCTGCTGCAGTGCCACATCTTGTCCACATGAGCATCACTGCTGCCCCTTCTATCAGTAGGGTCACGTGATCCCAAATTAACCACCTCAGTATGGCCCTAGGAATTACCATATCATTGAAACTGGCCCTTCTTATTTTTACTGCAGTGTATCACAAGCAGTCCAGGTGGCAAATGTTTGTGCTCAGTAGCTTCTGGCACAGAATGTTACGAGGATCTGTGGATGGTGCCCTACCCAGCTCTTCTCCGCTTCAGACATGGCTGCCAAATGGCATTTTGCTGGCAAACTAAAGAAGCAAAACCCGTAGCTGAAAGTCATCTGCTTAACAGTGTTACCAAAACATTTTCTATGGACTTTTTCTTATCCTAAGAAAAGAGCAGTTTTGAGTTGAACCCTAAAAAAAGAAAAGCTTGAAAGACATGTGGCTACAGAATGCAATTAAAAGCAGTTCTGTGCCCTCAGCGAGCTACCAGCCTAACAACCCTGTGCAAGACTCCCGAGTCCAGCACAGGACACGCCCAGTGTGCCACTTCCACTTCCAGCTTCAGCAGTGTATGGAGTCCAGCCATAGGGTCAGCAGGACTCACAATTACAACCAGAAACTAGCTGATGTGTTGAAGCATGAGTGTTGGTATCTCTTCTGTTTCGGCAGCAGTGTAACACAGGTAAGCCCACGAATGCCCAGTTTTCTTTTTGACCCATGAAAATGTCTTGGCCTTTTTTTAAATTATTTTTTTCTTGCCCAGGACTGAAGGAACTAATCAGGTCTGCAAGCACAGCGCGTTTTTGTTTTGACTCTCTGCAACTGCACAGGCTCAAGGAGACAGAAATTCCTGCTCTCTCTTCCCCAGTGTCAGGTACAATAAACACAATATCTAGTAGAGTAGCTGCATTTTTTGTTGTATTACCCGCACACACATCCACAAGAGGATACCACAATCAGCGAAACAGCAATGGAAGCAGCCCTGCAATGTTTCAGATGCCGCTGGGATGCACAGGCTTTGCAGGAAGAACTCTGGCAGAAGGTGAGCCACAGTCGCACAGAGAGATGTGGGATCAGAGCCATCCTTCAGACATGGCACACGCTGTCAGTGGTGCTCAGGAAGTCCTGCAGGTGAGCACAGCTCTGCCGACGCAAGGTGCTGCGGCACTCACTGTCCTCTGGAATTTTCTCCACCCAGGCTTGTGCATCAAGTAAGTACTGCATCCTGAGTAAAGATGGGACAGGTAAAGAAGGTTAGTCATTATTCCTACATGGAGCAGTGGGAGAGCATAATCACTGAGCTGCTGCATCCCTCCACAGAGGCATCTCTGAGATCAAGAGTTATTAGTTAGTTCCTACTAGCCAAGGAACTTGCCTGAAACTTACTTTCACCAGCAGGTTAACTGAGCTCTAAATAAAGTCTGGGAAGTCTTAGGGCCAAGCTGGGACAGACCTGGCTGTACTTGTGTTTTGAGTCTGTCAGGTAAGCTTGGGCTAAGTTTCTGTTAGAGCTTTCCACAATGGCACAAAAGGCCCAAGTGCACACCTCAGACAGTGAAGAGGAGTTTAGTTCCAACAGAGTATTCCAAAATGTTTCCTAATTTTCTGTGATGAGAAGCCTTGTAACTTCCAGTATTTCATTACTGAACTGGAGAAGACTTTGGAAGTTAAACCTCTGCTAGGAGACCCCAGTCTCTATATCAGGCTTCTTTTGAAGAAGGCCACTGGCTTAGGCTCTCACTTTAGTGTCGTAAAGAGACAGGGATGGGACTTTTTAAGGTTTTAGGAAGTGGTGCTCACAGCTTGATGGAGAGCTCCTCCCTAGAAGCTTTCGGAGGCACTACCTTTCTCCAGTTCTATGCAGCGAAATGAAACTTTTAAGATGTCTTCCTCCCTGAATATTTGATAGTGTCATACGAAATTCCTACTCATCTAAATTCCCTTTCTTCACTGAAGTGTGACAGTAAGAAATGAGAAAATATGCTTCTTGCATGCATGGTGTCACGGCAACCTTGGGAGCTGCTCTTAGTCGCAGTCCCACACATTTCTTCTGCAAACACAGGAACTGCTTAGGGCATCTGAAGTAGATGGACTGGGTAGCTTTTCTCATTCTCCTTTTCTAGCGGTGAGTTTTTAACCCAGTGGAGTCAGGGTCAGGTTTGATTCTGAGAAGTCTGGGAACCAGCTTCTGCACAGATCCATGAGCTGATGGATTTGGGTGGCCCCCACAGCTCTCCTTTTGTCTGTGGAGTGGAACTCTTTGCATTTTAGCGAATCCAGCAGAATTGGTCCCTGAGAAATTTGGTGCTGCCTTTGCTTTCTGGAGGTATTCTAAAAGATTGAGTATCCTCTGGGTTTAGGGTCCACGATAGCAGCTGCTGCTGCCCAGAGACCATTTTGCACTTACTTGTTGTTGCAATCAACCGTTTCCCCATCTCTCCCCATGAGGAGGTAGCGTTTGCCAGGCACAACGTTTAATTTGCACATGGAGCGTGTTAGGAACTGTCGGTGGTCACCCACTTGGATGCTTTCATCAGCAGCTGTGGGGCAAGAAGAGAAAACCCTATGAACTTTTCTAATAAGGAGAACTGTAGCCCACAGGACACAACTTCCTGTGATCATCTGCCCCACTGCTAAGCCAAGGTAATATTTCACTTGGGAACTGGGGACATGGGAATAAATGGTTGTGCTATGGTAGGATAATTTCCCTTACCACATGACAAAGAGTAAGCCACTTTTGCCTTAGCTGGCTGTCTTGGCCTTTGCAGTAGTTATTGAAGGAGCTGTTTTCCTATAGACCTTAGGACATTTCAGACCTTATGGGGTTTGTGTAAATCTCAGACACTGAAGGAAAAGCCAAGGAAAATAGAAAACATGCTGTCTTCTATTTCAGAATTCTCAGGTTCAGGGTGCTCTTACAAGGTAGCAAACTAAATTCAAACATTTCGAGGCTCAACAATGCAGCAGACAGTATTAAAACCTCACTCTCCTTTGTACACCTGACCTGAAGCTCACTGATGCAGCCTTTATGCTAGTCCCTCAGAATCTGATACACACAGCATGGTCCTACTGCTCTCCATGTTAAAATAACTTAGAAGGCTCTGGTCTGGATTCTGGCCCAGAAGATTATTCATTCAGAATTACACTGCCCACTACAGAAGTGGGCATCCAAGGCAGATGAGATGGCTGCTCAGATACTGCAATGACAGAGGAGCTGAAAAGACGCTTGTTCATCAGACCAGTCTCAGGTCATGAGGGACACTATGTTGTTTAACTAGAACAGTTATCAAAGTCCATTTGAAATAAAAAGCAAATAACAGCAATATTCTAATTTCTTACTCTAACTATAGTTTGAAATTTCCTGCATGAGGTCAATAATAAACCAGTTTAAATTACAGGTGAATTACACCACAGCCTTTTTATCAGTTAACAGAAAATTGTGCAGCTTCTGCTGTAATATAGAGTATTATATTACAAGTATGGAAAGTCTAGTAAACAAAACCCTAAAAACAGAATAAAAACCGGAAGTAGAATATTCTAACATTAATTAGATTTCAGAGAATTTGACATAGACTGCTGATCTGTGAAACCTAGCTTTAAGAACCTTATCTACCACCTAGTTAAAACTTACATTAGTTTTATATGTGGTACTTATATACCTACATTTTTAGAGAAAATAATAAATCCTGTAGGTGTTCTCATATAACCCAAGACCTTTTTGCTGTTCCTATGCTACATCGTGTCCTGAATTTTCATTTTGTTCATGGAATGCAGAGATGGATCAGAACTACTTGAGAAAGTGATGATGTTATGCCTCATTGGGCTTAAATTACCAAGGTGTTTCTCGGTTCATATGCTTCACAAATGGCCTAATACAGTTCAGACAGTGGGATCATAAACATTTGAGTCATTACCTTAAGTGGTTATTATGTAATTTTCAATTTTAAATTTCCAATTAAAAAAAAGGGTTGAAATTTAATGTTTCAAAGCATCCAAGCAGAATTTAAGGAAAACAATGATTTCAAGTTTTAGAATCTATAATGGAAAATAATTTTTTAAAATGGGGAAAAAAAAGAAGAGGAAAAAAAAGAATCTGTGCTGCTTTGTATGGGCTATATTGTTCCCCTAAAGGACTCCTGAACGGCTCAAAGGACAGCATAAGTGTTAGCTATCCAAAACATATACACTAATTCCATCAATAATTAAATAATCTGAGAAGCACACACCTGCAAAATTCTCTTTTGCTGACTCCCAAACACAAATAGGTGTTCCCATATGTCTTCTGAACCCACCCTTTACTTCAAAGACTGTTAAGGAAATAGTGCCAGGGTCCAGAGAACGAGATTTTACCCTACTAATTCTCACCTACACTTGCTGATGGCAACAGAGGCCAACCTCACTCAAAAGAGCCACAGAGAGTACAAGAGATAGTAACTCTAGTTCAGTCACAGGCTGACTTGGGTGCAACACCTAGCTTTTTCTTCATCCTCATACGGCTTCATGTCTCCTGCCAGCCTTTCCCACGCCTGCTGAAAGTTTACTGATGCTCAGAAGCTGCGCTTGACAGCACAAACGAAAAAGAATTTTCAAGTATGTGTTAATAGAAGATATCTTTTCACTCCAGCTTCGCATTCAAAGGCTGTTTCTCTCAGCTACCAAAACCCAAAATCTTTCCAGTGCTTGCCTGCAAGTTGTGAGTACAAATGCATTCGAACCCAGAGCACTAAAGCCTTTAAATCTTGTAGGTATTCTGAAGAAATTAATAAAACTTTTCATCAGGATACCATAATCTCCTATAGTCAGTATTTTGACCACTAGGTACATTATCATCTCCCTCCATATGGAAAGCCCTGGGTATGTCAGATGCTCCCTCTGGACTCAGGAAGCTTGGACCTTATTTTCCTACAGGAGCTGAACACTGGGCACAGATCACAAGTTGTACTGTGTGACATTGCCAGTCCCCTAAGCAAAGATTGATGGAGTGAGTTAATTATTCTCTTCCAGAAAGGGAAGATTTCAAAACCTTTGAAGTTGCTTTTTAAAGGCAGTCTCTGGCTGCCAGACTCATGGTGACCACATGATACCACAGCAGCCAAAGTCTGACATGTCATCTGACAGCTTCCCCAGAAATTACTTTGAAGAGTATCAGTGCTCTCTGATGCTGCTGATTAAGTTCACATGGGGGCAGCTGGTATGGCAGGCCTGCAAAAGGACATTGTCTAAGAGCTGTGCAAATCTTTACACTGCACCTAATAGCAAAGAAGCCTTTCTATTTCTTTATCACAGTTATTAAATTGAAGTCACAGCAGTTTTCCTGTCTTCATTGACCTCAGGCAAGTCATCATGGACACCTCTTAGCCTGTTCCACAAGGGTTGCAATTGCTTAATAATTAGTTGAGTAATAAGCACTTCAAATCTTCATCTAGTATTAGAACAGAGGTCAGTGGATATGTCTACACTAGGAAAAATAAGGATCAACCAACAGTCTATAGAATGAACTAGTTGATGCAGAAGACGTAATATCTCCACTATGCATGTTTTTTGAAGGATTTATCTTAAGACTAGCTCCAGTTTATAGCCACGGACTCAACACAGCTGGAGAGTGTCCTCTGGTTTAGTTTCACCTGGAATGATTGAAGCTTGCGTGCTCTGGGATTGCGCAACGTAAACCAAAAATCTACCTCTGGGCTGAACTGAACAGTGAGGCAGCTGCACCAAACAAGCCTTGCAATAAATAAACCTTCTTGAAAGCCTAGTGTAGGATATATTTGACCCTACTTTTCCATGCTGGAAGAAGACATCTGCATGGCTCATGCTGGCTAACATTCAGTCAACCTAGTTTTCCTACAGGTGAATGAAAGGAGTCAAACATTTTGATACTTACCTACTTTAAGGATTTTGTGGATTTTGGCCTCATAGTAATCAAAAACATTCTTCTTTGTGCTGTTGAGGATCTCCACCTCATATGCTGCAACAGACAACAACTCTGTGATGCCAGACGGCAACAGGAAATTGCATCCAAAGACTGAATAATAGGTGTGCTTTTACCAAGTGTCTGAACAGAAGCCAGTGTCCCATCTATTCACAAACCATGTTATTATTAGTCAAGAGACTCCAGATTTGTATCCCTTTCTTTGTATTTTTTCAAGGAAGCTCCTCTGTGGTTAGGTTTTCACTATTTTTCCTGTCCTTCTGTTAGCATCTAACTTACCAATTGTGTGCAGTCAGTTTTCCTTCAGCAGTTTATCCAACTTTCCATCCAATGAAGAGGCCAGAAAGGCAAATTAACAAAGGGAAAAATACTCATCTAGCTCTGCTGAAGGAGCTAATGAACTATGGCATGTCATGGAAACCCTACTCTTTATTTGCATCCTGTAATATGAGGGATGTAGGGGATTGTGGTACTGCACCATGGGTTTTTTCCAAACCCTTTAACATAACGTCCATCCTTCCTTCCCCCAGCATCCTGCTGCATCTTTCCAAGGCCTTTACTTCCCACTTCACTAACCTCATGATTACAACTGCACATGCCTTCATTTCATCTCATCTCCTCAGCCTCTCAGCCACGTACAGAAACCCTAGTCAATTCAGGAGAGGTCTGGGCATGTAAAACCACAAGTTTATACTTATTAAAACGAGCGATGCTGAAATCGACAGCTGTCTTTCATGCCTTACCGTAATCTGCAGTAGGTTGGTAGCAGACAAAACTAGCGCGTGTGGTTTGTGTTAAGGCTTTACTGAAAGTTGATTTTTGTCTTGGGCAGGGACCTGGAGGGAAGACAATAAGTGATACACCTCCATAGGCATGGGTATGTAGACAGATGTAGTTTACACATCCGCATTCACGCAAGAATATAACAGAGAATAAAATGGCAGAACAACTTTCTTAGTGGTGTAATTGAGGGTTTTTACATACACATACACACGTATGTATATATATTTCATTTAGCTATCAAAAGATCCTGGATATCTTAGAAAAAAATCAGTTTGATACTGAACATCCTGGAGGATGAATGTGTCCTGTATTACACATTAGGATAATTCTAATGGTCCTTTCTGGGCTTAACAATTCCCATGTAAATTGTTCCTAGAAGTAACTATCTTCTTTTAGACCAGCCTGTGTAGTCATTCCTTACCTTCTGCACACTGGCAAACGTTGGCATGGCACAGCTTTGAAAGCATGGCACTGTGTTTGGGGGCACTGTAGAACACACTGCACTTCCTGTCTGTGGAGAAGGAACAAAACAGCTTGTGTCAGAGAGCTCAGGTGGAGAAGCCTGTACAGTACAAATTACACTTGCAACCCAGCTTTTCCCTGGTCCAGAGAAAGCAGAGCACTGAGGGATCGGGTGCACATCAGCAGTTCACAAAGACCTATAGCTTAGGCAGCTGGAGTACAGCACTGCCTTTCAGCTGGGCAAAACTTTGGGGTTATTTTTGTTCAGGCGTTTTGTTGTTGTTGTTGGGTTTTTTAAGTTGTACTCTTCCCTCCCTGCACCCTGTTTTTTTTTTGTTCCCTCTGGAAACCATTCATCTTAAAAGCATCTTTAGTCCGTAGAACAACAGTGAACACTACACTGTTTAAGAAGAAGACAGGATCAACCAGTAGTTAGTGGTTTAAATCCAGTGTAAACTGTCTTGGATCTCTCAGTTAAGGCAAAGTAGAGATTTCACCTAATTTTCAAATATTGTTTACATAACTTTGGCAAATGGGGATGATTTGCATTTAACCTTCTTTGAATGGGGAACAAGACTGATTTCCCTGGCAAGCACACTTCAAAAGTCAAACCTCTAAGATTGCCTATCTTAGATGTATAAAGACACAGCCTGACAAAACAAAATGTGAGTGAAACATGCTTAAAAAGCACCATGAGAAACAGGAAGTCAGGAAATCTGATTTAAAAATCCATGAGTGTAAAAGTTCATATTTTCAGTCCATTTGCAATACTGGACCATTCCTGAGAAGATCTCTGTTTAGATAATCTGAAGTAATTGGAAGACAGTTACACAAGCAGGTTATTTTATCACTTGACAAAATTACATGGTTTCACACACTACATCAAAATCAACTTTCTATAGACTGGAGGGGTTTTATGAGGGTCTCTCTTTTAAGCAGCTATGCATCATTTTTCTGTGCCCTTACCAGGGTTGTAAAAATCATAAAGGATGGCATTTGCCGGCTGAACCAAGCCCATGGGATTGATTTGCTTTGCCCCAAATGATATACAGTCTGGGTCTGGTCCACTTGGGAGCTGGAGGAAAAAGGAACAACAGTTTTGATGAGAAAACTAACTCTCTCTCCTCAGTCAATTCCTTAATGTTTGTGCTTGTGCTAGTTGTTGAACACCTTTTTCTGATGGCATAGCTGAATTCATATTGATATCTGCATTGGCTGTGGAGGGGAAGCAGCTCATGTTGAGTGTAGGGTGGAGACATTATCCAAAATAATGCAAAATATACACAGAAACTAGGGGTCCTCATGTTTACATTTGTTTGTCACTATATGGATCGTGGTCTTGACATACAAGATGTCCATGTGGAATTTACAGGACCGCCAGTTAACACTTGTGGATGAAAAGCATCCCTCCTGGCTAGAGAGGGAGAGGATTTCTCATTTTTCTTGGGCCAAAGGCCAAAACTGGAATATGAACTACATCTCCTGGGACATAGAAAGGTGGAAGATGAACGTGTGTGTTTCCCTTCTCCCCTTCCTCTGTTTTTTCCACTGAGCCGTTCAATAATAATGAATGACAAAAGTTACAGAAAGGTAATGGAGAGTGAGAAATACAATGATTAGATTTTTAAAAAGTCTATAAGCTATCTGAAATGGCAAGGATTAGAAAATCATTCGGTTTGCTTACCTCACCAAAGTAGAGCAAAACCTTCCCTTCCTTGTACTCATAGTGCTGAATGTACCTGTCTGAAGCTGTCACCAGCTGCAGGAAAACAAAGAAACAAAAAAATCAGAACAAACCCCTGGCAGAACAGGAACACCTTTGCTACCACCCTCCACATTCTAGTTAGCTTTGTTCAGCCTTCTTTCTTTGTCCCTAAAGGAGACAGTCCCTGAGAGCATGAAACTGAGCAAACCTCCCTCAACCAAGCAGGCTCCAGAAGCCAAAACTCTGTAGCCACATTTTCAGAGTGCTGTGCCCCATCTCCTCGTCACTTGTCACTGTCACCTAACCACCTCTAAAAGACTACTTGCCTTCTGCTCTGCAAGCACAGCATGCACTGTCCTGGCATGTCACAGGACAGCAATTTGTGGTAAGGAGAGGCACATTAGTGCCCTGATGAGCCTTACCCTAATTTCTTTTATAAGGGACTAATAAATCTGAACTCTGTTCACCACAAGCTTTGCATTTCTTGTATATATTCAGAAAATATTTTTATTAGAATAAGGATAGTGAAAATCTATATATCCAAAATCTGGTTTTCCATGTTCATTCTATGGATTTTTGTAAAGATTTTGAAAGAAAAATTTTCTAAATGGTCTATAAAAGGTTGTGTTTCTAACCTGCTCGAGTTCCTTTGTGTCAGGCTCCAACCCACTCAGCAGAGTGAGATCAACCAGGGACATCTTTGGTGCTTTGGAACCTGTGGACCTTTATAAGGGAGATAGTCAGTGGTGAACACTCGCACTGAACATCCAGGTTGCTTTGAAGAGTTTGGATCTTCAGGCTTGCTAAAATTGAAGCAAAACATTCTGCTCCATTTAACTTTCCTAAGTGGATTTTAATTCAAAAAATAGCTCCCTAATTCATTAAGAGTCATGAGGTAAAATGAGTCATCTAAACCAGTCAAATGGTGATCCAAAACCCAGGTGTCTTGCCTGGGCTTTTCGTATAGACTTTCCTCGGAGCTGATAGGCAGAAAAAATCACCTGTAAACAACAGTTCATCCCACCTTAAAAGCATTGTTGAAGACAAGGAAGAAAACTGCACTGACAAAGTCTCTGTTCTCTATTACCTACAAAGTAGAGATAGGAAATGAATTTATCCAAACCTTTTACAGACTAAGTCAAATTTACCTCCCCTTTGCTGTCCAAGGCAAAAATCCTCATTGCCACTGTATTATCCACTAAAAATATGTATTGGATTTCCAATCTTTCTGCTTTTGCCTTCTCTAAAATAAGGTAGTTGTGTCATTGCTGGAAAGTGAAGTTCTGCACTCACACAGGGTACCTTGACTTGAGATATTTTACATACACTTAGTGATACTTCAGAACTTTTAATTTTGTCACTCTCCCTTTCCCATAAGGGATTCACCACAGTGTAGGGAAGAAGAATGGTGATGTAATACATGCCTTCAATTTTCCTCCCATGTCTTAAGTACAAGGATAATAACTACATTATTGTCTAAGCCCGGGCCTAGCGCTCAGCAGAACAGTGATGCGGAACAGTGGATCTGGTAGCTGATAGATGTTACATAGCAATTAATGGGGAAGACGATGCTTTGGACAGCACACAATTCATGGAATATGTGTTTAATGAAGGAGAGTGAAATTCGGGAATTAGGATAACTTCAGTCCTCCCCTGCCATCGTTCATGCCACTGTCTGGGAGGGCGAATAAAACCACTGTCTCCAGGGCTTTGCCAAAGCCAATAGAAAACCAGAATTCTACTGGGGAGCAAAACCTGCTTCTGCCGTCCTGCTCCCTTCTAGAAGAGGAACCCAGGATAGCCACAAATTTTGGCTTCTGAGACCAATGCCAGACTGTAAATGGGAGCAAAGACAAGTGTCACAGTATTATGCTGCATGGGAGGGTTTCTTTTTTACTACCTCTGCCCTTGCCAACTTCTTGTCACAACATAAACCCCACCCGCCTCCTCTTCTCTCCTAGATAGTATTAGTCATACTTTCTTTTTTTATGAGGCCAGAGTGTGACCACAAAGGAAGTTTTTCTCTCCAGAAAGCGATGAAACTCTGTAAATGTGTTACTACTGCATTCCAGCTGTATTTGCCTTTTTTAAGAAGATATTTCTTTCAAATGATTAGCCTGCCAGGTGCTTTAGAGTCTCCCCAGAGTCTCATGAGGCAGAATGTGCAGTGGACATTTGAAGTCTATGTAAGCCATGTAAATAAACCTCATCCATTGTGTGGAAACCTTTTCTCCTGCCATGGGAGAGAGGACACACACTCACAGCATATGCAGACTCACAGAAGTCTGTGAGTAGGTTGGATGCTGAGGCTATGAAGAGTGTGACAAAGGAGAATAGCAAACAAATGAAGAGCTGATCTTGCAGACCTACCTGACACAGACTTTGTATTGCAAGGATTCTGTTTTGCTGGGAGCGGTCACATCCCTTTTTCTTCTGCTGCGGATATCAAACCAATCCATTTTAGACAGCGTCTGAGACGTGTTGCTTGGTGAAGTAGTCAAGTCCTCATAATCATCATCTTCATCAGAGTATTCAGCTTCTGGAGGTGAGAGACACTGTCAGCCATGTACAAATTTGCCTGCAATTTTGGTCCTTTTGGTATAAAGATAAATATCAGTGCACAGTCATGCCATCACTGTGAGTTTTTGAACAGTTCACTGTACACTGTGCCAGTGTTTCCAATTCATTCAGAGTTAGAATTTTAGGGGTAACTATAGTAAAAATAACTAACAAATCTAGCTAAGAAAACAACAGTGAACATGCATAAATATGTAAAGGAAAATCCCTCCCTCCAAAAGTTAACAATTCAAACAGAAAAAAAATGCAGACATAGGCAGAGATCATGATGAATACGCACTTCAGGGGATGGAAAACACGTTCTTGCTCATATGAAAGACCTATGACAGATCTGCCTCAAAGAGTTTTAAGCCCACATGGTAGATCCCTCATTAGCCAGAGAACTGAGCTGGTCTTTCCCCTCTGTGAAGGGAGTTCACCTCTCGTTTCTCAAGAGTGTCTAAGTGTACCTGTGTAACTGTTAAGTACCTGCTGAACCTACAGTCACTCAGATAGTTATACTATTTAAAAATAAGAATAAGAATAATAAGCTAAATGAAACAATAGCTATGCAGAGTTCAGGGGCTTCTCTTTTTCCTTGTTTCATTCATTTATTCCCACTTTCCAAGGCTGGAAAGCTATGAAGGACCATTAGCAGCTGGCCAAACGTGTCACCTTTGAGACTCAACCCCTGTCCTTTTCACTCACCAGAGTACTTCAGGCTCCCTTCCACTTCCACTGTCAAAATCAAATCATTGCAGGTGTTGTTCTCCAGCTCAGGTGACCAGTACATTTTTAATATCTAAGATGAACACACAAACAGCAAGCCACTAAAAATATCATTTAAATGACAAGGAATTTACGCATCCAGGACTTCTACACATGGTGATGGGACATGGGAGTGTGGAGAAAAAGATCAGTCCCCCAGTGGCACAGACTTGTCACAGAGGACTGTCACGGATATAAGCAGGTCCCGTGTGCAATTCACAAATGGTGTGGGACTCCTTTGAGATAACTACTCTCCATTCCCAACCACAAAGAGGTCTTTCAAACTTCAGCCACCTGTATCAGCCTTGACATTTTATACATTTAATAAAGTTAAAGACAGGAAAAATTGACTGTCCATAAGGCCAGGCTTTAGGCCACAAATATTAGAATTTTGGAGTTAGGAACACAAAGGTTGAGGCGAGGGCAAGTAAGTTTTCACTCTGTTTTCAAAAAGAGATTAGAACAAGTCCAGTTGGACTCTGGATTTTGAATTTACAGCTTACACTCATTGTCCCATTTCCTTTGCCGTTTACAGATACTTCGAGTTTTCTTCCAAGTTCAAACTGCAAACCAAGGGGAAAAAAAAGGTGATTAGTCTGTGCTCAGCATTTGACCTATTGTTTTCCTGACATCTTGACAGTCTTCTATGCCTTTACCCCCCCAAACCTGGCTGAGGAAAACTTCTAGCTGTGGAAGGAATTATGAGACCTCAAATCTCGTAAGATTTTAAGTGTGCTGAGTTGCTGTGTCTTACTCTGCTGTTTTAGGGCCCAGTAGATGTATTTTACCAAATTCATTCTCTCCTTTGTATCCTGAATTTCACATTTTCACAGTTCTCAGCACACTGAAGATCAGAATATTCCCCTTCTTCCTCATTCCCTTGAAAGACTTGGGCTCCTGGCTGCTCTTCACTTTTGGGAGAGATTTACATCACCAAAGGCCTCAAAGAGGCAGGAAAGCACCTCTCAAATGTGTCGCTAAGCACTTGCTGGGTGGTTGTTTTTGTTTGTTTGGTTGGTTGGTTTTTTCGTTTGTTTGGTTTGGTTTTTTTTTTACTTTAAAAAGTTTCTGTTGTTTTACAGATTAAATTATTTCAAGGTGTTATAAACCAGCTACCTCGTGGTTGCTCAACATGAGAAAACCTAGGCCAGATGATCCAATTTCTCCTGTTTGAGGCAAAAATATTTTAAAAAAAATGATGGTTCTGTACCTCTAGCTGCTTCTGAAATTCTTCATGGGTATCAGTCAGAACAATGCTGTAGTAATTTTGCCTTCCAGGTGTTCCCAGTCTGACAGTCAGGCTGGTGGAAGCAGTGTTCAGTGTCTGTATGCTGTATGCTGACAGAGCTTCTAAGGCCACCACTGTGTCCTAGGTGAGAAAGAAAAGCAAAAAAATTAGCAGTTATGCGGGGTTATTTCAACAATATGTGAGATGACATTATCAGTCACCTTGAATTCACTTTTATGCTTTTTGCTGCTTTGAAGCTCTCCTGTATTTGTCTGTTCCTACTTGCAGAGACAATTCACTTAATTTCCCAGCTTCTTCTTATAGCACTAAAATTGTCAACGCATTGGAGTCTTGACCTTAGATTATCATACCTCTTCATGAAGACAAAGAATTTTCTTTGCTGGCTTTTAACTATTTTACTTTGGCCTGTTGCTAATTAACAACCCAAAATCTTCAGTGCTTCATACACCAAAGAAGCTGAAAATTAACTGTTATGATGCTTTCAAATCGAAATGAAAAGGTTTTTATGAGGTTTCTTTTTCCTTTCCTCCCCTTAAGACTCCCCCATGAACTGGTGGTCAGGCACCTGTGTAGAGCAGTACCCTCCGCCGTAGTTCCTTCTTTCTGTCAGCCACGCAGCAACAGGCCTTGCATATTCCATGTCTTCCAGGAGCAAGGTTTGAAGCAGGGCATAGGCAGTGGTTTCCACTGAGATTGCGTCGTTGCCATTTCCCCAGTAGCGCTGCTGCTTTGCTGCAAGAATAACTCAGTCTTGAATGCCCTTGGCAGAGACGTTTGCCAAAAATCACTATTGTTCTACACAGTGGATATTTCATGTCATGGCACCTCGGAACCACAAGACACAGATGCTGTTGCGAGAGCAACAAATCAGTTGGCAAGCAAAGAAAAGGAAAATGGAACCCACAATTTTTGACTTCTCCAACTGCCACAGTCTAATGATCCCATTGTACAGCGATGCCCACCTGATGCAGTGGTAGCATTGTGTCTGGTGGTCCCTCAGACATAATAGTCTTAATTGCGGCCACAAATCCAGCCTTGATTAAGGAGAAGCATGCTTAAACGGGGGCTGTTAAACAGTAATGTATTTACCAAACGCATTGGGAGGAATTAACAGGACAGTCAGCCACACAGCCGACTGACTCAGCAGTCACCACAGCCACACCCTGTGGGGGTACGTGGTGACATCCGTGTGGAGCTGGGACAAAGCACTCAACTGGTGGGGAGCTTTGAAAGCAGGTGGGCTGGAAGAGACACCTTCCCTCTTGACCACAAATCCAGTCTGGACTACTCCTGTATGTTGCTGTTTTCTTATATGAAGTTTCCTCTTTCTCATTTGGCTTGGATTTTTTTTTCTTCCCAAGGGAAGCAGAAAACATAGATGAGTATTTACTGTGGTTTTGTTCCAATTCCAGAATCAGAGAAGGTCATGATCCAAGCTTCACTATGCTGTCACTTTATAGTGCTATTAATTATGAAAATTACATATTAAAATTTCAAACATTGAAATATTTAATTATACCATTTAAATAATTAAATACACGTGTACATACAGTTGTATGTATGTACATACATACAGTTGTATAGAATTAATTGTTCTTCATTTACTTCAATTTGTTTTGTTCATATAAGTGTGCTCAGAATGTTTCAATTAGGAAAAGTGTTTTCCAAAGGGATTTTTGAGAATGGTTACCAGTACCTCCATTAAAAGAAGAACAGTCCCTTAATTTTTCTTTCACAAGTTGAGCGTCTTCACTATCAGACTGCACAAGTGTCAGAGCATAAGCAGTGATGACTGTAGAATAGCAGTCAGTATTTCTTGAAAATTGATTTTTCATGTAAGCCACTGTTCCTGTAATCACTCGTGCCTGTGAAAACAGAACGGATCCATTTGTAAAGATTGCTGAGACCTGCTAACTGTTACTTCTGGCAAGAGAACTAGGAAATTAGAATACTTCACAGTAGTAGTTTTTAAGACAATTATAATAGTGTCTTCTTAGTGATTAAAGCCACTGATGACGGAGTGTGTAGCTCGAAACACCTTGTTGTATATTAGGCCATGGGATCTTTTCCTATCCACCACAGATGTGAGCAGATTTTAAACTCCTCATCTGCAGTTCTCCAAGAGACAGTAGGGTGGGTATGCCATTGTGCAGTAGCCTGCAGACTTAGAGTCAGGCTTCTTACCACGTCGGGTGACTGGTACACACGCAGCGTCTGTTGCAATGCTATGGTTACGAAGGCTGTCATAGCCAAATCCTCTTCTGTTGACTTAATGCCACCCTGAAAGATGAAACATAAAAAGGAAAAGTTAGAAGTGCGTGGACATGCTTGTGATTGAATCTAGAAAATCAGTTTCCATGAAGTCAAGGATCTTCTCTGCAAACCCTCTGACCACGTACCATGTAGTTGTAGCCTTAAATTTTTCTCAGTAATCTGTGTCCATCTAAAGTATATCTTCTATGGTGGCAGCCAGTTTGCATTAAACAGTGTAAGAGATCAGGAATTCACCACGTTCTTCAGTTGATAATCAAATATTTAGTTATTTATCTTACAGCAAAAAATCGATGATTTCTCCTCGAAACATTCCTGGTTTCAATTTCCAATCACTAGGGGGATGGAGTTTTTTTTCATTTCTGTGCTACTCTCTACACACTAAAGAGCCTTGCAGACAGAACTTCTCTCCTATAAAGCTATTTATACACTAATACTAGATCATTTCCTATCCCTCTTCTTGATAAATTAAGCACAGTGCCCTCATTAGCTTTTTTCCCCTGAAAGCTCTTGAAGTATATATAAGATAGAAGATTATTTCAACTTGAACACAGGTCAAAAAAACCCCAAATTCTTTGACCAATCCTTGAGCTACTTGTTTCTTTTTCCCCAACAGTGTTCAACTACTGTGAAACTGGCTTTGAGGGTGAAAGCCTCACTAGTTATTTGACACAGATTATTAATAATATTGATGCATGTTTTTTTTCACGTATGGTCACCACACTACTTTTTCAATGAGTTTTGGAAGATGCACATTACTTTCCTGGACTAAATTCATGGACGATATAACAATTCTGTGTTTCTGGGCAGTTATAGAGGATGTGTAGACCAAGATATGCAATTAGAAATTCTGATTAAGTGTTACCGTTTTCCTTTTTCACCGTGGGGGTGGTGAAATATTGAAACAGGTTACCCAGACAGACTGGGAGGTACTCTAGACCCGGCTGGACATGGCCCTGTACAATCTGATCTGACTAAAACTGTTTTGAGCAGCGTTTGGACTAGATGTCTTCTGGACACCCCTTCAAAACAAAGTTACAATTCTACACTCCATTGCCTTTGGCAATAAAAGCCTTAAATTTTTACCAAGCATATGACCATCAGAATTTATTTTCTAAGTCTCTGTAGGCATAGCTGAAATAAGTATCTATGACTGGATAAAAAGATGAAGATGGTGAAGTGCTAGCTATGCATTTGACATAACAGACCTGTTAACAAATTAATTTTACATTACACATTTTGTAGTTACATTACAGATTTATTTTCTTTAGACACATTTCTTGTCACTCAACAACTCAATATTCCTTTCAATACCTAATAGCCCTAAATGCACAACAAATTGCTCTAAATATGGATGACCTACCTGCATTGACCTGTCCATTACAGGGTGGTGGTCATGGAATGAACCATCTGCCTGCTGTTGATTAACCAAGTAGGAAATTGAGTTGATTATGTGACTGTCCTGGATATTGAAGTATTCTCTGCTCCTTGTGAGTACTTTAACAATGAATGCAGTTAACCTGCACGAAAGAAAATTTTCCAAACTTGTGGTGACGGATATTTATAGAATTTGTATGTGCTGAGTATATTGACAGGAAGACAAACGTACCGATTTTATGCACAGACCCATATTCAATACAGTGCGCTCACTGGAACCGAGTGAGTTATTGTTCAACATCAGCATTAATATTTCTACTCTGTGGCAAATGCAAAATAATCACTGGCTCAGTATAAATGTCTTTCACCAAGGACTGAACACACTCAGAGACTTTTGTGGCTGATCATTCATGACATAGGTACATAGGCAACACCATGTCCACCAGATTTCGAAAACCCATCCCCACAGAAAAATTTCTGATGCATCAAATGATAATAGAGGAAATTTGGAAAAAAATCCAACCAAATAAACAAAAAATAAAACCCCAAAAATTAAACCCCAGGAAGAAAAAAATCACTTACCATACACTACTGGGGGTTGTTTTAAATGCTCCATAGGAGCCATCCTCCTTCTGAAACTCAAGCAGTCTGGTATAACCTGCATGAACAGGAGAGCACATAACTGTTGAGAGAACACCCATATTCACTGGGCATTTTCCTACATCACTTGTATTATAATGGACATGTTCTGTATTGACTGGTGGAAGAGTTCATGGGGGTGTTCACTGGTGCTTAAGGGGGAAATGACTGGGTCAGCAGAATTTGACACAGAAAAATCACTAGGCTTTGAAGGTCCTCTGTCTTGTTTGACTTAACTGAGCCATGAAAATAACCTGAAAACTGCAGATACCTATGGTTACAAAGCGTATTACGTGTAGTGAAAATTGGGAAATTAATTCCCATTATTGACAACTTTTCGAGCTGTTGACTTTATGGTGCATTGAATCAAAAAGTATACAAAACATCATCTATTGGGTCAGACACAGGCTTAGAAATCATGAGTTGTGGCCTCTGATCTTGACTGCTATTATGTAGACAAAGTCTGTATCGTAGCCACACAACTCATTTTCTACACTGATGAACTTCAATAAGAATCAATAAAAGCATAATATAGGGACTAAATGGTGATGATAACACCAAATACTTACTAGCAGGATCTCATGTCACTTTTGGCAGTCTTGGATAAATAGGCAAAGATCTCCATGCAGCAACTGCTAGCATGTTTTTATCTCCATTTATACACTTTTTTACACTGATGAAATGTGTGTCTAATGTCTGATGATCACAAACACAGGTGCATTATATTGCTTTATGCCATAAACACAACACTACAGTTAGAAAGATCAGCTGTTCCTGCTCCAACACTGCCAACTCCCTGTGTTAGTTCCTGTGAGCTGGAACATTTCCACATACTGTGGTCCTGGTTTTGCTGTATGTTTAATACCAGCTTTGGGTCACATCTTGGAGTGCTTCCAGAAGCAGACTTGCAGGTGTCCTCTCCCTGAGGAAACTCCCTCCCTGGCTTGGCCCAAGGCTGCTGAAGTCATTCTAGCTTATATAATGATGAATACAGGAGTGGGGAAGGGAAGGTGTCAATATCATGATTAGAATTGGGAATTTCCTTTGTCATACTCCTCTTGTGAGCCACAGGGAGAGATGTCTACATCCCAGCTGCCCATCCTAAGCAGTGTCTGTGATCCGTGCGGGGAAATAAGCATTTTTAGGATGTGATTTGTCTTGGTCAATTTTGAACATTGGGAGGCAAAGAGCAACTGGCCTTTGTTATCCATTTACTCGGAAAAGAGTTTTTGTTGATCAGCTCAGATTTTACTTTCTACTTCTAAATTAGGCAAGAGAGGATAGACTGTGAATGTCAATACCATCCAGTGTCAGATGCTGGCAATTAGTCTCCTAAGCCCTCCTCACAAGTTCTGTTTCTCATGTCTGTCTGCAGACTGTCAGGGGCATTTCTGTGTGGCTGTGATAAGGCATTGGGCACTCCTTTAGGAAGCAGCCTCAGCCAGTGTGCAGTGCAAACAGATAACAAAGACCCCATCCTTTGGCTTCTGGTTGTTTGTTTTGTTTTGGGGTTTTTTTGTGGTTGTGTTGTTGTTGTTGTTTTGCTTTGTTTTTATTTCTGCATACCTTTTTCAATCATACCAATGGCTTCCTGCTTCCGTTCGGGGTTAAAGTTTACCCACTGCTCGCTGGCATCCAGGTACTCTATAGCGTAGACTGCAGGGGCCATTTTCACCATCGTTTGCTCTGCACAGCCTGTGGGCACCCGAATCAGCTTCTCAACCCCGCTGAGACTCAGACAGTTTCCGACAGACTCGTCCATAATGTTCCCTGTTGTAAAAAACACAAGCTGTAGTAGGTTATTTAAAACTGATTGCTGTAATATGAAGAAAGTTGATCCTAACTATAGGCTGATATTCTAGCATGGCTTGATACTCCTCACTACTAAATACTGTTCCTAGCTACAGAAGACTTCATAAAGCTCCTTGAAGAAGGGCAAGGATGAAGGGCGAGGTGCCAGGCCCTGGGAAAGCTGGAGAAAGGAGGCTGGCCCAGTGAAGGAATATAAAGGAGAAAGAGTCCTGAGGCTACTGGAGGCAGGGAAGCAAGGAAAGGGGGAAGGACTGGTGTATCAGGTTTGGGCTGGAAAAGTCTTGTCAAACCAGCCCTGATCCTCCCACAGAGGGATAAAAAGATTGTGCATCAATCATGCCAAACATTTTGTGTGGGTTTTTTTTCCTCTCTGCAATTTTATAACTTGACAAATTCAAAGATCCCTGTACTTTAGAACAGGGATTTGAAATGGAAGCCAATACGCTTTGTGTGACAAATACATTATTTTACATTTTCTGGGGAAAGAAAAAGTATCACTAATAAAAGTACTTGCTACTAGATGTTTTTAAAATATGTATGCGTGAGTATATATACATGTATACAACTATATTTCATTAAATGAATATACGATTGTACGTATCTCCTCTTCAGAAAAATGGTACTCTCCAGAACCTGTACATCAGAGTCTGGCATCCTTATTTCTGAAATCTAAAGCAGATTTCTACAGCCCTACATGCAGTGTGGGGTTATTAGAGAAGGTGAACTCTTCCCTTCACCTCTGGCCTTCCCATAATGTTAGTCCGAGCACGGTGAGGGAGGATGGATCTCATAAAGGTATTACATGCACTACAAGTAAGAAAGAGTAATTAGAAAGAGGAAAAGGTACTGGATCAACCTTGGGGATGTTCTGTTTTATGACCTGGCCATGTAGCACAGACCGCTTGAGTCATAACAGAAAAACGAGGAGAGAATGGAGACTTGCCATGCAGGAATAAGCAGCACAGAGGGGCCTGTCCTTTGTCACCTATGGAGAAGCTGTTGACCAAAAAATTACATTTACCTTTCAGGCTAACTAACACGTGGCTATCAGAACCTGGTACCATGTTAGACGGTCTGTTCAGGTCCACTGTGTGGGACTCCACTGTAAATGAAAAATAAATAGATATCTACATCCAGACTTTTGAAAAATAAACAACATACAATGTAATTTTAGAAAAAATATACTGATCTTTCTTATATTGATTTAATTTTCAATCTTTAACAATATTTTGTACTTGAAACAAAACTTGTTTTTAATACCTTTTAAGACCCATTAATGAATTAAATAGATGCCCAGTTAATATATAGAGAATTATACCTTGAAAAACGAAAGTAAAATAAATCAATTCTAAATATTTAGAATTCAATATTTTTTATTTCATGAGTCTTTTGCTATGTATTGGATAGAGAGATATCTGACAAGTTCTGGTTAACCAAAGGAACATCTGTACATTAAGAAGTATTTCACTGCACCCATCATTCACCCCTCATTCCTGCCCCAAACCTCATCTGTATCTAACCCTTCTGGGTAACTTACAGCCACTGTTAATGCAAATGGTCTCTTCTTCTCTCTGTAAAACACCTTCAGCCTGCACAATTAAACAAAGAAAAGTCAAAACGTTTGCAAGCATTCAGACCCAAATTAAGCTGCAGGAAACCCTTGAGATCCACCCGAGTGCTAGGCCAGCAGGTGGCACAAATAAAGTGATTTTGAAGGGAGATTTCTCTCTAGGTAAAACTCAACCTTCAAATCAGAATTTCAGTTTCCCAACTTTAATACTAATAAACTTCGCTGAATTTTTTGTGTTACTTTTGAAACATTTCCCTGGATGAAATTCCTTTAACCAAAACTAACTCCCAAAAATTAAAGTTCCAAGTTTATTCTCAGCTTTGTGACCCATCAAGTCAAGTTCACAGAGGGACTTGTGTTTTTAAACCTCTCATGTACAAAATCCATGAAATTTTAAGTACATCTTACATATAAGACTTAAACTTTTTTCCCTTCTGATTCCTCACATTCCCTTTCCTACACTTTCAGTTTTAATAAAGCTATTTTTACAGTTACTTTTCGTGTTTTGGTGTAGCATTAAACTCTGAGGCTGTGTCTATATCTACAGAAGTTAGGGCCTTTAACAACAGCAGGTTCCCAGCATCCCATGCCTTATCCTTACCTACATGGCTATCCCCTGACATCAGGGGTGCAAGGATTCGTATTTTGCACTTTTTGTGTGGATGGAAAAAAACCCTCAGTGGATGACTTGGGTACTGTAATGAGTCTGTGCTGGCACTTGAAAAGTCATTTTTTCTAAAAGCCTCCTCCTTTTTATAATTTTGAAAGAGAGCTAAGGTATTAAATAATCAATACAGCGTATTTGTTTGCCTGTATATTTTTACCTATGCAATTGTTAAAGTTGAAGATCAATCCATTGACCAGAAGGAATAAAATAGTGTTTAACTTTATTACTAGCAGAGAGTATTTCCTTCTCAAAAGTTTGCTAGATGGACATCTTCAATCTTGCCTTCACAGGGGAAAAAGAATTTTCATATATGTTGATGAAGCAGGGAGAAGTTAAAGATTATGAGATGGCCACTGGCTGAAGAAGTTGTTGCTGTGTCATGGGTAAGGGATGTTTTTTTCCCTACAGAACAAACATTTCCATATACAATACACAGAGAGGCTTAATTTTTTCCCTCAGTCCTTGCTGAAAAACAGGTTTCCTGAATTGTTTCCAGCCTTGTGTTTGTGCCATTTCACTCCCTCCGCGAGAGCTCCACACATAGTGAATGTCATATTTACAGACAGTTTGTGAAGTGCCTGCCCTCGATTAGTTATACCTACCACAACTTTGAGATTCTTCCTAATGCTATCACTGTGCCCAGAATGCTGGTCGAAAGCAATAATGGTGATTGGAATTTCTCCCACAGTCAGAGGGACGACTGAGAAGAAGGCTGGTGTTGCCGAGTTCCCCTTAGCCAGCAGTGGGAGCTGCACAGCCTTCTCCGTCGTCTCTGCAGTACACAGCCCCTTCACTGCATCCATCTTCACTACCACCTGTAGGGACAAGGCAACGCCCAAGATCAGTCTTAGTGCATCACTGCACAAGGAAAATACCGCTAGAGGCGCCTTCTGATGTGACTTCTGTGACCCTATGGTCTGTTAACATTCAGCTATACTGATTAGGGCTCTGAAGGTAAATCAGCTAACATTTCTTCATTACACTGACTTTGCAACAGAGTTTTGGCCTATACCTGAACCACAGTGAAGTAAGAAGAATAGTGCATTTTGGTACATCCCAGCTCTACACAATTCAATGCAGTTCAGAAGATGCTGGTCAAACAGCTGGCTGGGAGACTGGAACAAGTGAAAAAAGGAGTATCAGCCTTAGGACAGTGGAAGCCCTAAGCCCAGTGACAAGTGTGGCCATATGAAGGACTGCATAGGAGTCACATGAAGACAAAAAGTAGCTTTGCATTGTATGCACAGTGAGTTTTGCGCCTAACACATTGGATGGTGTGCTCATAATTTCCCTCTGTACCTTGTGAAGTGTCAGCAAGTATCAGGGTCAGCATCTAGGTATTGCCCAGGTGAGCAAGCAGCAAAAAAGGAACTGATTGCTTCAATGAAGGGAGGAAGACGTACCAAAAGACAAAGGATATAGCTATGTACCACGGTGAATAAAATCTGCTTTATACAGTAAGTTTGATTACCAAGTAAAACTGGATCCTGTCCTTGGGAAAGCTTTCAAGATGGGAGCATTATGTCTGGGCTGTAGGAGGGGTCTGAAGGGCAGCCACGTCATTCACATGAAATTTTACAAAACTATAGATCTAGCTAGCTAGGCATGCAAGGCACAGCAGTTGTTGATAACACTACCTGGAGATCGTTGGGCAGGTAGTTGTAAACTACCGCTTTTATTTCCAGTTGCTCGTGTCGTCTGACTGAGTATGGTAATCTCAGGGACACAAAAAAGTCTTTGAAAACTGCAAAGGTGTGGGGGTCAGCTACACAGAACCCTGAGGTGAGAAAAAAAAAACCAAACAGCTAAAATTGAGAATTACACACTTGACATCAGCTGATAGGAAGTAAAATGTCCAGTCAAAACTCAGTGCCTGGGCTCCCCTGAGGTCACTCATCTCAGCCATACTCAGAACTCATTTAAAATTATCTGCACTAGAGACCTATCTGTGGTGTATGCCCTGGAGTCACTGCCATGGTTTTTGATAGGTAAAATTTGGCAGGAGTATTTGTATGTTTTGTGAGTGAAATGTGGCCCAGTTTTCCTGTTTGAAACATGACCTTTCCTTGTTTTCTGAAAATAAACTCCGTGCCTATCACTGCATGCCTGGATGAGCCCCCACTTCCAAAGGTGAGTGGGCAGTCCGAGATAGACCCTTTGTCCATCCTGCATGGTCCTCATCAACTCCTAGGAGCTCCCAGAGAGCAGCACCTGGGAACCTGGGCTCTCTGGTGTCCAGCTCTTGCTGGTCCTTTGCTGGTTTCTTGGTGCTCTTCTCTGCCTTAGAGGCCACAGACTTTCATGCTTTGAGATGGCCAGAATTTGATCCTAGAATTACTCAAAAAGAAGTTGTGTTACTACTGCTACTTTTCTCATGGCTTCCTGACCATGTGGAAGCTAAAACGAGGTTTTATATAGAGAGGAAAGAATAAAAGACAGTTTTGATTGCATGATCCATCATCCTTGAGACTCTACTTCACGCTGCTTTTATAAATATAAATCTATACCTTAACTTCTAGTTGGGCTTTAACATGGCATAAAAGAGAGAAGTAAATATCACGATCAGAACACTTTATGTTTTTTCAGTACAGACCATTTTATTCTGTCAACATAACGTATCTCTCTTTTAAAGAATACACTGTCTCTATTTATCCATACAAAGAAACAAAGGAATAAAAAAACCCCAATACTTATACCTTTTTCAGGAGATATACTTATTGCCTGAACTTCCCAGGTGGTTATAGAGTCAGGAGCAAAGTTTTTTACACTAAAAAACAAAAAATAAAATGTTTCAAAAGGCATGTATAAAATGTAAACATTGTCATTTGATGAAGTTTGAGTATTGTAAGGGAAAAACATATTCCCTCAGTTGTGGAGACAAAGTACTTGTAAATATTCTGTAGTCCTCTGCATTAGATACTACACAAAGCTGATATTTATATACATTTGACAGTACAAATTTAAACATATTCACCTAGTCAGGCAGCACAGTACCTGTGCTTTCCAGGGCTTTCCACTTCTTCAAAACTCCACCACCAGCTTTCAGGAAAATAACTCCGCAAGCTGACAGAGGTTTCATCAAACAATTCTTCATCTTCATTGTATTCTGCAAAACAGAAGTGAGGTTTCTTTTCGGAAGTTTTTGGCTGCTGACGTTACACTATCTTGCAGGGAGTCAGCTTGTCAGAGCACAAAAAATGCTCTGAATGCAAAGATTTCATCTGTGTTTCATCTCGTACGTTAAAGAAAAATGTTGAAAAAAGAGAAGCAATGACCATAGCTTGTCACTGAACAAAAAGATCGTTCCTCTTTCCAAGTTCAATAACTATGCTACCAAATGAAAAATCAGTCCCCTCTAGTAAAGCATAGCAAAGATGTTCTCACTGTCCCATACTTGTGACAGACAGAGGATGAAAGGGGAAATCTGTGAGAAATGATAACAGAAATTACACTCAGAATGGGATCATTTTAGATGCAAAGTAATTTTTTTTTTTTTGGTAACATGAGGTGACATGTAATGTGTGGTCAGAGATAGACTTCAGGGATAAGAAAAGAAGAAAGAGACAAAGTTATTCCTGGCTGAAATGGACCTTTCTCATGACAGCATTTTGAAGGTACTCAGGTGTTGAAACAGTAGTACCACCAGAAAAAGAGTCATGAATCAGAGACCACTTAGAGCCCCGAATGCAGACAACCACCCCCTTCCCTGCTCTGCTGTCTGTGGCCTCTCTGGGGTGTGGGCAGGTGCCATCAGCTCCTCTGTAAGACTGTAGGGGCCAGCAGTGGCTAAAGTGATTCCTTTCTCACCCCAAGAAGTTATCCTGTCCCACTCCCACCTTCCCAGTGCACAGGTGTGAAGATGCAATGCTGCGTGGCTGCTGCACTGTACCAGGGCTCTCTGAAATGCTGATGTGAAAACTTCCTCCCCAGCCCCACAGCACTAAAATGCCCCTTGACCCTCCCCTGCCACCACAAGAAGGGTAAAAGTGGCAGAGCTGTATGCCACTGCTCTTTACGTCGTGCCAAGCCCACTCTGTTCCTCTGCTTCTCCTGCTTCCTGAGGGCTGTGGCTTTCTCACAGCAGTCCTGGAACGCCTTCCTGCATTCGTGGGAGCCAGACACCTTTGCCAGCCTTTTTGCACAAGAAAACCTCATGGGATTTAATTTCATTCCATCTTGGCAGCATTTTAATAGATCAGTGTTTTGGTATCTGCTGGCTGCAATAGAATTAAAGCTCAGAATTAGTGCTGTGCAAGTAGAAATCAGTGTAAAGGTGTTAATTGTGCTCGCTCATGTCACTCCTTGCCATTAATGTTAGATTCTATTGCAACAGTCAAGCTTCAGCCTGGGATCCTGAAAAGAGTCCATCCTAAAAACAGTCCACAAACACAGGAGGAAAGCATAGGCTCTATGGCATCCTAGACATTCTGTTCTAAGCCCTCTTTTCACAGTCAGACTGAATTAAAAATGCCTCCTTGCAGGCTGGAATTTTTATAGAAATAGCAATGTCAAGGTTCTTCATCTTGAATAGAGTCTGGTTTCAAAAGCAAGATTCCAGCTTCAAGCCTTCATGCCTTCTGGCGAGGAAATGTCAAATAGTACAAACTGGTTTTTTTCTCAATTAATACCAAATACTATACTAACTCTTCTCTTAATCGAAGCACAAAGTACTTAAGTTGGCACAGCTTCAAAGCAGAATGTCAAGAAAAAAATAGGATTTATAAGACATCTTCTAACCATGCAAATTATTTTGAATACATCAAAGTCATAACTGATGACATGACGTGCTATCTAGTAGAAGTGCATCACATTTGGGATTATAAAGTGGTGAACTAGTTTCCATTTACAGACATTATTTGGTTTTGCTTTTTGAGCTGTTTTGATGAATGATGCATCAGGTGACAGAGCGTAGTACACAGGCTTGTGCTAGGTTATGTCACTTAATGCAAGAACTGGGACCAAGCATATCCTGGCATCCTTCACTAAGCCATCACTTCTTGCCCCCTAGATCCCAGACACATCCCTTTGCCTCCCCATGCTAGGATTTGCAGACTGTCCTGAAGAGCAGACATACCAATTCCTGACATTTTTTTCTGAAAATCCAAAGATCTCTTCTGCCTTCTGGTACCCTGGGAGCATTTATATCCTGGGAAGGCAGAACAGAAGCACTTGGTCATGGTGATACGACAGGAACAGCCTGGTCATTCACATCATTCAGGAAGACCTATCTTAGGGCCCATCTTATTTACAGAAGACCCACAATTTGAGAGAGAGACCCACAAATCTTCCAGCCCTAGCCAACTGCTGCCTGCCCCAGCTGAGGTGGTCACCAAAGGACCAGCACAAACCATCTGGGATATCTGAGCTGCCAGCAGCCGGTGTAAGAGCAGAAGAAAAATCCAAAGGCAAAGAAGATTTTACAACATTGTAGTAAAAACGTCTGATTATTAAGCAATCAGCCTCCCCAGATCTACAGTGGTCTTACACAAACTTCTAAAAGGCAGATTGCACTTACCTTCCCGAATGCTGGATTGAATCGTGTCTGATATAAAAGCCAGACCAACATCAGTAAAAACTTGAATGCTATTTGCGCCACCACCAGCAGAACATCCAAGATCATATGAATTCATGGCATTAAATACCTGCCAAATAAAATAGCACAGATGGACTGTACATGCTTGAAAAGGGTTTATACATGTATATATATATGAAGGGTTTATATATATATAAAAGAAAAATTCTTGTAGCTTTAATTCACAGAATTAAAGTGGTTGCACTGGTGGTGCAAGCTGCATTTGGAAGCAGATTAAAGCTGAGGGATGTTTTAGTTAGGGAGTGCTTTCAAGCAATGCTTTTTTTAATTTACAAACTTGTCTGCCATAGAATGGAAATCCCCATCTTAAATATACCACTCATCTGAAACATTCCTTTCATCTTAAATAGATCTTAAACTGCAAAAGAAAAAACACTTTTAAGTTTAGCAAAGCGTTGTTTAAGCAATTAATAGCCATTAATCATATTTTGATCCTCTCATTAGTAATGGAAAATTTTGCTTGACTAGTAGATATGATATTTTCTTCTTACAAATATCTTACTTTTCTGGCTGTAAGCTTGTTTTTCTTATTCAGAATGAAAACTGCTTTATCAACCACGGCTAAGGCAACTTTTCCTGCATGGTCCATTTCAATCTCTAAATTGACGTGGTCTGTTGGTTCATATATCTCTTGTTCTGTTTTCACTTTAATCTAAGTAGAAAAGATTGAAACAAAAATATCATATTTATTAATAAAAAGTAAACACTCTTTGGGCCAGGAATACTGTTAGCTGTGACTGTCAGCAGTCAGAGGCTGGGAGATGTTCCTGTTCTGTGGAGTTTCTGCCTGTGATCCTGCGTTTTGGAACACGTAGGTGCAGATATTTCCCACTGAAGGAAATCATGGGGAACTGAAAGATGTGTCTACCAGAATACTGGATGCTGGCTTTCAATGACATTTAAGCACCAAGAGAAATTAAAAGTATGTGTAAGGGGTTTGTGGAACTGGGGCCTTCAACATAATTTTGTTATTTTCTGGTGGAAACAAAATCACCATGAAAGACAGCAAAAGATCTAATTAATGTACAAAATTAAGCAACTTAAACCAGCTTGTAATAGTATTGCCTGCCTTCTATCACACACTTCAATTTTTTAGCATGACTGAGTAAACGCAGATCTGGTTCTGATGTACACACTTCTGTGGTTTAAGAGGAAGTAGCCATGGTGATTATGAAATTATAGGGAATTATTACTAGAAATGCCTGTGAACATAACTGGGTTTTGTCTTTGTATAAATGAAGAATTGGTTTGTGTGATAGAGATGGATAACTTTTTCTTGAAATTTTTTTTTCACCAAATGGACTATCCCATTAATTTTTCAAAACAAACATTTTCAGTGGAAAAAGTAATTTTAGACACACTCCATTTTCTAACGTAAACTATTATTTTTAAATGCTCTAAAGTGCTACCAAATCTCAGAAAATTACTTTTAACAGAAATTAAAAAGCTTGAAAAATTACTTCAAATTAATATTTTTCCCAATAAATGGCTTCACTTTCTTTCATGTGATACACATCACTACAAAAAGACAAAGTTATAAACAGATTTTGCCCCCTCAACAATTCTATCAGCATTTTTTTGTGGATTTCTAATATATAGACACTCACTGGGAGATTTTCTTCTGTACAAAACTGTATTTTTCATCTCTTTGAGGCACAACCTGGGAGCCTTTCCGAGCTCTACCTTTTGGCACGACTCCTGATGACTCCTTTTCAATAAAAATGACGTGTCTTTCACTTTATAATCCCAGGCCTGCACTTGCTCTGCCAGTACCCCATGCTTTTTTTTCTTTAATTTTGGAATGCAACAACAGAAGCCACGAGCTTTGAAAGCACCTTTCCTTCGCAGACATCCGTGACATCCACCCACACAGAATCGGCGACGATCTCTTGCTGGCCCTCATTCCCAATGAAGTAGTAGGCTAAAAAGCGAAAGGCAGGCACCATCTTCTCAGTGATTTTAAGGTTTATTACTTTGTTTGAGGATGGGACCCTTCCCAAAACCTCAGCTTGTCCCTTTGCCACAACCTGCAAGGCAGAGACAAACAGAAATCAAATATTGTGACTATATTCCAGAAAGGGCATTATGTTGCATAATTTTTCTTTTTTTTCTTTTTTTTTCCTGAGGCAATTTCTGTTTAAAATATGTTCTTTTCTAATGGCATTAACAGTTTTGATTCCCAAGCTGTATACCAGTAGCCTGGAGGGGGCCTGCATACTGTGGTGGTGAATCTCTGCTACACTGGTCTTGTGGCCCAGGTTTGAACACAAATCTGTCACCCTTCACTCAACCTTACAGCTTGAGAAGGGGTACCCAGACAGCAGTCTAAATTTTGTCTTCTACAATGACTGGTCATCACACACAGGATGATATCAGCATTATTTAATCTGTAATCAGTACTGAATCTTTCAGATGGTGTGAAAGGGTTGGAGCAGGAGGTTTCAGGATAAAATATCACAGACTGGTCTTTAACTGATTTCAGCCCATCTTTCACTATTTAACTCCTTCCTTCCTACATTATGTTAACTATATTAATGAGTTGTCAGAGGAATGAAAAATAGACACAGTGTCCAGACTGATAGTGCTCTTCCCTGAACAAAATACACGAAGCTTTCCTAAACACACAAGGAATGGGTTTCAGGAAAAAACAAAGGCATGCTACAGCCTGGCCTGAAATCCTCACTGCCTTTGTTTAGGTGACCGAAGTTTGGGAGAGACCCTCACTGCTGAGCTCCAGCAGTGTTTCCCACCATCCCTCCCACATAGCCTGCCTGCCCAGCCCTACGCCTTCCCAGAGCCTGGCAGCACGAACTCCAACCCTGTTAGAAGTCATCCAAGGAAAACAAACCCCCAAACCTAAACTTAACTCCTACAGATACAATTATTCCAATGTATCAGAGTCCTATTAAAAATAAATGGGAACTGATATTTTTGCACTTATCATCCTGTGAAATTTATGCTGCCAAGGGAAATTGGGACAAAGAGAGGGAGAGGGAGATTAAATACTTTTCACATTCAACAGATTCACTCCTGCAATGTACCCATGAACATTTTTGTCTCATTCAGCAAAATAAATACTGTGCATTTTACATGCCCCAAAAATATGTGCAAATGTATAAAAATAAAACAGAATCGTAGAAATAATTTCTGAAAGGGACCTATAGAGATCTCTAGCCCAGCTGCTTGCTCTGAGACATCACCAGAGTAAGATTAGGTGAGATGTGGTTTTCTCTTGTTGATTGTCGAATTTTTCTGAGGCTAGAAAATCCCACAGCTCTCTGGGAAACCTCTTCCAGTATTGCGTTCATCACTAGTGAACAGATTTTTCCGAAATGAATCTTCCAGGCTATAATCTTTAACCTTGGTCCCTTGTTATATTGCCTGGCACCACATAGGAAATCTTATGTCTATTATGTCTTAAATCCTTTTCCAGTAGTTTTAGGTTGCTATTAACTCACTCTTAGGGTCTTCACCAAACTGAACAAGCCCGGTTCCCTCAGCCTGTCTTGGTGGGTCAGGTGTGCCAGAACACTGACCATCCCACTTGCCCTTTGCTGGGCCCCCTCGGTTTTCCCTTGTAATAATAACTAGGTAAATGTCCCAGGTTGTATAATTTCTAAAAGAAATTACTGATATGACACTTTTCTGGTTACCATATAATAGAAATAGCCAATGTTTCCACTGCCAGACTGATGGATATCATTCAAGGTGACGGGTAAGGTATCCCCAGGTGCCACAACGGTGTGCGGGATGCTGATGCTGAGGTAGTTCGGGGAAGCAGACTGGTACCTTTCAGCTCTGATACTGGCTTCAGGTGATTCTAACCTTTCTTTACCCTCTTCAGCCTTTACCTGTCAGGGAAGAAAAGGATGGAGTGAGTAAAGTGTCCCACAGGAGACAATGTATAGTGTCACCAATAATTTGTATTGTGCCAGGTTATTTGGAAAATGCTGTGAAGTGAGAGGAATCATTGCTGACACCTCGTTAGCAGAACCTGGCACCAAACACCAGCATTTTAATTCCTTTATTTTCTCACCCCATTTTGTGTCTTCTTGTAGTTGCATTTGGTGTTTTTCACCCTTGGCTCTTTCTAAACGAGAATCAATGGGTCAAAAACCACAAAGGGATTTTGTATTCAGACAAGTTTTTTCCCATTTTAGATTGTGCACATAATTGAACCATCTAAGTGGGCAGATGTAGCCTACTCTCTGCGTTGCTTAGGACCTTTCCCTTCACTTTCTTCCCACAACTGTCTGTCACTTTGCATGGTGATATTCCTTACAGTCCCATTTCTGTCCCTTTTCTTTCCTTCACGCCAGGTAAATGCACATCCAAAACACAAAAATGCACCACTATAACCAATGCATGTACTCCCAAGGCTCTGATGTACAAGAGTGTCCTTCACTTGAGGCATCCCTCAGGCCCCTGGTCTCCCTACATATTTTACACAATCTGGAAAAACTCTGCAGGTAGTGTGAGAAATCACATTCTGCACTCTGTGCTGATTTGATGAAAACTGGTCATCTTCACAGTCGTTTATAATTGTTTTATGAGCAATTATCAGTGGGATACTTTTAAACATGGATGTTTGCATATTCTTTACCTTTATTTCAAGCTTTTGAGCATCTTTGGGGATATCGAATGTAATGGAGACCAGACCCTCTCTATTACAGAAGGCAGTCTTCTTCATTGGGGGTTTTCCAGGCAAGGTAACAGTGGCAGTGATAAATAGGAAGGCAGCAGGAGTGCCATCAACCAAAGTGGCAGATGCCTATTGGAAAGAAAAATAAAAAAGTTCTGTTATTTAAAGCAAATCCTATGTTTAAAAAAAGCCCACAAAAAGTAACAATTATAATTTATAATTATAATTTTTATAAATTGAGAAGAGATATAAAACTGTACACATCAGCATTCAAAAATTTGAGCTTTGAGAAAAGAGGATAGCAATTTATTCAGTCTGAACTTCAATTAAGGTAAAAATCTGTGAGTACAGATTAGAAGATCCCCAGATTTTGACTTAACATCTATTTGATCTAAGCAGATCCCAGAGATATTTGTCATCAACTATTATAAGGTAAATTTATGACTTTAACTCTTTGTAGAGAACTCTAGAAAACTTGAAGGTGTGAAGTTTCAAGCCACAAAAAACTTAAATGCATTTTTTTTAAAAAGGCAATACCCTGTTTTAGTTTTCAGAGTTTGAATTTGATGTGGGATTAATTTGATACAATATTCTTATTTCAATCTTTTGATGTGGAAGTGAGTAAGAGACCAATATGTTTTTAAAAGCAACAGTGCACTTCTTCAACAGTGACTTCTAGAGCAGAAACCCAGCACTTTCCGTCTGTTCAGGCTCTGAGTATACAAAAATAAGACAAACCAGACACACAAAGAGTATATCTGTGGTGGACCTATTCTTGGATCAGAGAAGGAAAGAGGGCCGATATAAATGCATTGCTATGGAGGCAAACAAATACAGTCAGAACACTACATACCACAACAGAGAAGGGGGCTCCAGGCACAAAATACTTTTTGGTGTTAGACAGATCAACAGCATAAGGAGATCTCACAAACTTCACGCTGCTGAGTTCCTCTTCTCTCATCTCACCACCTGTTAAAATCAAACAGTATGTGTTGCTACGGGGGCACTAACTATGGACTTGCATACCTTAGAGATCTAATTTTCGGAAAGATTTTGTTTTCATTTTCAGCTACTGGTGAGAGTTAATGTTACCTAATGTCATCTTCTGCAACTTGGAGCTTGAGCAACTGCTTTCCTTCTAAGATTCTTCTAGTTAAAGTAATAATTCTTCTAGTTACTATCTAGTTACAACACTATCCATAACTACATCTAAAGAAACTAGTTACACGGCTTGTTTTAAATTAAATGCAATTAGAAATATATTTTAACATCCTGATTTTCCACTTTAACTCTCCAAGGTCAAGCGGTAAGGACCACCCCACTTGCCCTGTCACGCATATAATTAGTACCAAGCCCAGCAAGTGCACCAGCGTGAAGGCAGCCTGCCTGAGCACTTCTGGAGCAGCACTGGAAGACCACACAGGTCTACACGGGGCATTTAAAGTGGTATTGGACATTTGGGTTCAGACAAGTGAATCTTCACTCAAGATGAAGTTTTTGTACAGAAGGAGGTCAGATGAAAGAGACTGTCATGCCCTACAGCATGAGCAAGCTTTGCAGCAAAGATGGATCCAGTGAGACCAGATTCCCCACATAACAGATTACATCAGAGAAAGATCAGCATGAATCTTACAGACTGTATCAGCTAAGCCATACTGTACTCACTTGCAGTTTCTACAGTGGTGACAGCAACATATAAATGAAACCCTTCCAGAGTGGAAATACTCTTCCTCAATTTCTCTTCCAAAAGCGGTGTATTTAAAGTAACTCTTCCTTTTCCATCTTGGATCTAAAACAAAAGTGGGGGGAAAAAAAAGGAAAGAGACAGCCCTTACCGGTTTGTTGCCGTTAGAAATAAAGTGTTGCTTATATCACGACTGAAGTATTATGGACTTCAAAGTTTCCAGAATTTCTGACAATATTCAGCTTAGGTAGGATAAATCAGAGTAGTTCCACTAAATACTTACTGATAGCTGTTGCTCCAGGCCTGGAATAAATATTTTGTTCTCATTTTCATCTATTATGCCAAATCGCACGTATGCAGCACCTTGAATCTCTTTTCCGTAAGAGTGTCTTTGGAAGGAAGAAAAGCGAGGAGAGGGATCATTATCTTAATAAAAAGCAAGCATAAGTCAGACTAATCATTTTATGCTGAAAAAACAATGGAATATTTGTAGGCATCCTATTTATAACTAATAGCTTGAAAACAAAAATTAGTCCCACTCATCTGTAATGCAAACATTAAAACTTTTACTGATCTGTGTAGCAAGTGGTGATATCAAATGCAAAGATATATATAGAGTAAATCACATAGGGAGACGTCATCTGATAAAATTTGGACTAATTTTTTTTTTTTAACAAATTAATGAGAACTTGAGCTGTGTAGAGAGGTCTTACACAACTCATCCTGTTCAGAGGGAGCAAGAGAGGTACCCGGTTTATCTAGCTTGGATGAACAGCTAATTCCTTTGTATGAGACACTTAATGAGCAGAGCATAAAAAAAAAGGGATCGGAGAATCATTTCAGGGACCGATATGAAATATTTGGTACATCTGCAGACCTACAGCAGGCAGATCCTACGTGCTGACATTCTAACACTTGCATTGGGTAGAGCAGACAACCTCTGCCCCACGTCTCTCCTACAAGTTTAGGCAGTATAGCATAGGGTCCTCTTGTGAGTGAAATATTTGCCAGATCAGCATTTGGCCAGAACACCCCTGAACATTCCATACAAGTCGTGGGGAGAGAGGATAGGGCATGTTGTTGCACCTGGCTCCTTACTCAAGGAAGCCCTGGCAGCACAGTGTGCGATGTGCTACATGAGACCTGTCACGGCCACAGTGCCGTCTTTTGCTTGTGGAAATCCTGCTTCACCTCAGGCCTGTAATGGCTTTTTTTCCTTTAAACAAAGCCTCTTTCAAACTGACCTGAGCAGCAGCACTGATCTATACCAATAAAGCCAACAGAGAGGCAGCTCTTACGAAAACTGAATTAAATGCCAGAGCTAATAAATGGGAAACAATAGTCAATATACCAAGTAACTTTATTACATGCATGGCCAGCTCAGAGAAATAAGTTCAATTATCAGGAATTCCATATGTTGATTTTGATATGACTTTTTTTGAAAGTCACACAGGCCTGTGTAGCACTATTTTCCAATAGAGAAAGGAATGATATCCAGTTATTGAACCTCAATTTTTCTTCTTAAATAATTATGATGTTAATGAACAGTCAAATATATATGAAATCCATAAACTCAAAATAGAGTGCTGCAATAGCACAGAGAAAACTTTAGAAAGGATCAAAATACTAAAGCCAGTGATTTGAAATCACTTCATATCACAATAACAAGTGATCATGACTAAAGCTAGTAATTATTGAATTGAACCAAATAAAGAATTGAAGGTGATCAAGAGGAGATTAGAAGAGTTGAGTTTGTGCAGCCAAGCAAAAGGAGGTGGATACAAATTCTGTCTGCTCTCTCAAGGTGTGCTGGGGAACAGAAGGACCAGCACAGTCAAGGACAGCAGGCAGAAGTCCAATAGTCCTCGCTCCTTTGAAACTGAATAGATTTCTCCCAACTATGAAAGAAGGCCAGCTGCTTCCACCTGCCTGTTCTCGTTTAATAACATTTATTCCTTTTTAGAAAAAGAAAATGATCCAAAGGTAGCAAGTTCTGATTTAGGCATTCTCCTAACGGGCAGTTTCTTAGCATTTCCACTCTTATGAAACCTGAAAATTCAACAGCCAAAAAATTATTTATATTGAAAATATTTTAATGCGTTAAATTTTCATTGTCTGCCTTCCTAAGTTATTCTGTGTTTGATGCCTTTCTAACTTGGTATGGGACCACATGTAATCCATTTTCATTGAGCCCTGCCCCAGGGTCTGGCCAGTCTGAGAGCTCTGTAGCCATGGCACATCCAGACCAGCGCACTACTGTGCAGCAGTAGACATGTGATACTGTAGTGATGGTCATGGAAACTCCTCTGATTAATTGTATTTATCTACCTGGAAGACTTTCTGCATAAAATCATAACTCTCAAACAAGCGCTAGGTTATTTTTACAAGTTTCACTGTGCTTTGAGAAAATTCCATACTCAAACTTGAATCCAGCTCTACTTGAATTATGTTTCATAGCCCATTGGAGGCTTTAGAACTTTTCTAAATGATTAAATTAAAAAGTATAAGGAAAACCAGGTGATCAGTTTGCCTGGAACCTTGCTTAGCAAAACAGAGGAGAATCCTAAATAGCTGCCTTTGCTAGCAAACTGAAATATTCAGAAAATCTTGTTCCAGCTTGATCACTACAACCTGGACCCAGGTAGCACTTGGCATTGATGTCTCAACTCAGTGGTGGAAACAGAGGGTGTATAAGATCAGTCAGATCCAAGTCAAGCCAGAACTAGTTAACTGTTAATGACAAGCAAAACAAAGAAGTCACAAAACTCATATCTGCTTATCTGCCCTCTGAAACAGCCTGGCTCTGAGCACACCTACTTTGCCTCGATATCAAACACAAAGCTTTCATTCCAGATGTGGTAGTATGGATGAAGTGGGATGAGTTTGACTTCAAAACTTGGAAGCTCTGCATGAAAAAAAGAAGACAAAAGGTCATGATATGTGAGTTTCAAACATACCTTAAACTCCTGGCATGTAGCAACACACACTGAGATGATGCAGTTGCACTGAGGGGATGTTTTAGTTTGAATTAGGAGTGCACTTCTGAAGCAAATCTCCTGATCATTTTCCCTTATTCTGCTTTGCTCCACATATTGGAGCAGTCTTCAAGCACGCAAAATTAATTTATTTATTTACAATGAAAATAAACCAGAAGATAAACTCGAGCTGCCTGTGGGCATGAAATGCCCTGGACTAGGAGCAGGCTGAACTAAAATCACCCTGAAATGAGTTGAGTGTGGGTACCAGCTCCTCAGCATCAGCTGTGTCACACTGAATTTGCTCCTACAAAGCCCAGCTATTTGCTCCTGCAGATATATCAGGGTGATTTGCTCCTGCTTGCAGGTGTTTGGAGAGGAGGCAGTAATCTCCACTGTTCTGCTACCTCCACTAGCTAAGTTAAAACCAGTTTTGTTAAATTGGGATTTTCATACAGTCTCAAGTTTTTCTTTTGTCTTTCAGGGAAAAAAAAAAGCAATGGAACAACAAACCCACATTAATTTTACAAGAAAATATAATTTCAGTGTAAATAAATCAAGCCACTTCTTATCTCAAACTGTTAAATTTTTACTTCATCCACAGGGCCCGTATTTTCCTTAAATAAAAGGTTATTTGAGTATAGGAATAACTCAAATAAACTTCCAGACTGAATTCTACCAAGAGAAAATGGCCAGATTATTTTTTTTCATCCTAGTCTTCACTGGAAACTTTAACCAGAACTGCAATGACTTCAAAATGGAGCTCATCTCATTTATTTTTTTTCTATAGTAGGAGAACCTATCCAATGTTTTGTGACAAAATATTAAAAAAGTGTTAAAAAATTACTAAATCTGTATAAAAACAAAGGTGTTTCATTTTTTAAATACAAGTGGAAGACACACAAACCCAGAGTGCATCAGAGATAGCAATGATGCACTGAAACACCAAGAAAGTCGTCCTTAGTGCCTGACTACAGCCAGATTTAATCACTTCAGTATATCTTTCAACACATAGTGATAACTTCTTACATTTATAATGCAAATTTTGTAATATCTCACCATATCTTTTAACTTCAAATTCAGTGGAAACATTAGACATTTCATGTTGATGAAACCAGGCTTTGATTTTCCAAGTTCCAGGCCTAAAGTCCAGATTCAGCAGAAAATAGTTAATTACAATTCCTCAGATATTTTATGATGCCAGTGTATAAACTATCGCTAAATTATAATATTTTCCTTGCTTTGATGTCATCCCAAACTAATTTATTAACAGATTTCTCTTTGCTGAGAGGAGCCAGCAACATATTTCCAAATGTACTAGGAAACACTCAAAATAACTTCTAATAACAACGAAATGCAAGATAACATATTTCCAAACCACTACCTTTGAAAAGTCCTCAGAAAGAGAGAACTCATGGAATATTTCCTACAGCTTATCTTCACTGAGATATCAAAATCAACCTAGCATGCCAGAGGACACGGAATATTAAGTAAAAGCTTGACTGTTTGAAATCAGAGATAATTAATGACACTTTGCAAACTAGCCCTTTTAGAAATGCTCTCTTGAATGCAGCCATATGTTTGAGCAGATATTTAAGCAGTTTGTTAATTTGTTCTTTACCAGGATACATGTTGCTAATTGCAGCATATTAACAGCAAATTCTGGACACATCTGTCCAAGATGAGGTGCTTAAAGATAAAAAGATATTAATCATAGGCTCGATATCTGCCCCCTGGTGAAAGAAAGACAATTTTGAAAGGTAATTCAAGAAATTCAGCAGTTAAAAATCTTAATCTACAGGTTTTAATGCAGAAGGCACAGCAGTTACATACTCAGCAATGTCAGGTATATCAAAGCGTTCACCAAACACTGTGTTTATTTTCCGGTCTGACTTTTTGACGACAATTCCTTTGGAATTCTGTTAAGACAGAGGAAGCAAACATCGAAATAATGCACCAGGTGTCAAATATTTACATCCAAAAGTTCAAGTTCATATACTAGTCCTACGGAAGAGAAAATGCTTTGCTTACTTTCCTACTTTAATAGTCACACATCATGTTTTCCTCCATGTTCCTGATACAGGCCAAAAATGACTACAGATATCTCACTATGTGCAAATACAGATTTTGAAGAGGAGCCATAGCTATAGTTCTGCTTTTGGATGTTTTGTGCAAGTTTTCTGTGGTTCCTGTGCTGAAGAAGCACTCATCAGCAGTGTTTTTGCATACTTACTAGCACAGCAACTGTAACCGTGTCATGTGTCGGCCTCATAGCATTGTCCAGAATGAAGATCCTGTATCTGACTGTTTAACAGAAGAATAAACATGTTCACATATTTCTTTCTGGCCTTCTAGATACCAATTATTGCAAGCTGTAAATTAAGTTACTGAATTTAAGATAAAACACTTTCTTTTAGTGAAAAGATTTCTGAGAAATTTCAAAAAATAATTTCATTCTTCCATAGGCTTTGCACGTTACATGACTAGATAACTTTTTGAAGCAAATTCTGAAAATTATTTATGGAACTCCACTCATTTTTGTATTCTTTCTGCAGCTGAGGCCTGAAACCAAACTCAAAAACTCTTTTTACTTCCCTCTTTCGTTAATTAATTAAATTGCTAAGTAACAAAGCAGTAGCGGTCTTAAACAGCAAGGGTTACATATGGTGGTGTTGTAAGCAGAAGCAACAGGTGTTCAGTTTTTGGCAGATTTCTCATTATTTTTTTTTCAAAGAAAAGACATCATTAACCTTTTTGAACAAAAAGGAGCAGATTTTGTCTGTCTCCCTTTAAAGTGACCCTGGCTCTGGAGGTATTTCCACAGAGGTTGCAGAGCAGACCCTGCGGAAGCTCTGGCTGCAGGAACAAACGGGTCACTATTACTTTTTCTAATCATGCCCTTGTGACATCCATATTGAACACCTGAACAACAGCGTTTGTATTTTAACCTTGGGAACTTGGTGTGTATATGGGCTTGTCTGTCTGGATAAAAATGTAGCCTTTCTTGGAGGACAGGAGGATGCGAGTGCTCTTGACAGTCGTATGAAGCTCCTTGCTCTCGGTGACCAGCAGAACATATGGCAGATTACTCTTCTTGAACAGGTTCTGCTGCAGAGCCCCTGGTTTGACCTGCAGAGAACAAAAGGGAAAACCCCATGGAGCCAGAGATGAGCCTGATAATTTTGGGACCACATAGCTGAGGCCCCACAACAGCTGAAGTGCTTAAATAATCTCGTTAGCACCATTCAACAGACCATTCTCTATTAAATCTTTCTTACTGGGTGTTACATCTTTCTTACTAGGTGCATATCTCTTTTAAAGTAGAAATACTATCGGATCCTCCAATTTCCACCACAGAAATACACTTTCTTCTGTCCAATGTCAATAATTCAAGGCGGGAGACTTCAGTCTACACGCCTGTTGATTTCCAGTTTTTTTTGCTACAGTCTTGGTTATGAGATTGGTGCTTTACTTCATGCAGTTTAATGTGATGCTTCTAAACATCACCCTCAACAGGAACCCAATTTGAAAGCTCAGCTGTTAGCTTTGGAAGTGACCAACCAGAGCTAAACTGAATTTTGCTGTGTGCTTTTTTTCCAACCAAATAGCCCAAACTAGTGATAGTGAACTAAATCCTCCCAGACTTCAAAGAATTGTACCAGAAGCAAATGATGCAAAGCAGGATGTAAAGAATTAATCAACTTAAGAATCTGCGGAAAGAACTCAGGCTTTGGTCTGAGAGACTGCACATATTTAAAGGTTTCTCCTGTATTGTAAAACGGCCAGTTGTAAGCCAAAGGCATGAATGCAGTCGTAGTTTAAGTGTGGCAGAAAACTCAACAGTGATAAAACAATTAAATGTGTTTAAATTAAATTTCATTTATCACCATATGACAAAATCTTGAGCTTGTTATATGGGCACTAAAGAATATTCACAATCGCCACTGAAATTACATTAGGCATTGTTTTATTAGCTGGTTGGGTGAATAGGGTGCTGCTCTCATTGGAATTGGTTTTGTCACGTGTCTCTTGAGATCAGTGTTGTCTCCTTTCCAGCCCACTTCAAGCTGAGATTATGTGCTTTTTATCACCAAATAAAAAAATTTAAATTGCTATGATGGCAGACTCACCATTATTTTTTTCATCTCTTGGTAGCCATTATTTTGATCAAGGTTAAAGTAGATCTTCTCTGATAGAAGCTGATTTTTTGTCTCATCTTTGAAGTACGCAGTAACTTGCACAGGGCTCTGTGCCCCGTGGACTTGAACTGTTATCGTCTCATATGTGCCCAAATGCACCACATTTGGGGCCGTAATAAGAAATCTAAAACAACAGAGAAATAGATTGTCCAGCATGTTCAATGAATGTCCAAACAATATGAATTTTAAAGATAAAACAGACTCTCACAGAATGGCTGAGTTTGGGACTCGTGGAGACCACCTAATCCATCGCCCTTGTTAGTAAGAGTAGAGGTTAAAAGAAAATAATTTTCTCTGACTGATCTCCAAATTCTGAACTGTCCCATTTAAGTCCTACAAAACATCAGTCCCTATACACAGGAGAGAAAAAACCCTATAATATGTCCCAGGGACTACCAAAGCAATTTATAACCTGGTTTAACTTAGAGAAAGCCCTATAAACTCAAATTTCTGAAACAAAACAAAAGACATTGGAAGACAATGAGTACATATTCCTAAATACACAATTAATGCCACAAAGTTGTGTATCTTCGTGTACTAGCACCCACATTATGCCAGCTTATGCTTTAATATATGTCAGGAGGTATCAATTCACTATATAACCATATGTATGGGGTTACAAGGAGCTGATCTTCATTGCAATATCACTGTGAAATGTTGGAAATGGGAGACCACAGAAGGTAAGACCACAGCCCTGGGAAGGGCTGAGTTGGAGGCTAAACTGGTTGGGATTTTTTTTTTCCTCTTTATTATTTTCCTTCATTCAACTCTGTGATGGTGCTTCTTAGTAATTGATTTCATGACCTTTAAAATGTAGATCATTAGCCTTGGTCTCATTTCTTTCAAGTGTATTTTACACACAAAAATCAGAGAACTGTGTGAAGAGCCAAGTCCTGTCTCTTTACTTATGATGTCCCATAGACAAAGAACAGTTTTGAGCTCAAGACAGGTGCTTTTGGAAAATGATTATTCTGCAGAAGACTTCTAAAATGAAAGGTAAATGATTTCGCTATTATCAGAATGGGTTGGCTGAACTCTCTTTTTTGCTTTTTGAAAAAAAAGTTTTTCTTTCTTAAATGCATAAAATGAAAGGTGAGGTACAGAAATCAGGGAATAAAACTGATATTTAATTTCATTCACTCAGAGTCTGTTGGCCCTAGCAAAAGGTGACACAAGGCACCTGACTTACATGTAAATCTCCACTAAAATAGAGGATAAGTACAGAAGAATACTGAAGGTCTCCCAAAAGTTAAACCTTTGCTTTCTGCAGTGTATAAATCAATTACAGAGGTTTTTTTCCCCAAGATTTTTCAATCCAGTGAATGTCACAAACAATAGATGAGCAAACAGCGATAACAGAGTGAACAACATGCTTTAGTAGGACATTTTTTATTATTCATTCCTAAGAGTATATTTCTCCCTTAAAAGTGCCTTAAAAGGGTGGTTTTAAGCGTTTTACTTCTCACCTATTTAAGGCTACACAAATTTTCAGTGGTGCAAGAAATTGGCTTTTTTGATTTTCTATTGAGAGAGAGAGACTATTTCCTACCTTCTCTTTCAAGAAATTTGCTAAGATTGAAGAATTTGTAATAAAATATACTTACGATGGTGCTTGTTGTGTATTGGACAGCAGCAAACAAAAGCTCACCAACAATACCAGCCTTTCCATTGCAAAACTCTACAACATCTGTAGAACAGAAGTACCAAAGAGCCACCATCAGTCCAGGTGCTGGCTGTAGGAAATGGGCTGACAGCACATTGCAGCAAATAATGTTGCCTATCCTGGTTATTTATTAATAACTTGCAAAACTGTACAAGCAATAGTGATGGACATGCTGGTGGTGCACACATTAATACCCTAGGGAGAGACATTCTGGACTAAGTCACAATTTTGTATTTATTGTTCATCCATTCTCTTCCCGGAAGAGACTATTCAATATTTTCACACGATAGCAACTAAAAGTCAGCTGTAAGGAGAAGTTTTCACAAATACTACAAAAGCATCCCAAAATCAAACAAGACACTGTGGCTAAAAGAGTGGCTGTAGAGTATTTCTAAATGGAAGACAAATGCAGGCGACTAGTCCCTTCTCTATGCCTTTATTTAACCCCAAGCATCTCCTCAGTCCAGCAAAGGTGAGGGAAAGTTCCTTCTGGTTTAGACAGCACCAAAGGAACTGTGCTGGAAATCCACCTGTACAACTCAGTCTCAGTCTGTGGTGCTTGGAGACACTCATCTGCTTTAACTTCATTGAAAATGAAATTGATGCCTCTGTCTTAACTAAGCAGCCCAATTTTCCTTTATGCCCAAGACACTGGGCTTTTCCAGAAGGTAATTAGTCTCATCTTAGCATAAACATGGAAGATGAATCATCAGCTGAAGGCATTCCAGACTGCATGGGACACAGTGTCTTAAAAGGTAGGATACTGATAAACAGGGGAAAAAAGCCCGTCTGAGGAATAACTGTACAGGAACCAGTTTTGATCAAAGGTAAATGAAAGAACTGAAGCCCTCATCAGGTCTCATTTTTGCAAACTTTTACTGGATTGTTGTCTCCCAAACATAGTGTTGTTGACCCATGAAAATGGAAACATGCCCATCTGATTTACAGGCAGGTCAAATCCCAGAAATGATCACACGGCTAATCCCAGGCTCTGGTGATAAACTGCCCTTTAATACACCACAGCTAAGTCTGTGTCTTTAATTATTAGCAATGGATGCCTTAAATCAGCACTCCCTCGTTTGAAAGGTGAATCCATGCTCACAGCAAGGGCCATCACCCACAGTCATGGGACCTTCCCCTCACCCCACCACTTGCTTAGGCAAGTGGTGACATCTCTTGCCTTGCTTTTCAAGACAAGGAGGCAGGAAAAGAGAAGAAGCTGACTACAAACCAGTTCACTGCTTTACACTGAGTGTGCTACAAGCGTGGTAGCTGCCTCTGAGACAAGAGGTCTGACAAGAGACAGAAAGTACTCTCTGTCCATTGGTAGTCACAGAAAGGGCAGGCAGCAATAGCTGGCTTCTAACTCATGTCAGGAAAAGCTACATTTTGCCTGCTCTAGGCATAGTTGTTTGTAGTTTTGTTTGTTTCTTTGGTTGGTTGGGTTTTTTTGTTCCCCAAGAGACAGTCAGTTTCCTTCACCTCTTCTGGTTTTCATTTTCACTTCAGCTGTCAGGAGGGAGGAAAAACTTGAGGAAAGGTACCTGTGGATCCTCAGGGTCAAAATTCATGCTCTTTGGGAGATGTTTACAGGAGTCCAGACTCGGGAACCATTAAGAACAAAGTTATTTTCTCTCTGCCCTCCCTCCCCACCTGCTAATTCCCTCTGCAGTTACGCATTCACAAAACTGATTTATTTCCATGCCACAATAATTTTCCTCAGGGCTTCTGGCCTCCCAAACCCAAGAGAAGTGGTGAGGAAGAGAAAAGATTTCCACCGTAAAGCTGATCTGTGTTCAGGGCAAAGATGTGGAAGAAAAAGTCCTCTTGGGAACAGGGCTTGTGCTCTCCCTAGGGACCAGAAGAGTCTTGTTAAACCTGCAGCTGGTAAAATAAGGATTCTCACTCTTGCAGAGATAATGGGGAGAGTTAATTAAGAGCAGCAGTGACTGTGGAGCATGCTAAGCCCATGTGGAGCATCCTGCCTTCTTCAGAGACAGTTCTGCTGCTCCATCTTGCACTGCTGCCATCCAGGGTCAGAGCTGATTGAATCACTGAGCAATCCTAGTCACTAAAACAGGACAAGAAAAAACTGTGAGTGGGTCCTTTGCTTTTCTCCAGACAAATATAGAATAAGAAAAGAAATGACATCTGCAAGGTCAGTGCCCACTCCTTGAGAAAGACGTAAGGGAGTTCTCCCAACCGAAAAGCCAACAATTTCCAGAAGACCACAACACTTACAGCAGGGATTTCCTGCTCCTGAAGTCACAGGAAAGGCACCTCTGCAGTGTGAAGTCACACCAAAATCTTGCTCTGTTCCCATCTTTTTCAGAGGGGAGGAGATGGGATTTCCATTGTCCAGGCTGGCTTATTTGTCAGGGACTTAGGTCTGTTTGCACAGCTATACAAATAGCCGTGTATGAACTCACAGCTAGACATTTTCACAGATCACTTTCTAAAGGAGGCCTTGGAAACACTATTATTTTGCTTTCACTTGTTTTTAATTGGATTTGTACACTTTTGCTTCCTTAGGTGAAGTAGGAACAAATGTGTGTGAATGCATAACAGCTAGACATAGCAATATGCTGCATAACTATTTTATACTTGAATTTAAGGAGGTGTTCTGACTCTTAACAAAGCTATTTTTTTCACCAAAATATAAACCAGTAACTTCAATTAAATAGAATTTTTTCTCACTGTCTCTTGCAAACACAGAAGAACAAATTTACACATAACCACCTATATAATGAGAACTAAAATTCCTTATGCTTAATTTTTCTGTCTCTGGGCTGGTATAAAATAACCATTGCACCAGTTTTCTAGTATCACAAATTCTTCACACTGTGATTTGTAGTATGAGTAAAACATTCCAGCCCAAAGCCACACCAAAATACAATGAAATGAAACTAAATGAAATAAAACACTCTTGGTTGAAGGTCTCCAGCACATGCATGAGAAGGAGAACACAGAAAATTCCCTCTAAAATAATTTATATGCCTGTTCTTCTCCTAAAGGCAAAGTCCTTTCCTATTTACTCATCAGCCACTTTTCACCTATTGATCCTTCAGCTGGCCCACAGTTCAGCTGTGGAAAGCACAGCCTGGGACTGATGTGTGTGTGAACTCCGAACTTGCGGAGGCAGAATTGCTTTATTTTGATTATCTGCTGTCTCTCCTTTCAGTACCTTTGTTTGAACTTTGAGGGATTTCACAGTGTTTTGAGCACCAGCAGCAGTTTTTGTTCTTTGGCTTGAAGAGCTTCCCAAAGCCTTTTTCCCCTTAATCAGCCTAAATACTAACGAGACCAAACCCTTCTTTCACTTTCGTCCTGCGCTCTTTCACCTCTGCCTGGCAGAAGGGTACAAAGGACAGCTTCACAAAGCCCATTTCACGAATAAGCACTGCAGTGACATCCTCTTTGCCAAGTTACAGGGAGTTGTGACAAACACAAAAGGCAATATTTCACTTCTGACATTTCACAAAATTAGATTTTGAAATCCTTTTTTCAACAGCAGACCATGAATTGTGGGTCTAATTTGAAAAGTTCCTCTTAACAGCAGGATATCTTCTCTTTAGTGTCAATATGAATTGGAATTGTAAATTAAAACTATACTTTTTTTCTTACCATAATCGAGGCAATGAAATGAAAAGGCTGTAGCTGCTTTTGCCATAAAAAAAAAATTCTTTAAATGTTCTGCATTTAGTGCTTCTAAGTGTATCTACTGAAAAAACCTCATATATTTAAAGCAGGAAAACCAATATTTCCTTGACATTTTCTGCTCTCACTGAGGAGTCTGGATTTCAGTGGGATTAAGCAACCAGCCTTAGATTTTTCTCATGGGTTTCTCCCTCCTTTCTGTGATTTTCTGAATGTCATGTTAAAAAAAGAAAAAGAAAAAGAATAAAAAAAGGATCTGTGAAAAACTACACAAAATGAGCTTCTGTAAAATGAATATGTTGCAAAAGTGATCTATGTAAGACAGATGGATTCTTTTAGGTCAATAATTGCATAACACTACTGACATAATATTTCACCATATTGTTATCATGCATCCTGTTTTTTGGTAAACTATGTATTTCAGAATCTCAGTGCTTTTGGCACCTTTAAGAAGTCATTGAACCGGTCACGGCCGGGAGGAGAGGAGGTACATGAGCATGCAAGTGACTCTCTCATCCCAGGTGACAGCACAGAGCTGCTGCAAATAAGGAATAAAACAACTTGACCTAAACAATACAGGATATTTGGAGTACTGCCCTTGTACTTAAGCATCCTGATACTCATCTAGAGGCTTGTTCTCAAATCCATCCTTTGTGGTTTTCTTTTTTTTTTTCCTTTCAATTTCATGACAAACCCCAAAGACACCCCAATTCTTCCTTGTTACCAACTGTAACAAATACAAATTACCTACAAAAATGAATGTATTTCAAATAATTTGATCTTTCCCAACTTCTCCATTCTTCTGGGCTGTAATGAGCACAATTGTCTGTTTAGGGAATTCTTTTCTTCTCCTTTTCATGGGAGCAAAAGGTAAGAATAAGTTTAAAAAAGCAAAAAAAAAAAGAAATCTTGAACTTAGCAGTGGCAAAGGCTAAAATTTTAAGCAGCTGAGAAGAGTAAGAACAAAGGTGACATATCCAGTTCTGTGGATTTGGAGGCATATTGTGAAATCAAGTCAAACCAGTTTTTTGCAGGAAACTTTTAGAGAAGTAATTTATAACTATTACTGACCCTCATTCGTAGGATCTCCTGACTTGCTGAATGGGGACACTCTAAGGTTTCAGACGATTGCACAATTGTACTAGAAAATGTTTTACAGGCACAGCAAAGGAGAAAAGAAATCCCATCCCATGTACAACCACAGCTAGGCTTGTGCCTACCTGCCACTGGCAGCCTGCCTTGTTCTGATCTGCAAATTAAACCTAAAACATCCACTTCACCCAGTAGCTCAGAGGAACATGGGACACCAGAAAGGAGAAAGCATCTCCTCTCCCAGTCTGGGAAAAGACTCAGCTCCCACCTCCATCACACATATGCAAGTTTAGGTCAGCTCCACTGGCAGATCAGCAGCTGGCCTACTTTTTTGATCCCTGGGTTTTAATGTTCAAGGAAGAAACACAAAGAGAGAGGAGGAAAGGAGACAGGATATAAGGCCCAGGAGAATTTTATTTTTATTGTGAAGGCGAAGCTGCTCAGTGACAACAGTTTCAGTGTCAGGAGCTGCAGCACCTCCCCATGTAACAGGCAGGGCATCTGCTATCCTGGTAAACAGGGAAAATTCTGGATGACTTTTGTAGCAGCTCAGTGGGCCAGTTGTTCAGGCTATGTATGCTGATCTCTTCTTTCTCAGAAATTTAGCCACGGAGCTCCGGCTCTTAGTGACACTCAGCTTTTCAGGCAGCTCTTTGGATGAACAACGTGGATCTTTGTCCTGTGAGGCACAGGTACTGTACCCAGCCTGGACATGGCAATCATGGGAGGAATCTTCCCTCACAAACGCAGTTTTACAGAAAACCACCTCCAGCAAAACAATACAAAAGAAGTCAGCTCAGCTACCCTTTCAGTGGCTTAGATGCAGAGGGGAATATTGATGCCTTCAGAGGGGACTGACTGCATGTCCCCAAAGCCCTGCTTGTTGGTACTTGGGTCAGACACACCCTGCCCAGATTATACAGTTGATATTACATTCCACCTACAGAAAAAAAGGTGCAGCTGTAATAAATGTGATCAAAAAGGATATTTTCATGTATTTAGTCAACATATCTTGGAAGGCACATGGATCTGCCTTTGCTAATATGTGACTACGTCTCACTACTTTATGCTGGTTTGGCTGGGGTAGAGTTAATGTTTTCAGAGTAGCTGATGTGGGGCTGTGTTTTGGACTTGAGCTGAAAGCAGGGTCGATAACATGGGTGTTTTCATTACTGCTGAGCAGTGCTGACACAGAGCCGAGGCCTTTTCTGGTTCTCACCCACAGCAGGCTGTGGGTGCACAAGGAGTTGGGAGGGGACACAGCGAGGACAGCTGACTCCAAGTGACCAGAGGGATATTCCAGACCATACTCTATGGTGTCATGCCCAGCATATAAATTTGAGGGAAGAAGGAAGGAAGATGGGGACATTTGGAATGACGTCTTCCCACTTTGTCTTGTTCCCACTGTCTCATTTTTTCTCTTCCACTTCTTTCCCCATCCTGATGCAAGTGGAACGAGTGAGCAATTGTCTGGTGCTTAGTTGTTACCTGGGGTTAAAACACACACATATATTTTTATGACCTGGGACACATTTCCAGACCGTTCATCCTTGGATTTTGACCTGACTTCTGAATGAGGAAGACGAATTTTCAGTCACATCAGGGTGTGGTCTGAAAACATGTCTGCACTGTTCTTGTTCAGCTTGTGGTCCCAGCAAAATCTCGCTGCTGCTACCTCTGACAGCAGGGCAGCCTGCAGCCCTGCTGTGAAAGCAAGGCTGGGGCTGTACCTCTGCTCTCCTCTCTTCAGGGTGGGGAGACAGAGAGGTTTGGCAGCTGGTGTCATCCACATCTGCGCATCTCTCTTAGCTTTCCTTCTTCTCCTTCCACTGGGTGTGACCGTGGGGTCTGTCTTTGGATCAGTGGGGTAGAAGAAATAAAGGGCAGATTTGAGAGAACCGGTGCCTATGGCGCTCTAAGACTTAAGTAGAAGCCCAGAGCTGTGATCTAATTCTCTGGCTGCTTGTGCTGTTCCTGGGCTTGGACACCATCTAGCCCTGCACCTGGAGCCCACTGGCCTCTGTCATCTAAATGGTGAAGTGTGTTCCTCCTCAAGGTTACACACAGCCTGGGGCTGCCCAGGCTGGCCCTTACTGAGCATCTCAGCCTCGACTGCAATGTTCTGCCTTGCAGGCCTTTCGCATTCCTTGGTGCCACCAGTGACGCCTTTTTCATCAACTCCCCCTTCTGGTTCAACCCTTTTCTGGAGCCCCCTCCTTGGTACTAGCTGTACTTTGTTGATGAAAATGTGCCCCAAAGAGCTGTTTTTTGGCCTTTGTTCCCAGGGAGAACCAAGATAGGATGAGGGCCCTTGGTATGTGTTTTGTCTTTCTGCCTAGGGAAAGGGCAGGGAAAACTACTGGGAAAACCAGCCACTAATACAATAGGCTACAAATATATGTGTAAAGAATGCAGAAAATACGCAAAAGAAAAAGGCAAAAATCAGCATGGCATCACCAGCAGCATCTTCTTTATATCTGGGGCTGGCACCTATTTCATAGGCTTTTACACTTCTGCCTGAGCAGTGATAAATAAATAAATAAAGATACAGTCATCAGTAATCATTAAGAATTACAACATAATGTAATGGATCACTAAATTTCCAAACAGCTCCCCTTTCTTTGATGACTTCTGTAAAGCTTCTTGGCTTCAGTAAGTACACTGCAGATGTACATTTAGGCAGCAAGCCCAGCTCCAGTAGCTGTGGAGAAGAGAATTAACTTGTACATTACTCTATAAATATCTGCCATGAGTTTGCTGCATGCATTCTACACTGTGGGATCAAAAAGTGTTGACTCACTGTGGCAGCATTAATGCCTCTGGGTCACACGTGGGATGTTAATATACTTTAGGACACAGAATCTTGCAGTCACAATCTGCACAGCCTGCAGCATTCATATACTGTTGTTACCGTAGCCTGAAGCAGCAAGAAGGAAGATTTGTAACAACATAGTTAAAAAAAAATAATGCTTTTCCCTCTATCCTATGGTTAGAAAAGGACTATTCCACACCTGTTATTATTCTTCATGTGATTATTTGGAAATAGCAGCTTGTATGGATAGGAACATAAAGTACTCTGCAGAATATTCCCATCTCAGTAACACACCATCAAAGATCATTTACTCCTTTAAAAATACTAGCCATGACAGCATCTTGCACAGCTTTCACATCTATAATTTCCCCTTATCATTTTGCTTCCAGAGTCTTGCTGTGCCTGTTTGCAAAGCATCACTTATCCCAGTGATGGATGGGATGGCTCAGAGGCTGGAGGGGAGCATGCACACACGAACGGAGTGCTGGTGCCATCCAGTGGGCAGCTGTGCTCTGCACCGTGTAGCAGTTTTTGTGAAGGACTGTGCAATTGCCAGCCCTGCTTTCTGAGACCCCAGGCTTCCACCTCCCAGACTGGTACGTGGAATAACAGGGAGTCAGCTCCGGATTCCCACGCCTTCAGGTGGTTTTCCAAGTGCAGGATGCTTTTACATGACCTATGGGTCTGAGCTCTGTGACCGTCAATACAGATGAAAAACGGTTTTAAAAAGCAACTTGGGTTACTGAAAGGAGGGTCTCCATCCTGGTTTGTTCCAAGGAGTGCTTAAACACTTGCATGTAAAAAAAACCCAAACAGATAAACAGAATAATACTCCTCAAACAAGTCCAAGGTAACCCACTGGCAGTTCAGAATCAGATCTTATCTTTTGAGACACCCCTGGTGGGATTTGCTTTGGAAAACTGAGAGCTGCCCACTTCTTGGCATCACAGCCTTTACTCACCTGTCTCCAAAACCAGCTTGTCTAGATACAAGCCCAGTTTTTTATCCAGCTTGTCTAATTTATCATTTTGCAAGAAAAAGAACTGGCAAAAGCAGTGCTGTTCAAACCAAATTTTCAGGGTAAGTTTTTTATAAAATCAGTGCTCTGAGTTGGCAGCACAATTCAGGGCCAGCCATGAACACCTTCCTCTGCCCAGGTGCATCAGCCTCATGGCATTAGACCCTGCAAGGCAAGATGAAAACGTTTGTGCTGACCGTCACACCTTACTGCCAAGTACAAGGCTTATCTCATTTGAGTCCTCTCTGGGGTGATTATTGCACTCAGAAGTTTGGCCCCACTGCATGGACTTTCTGATTTACTGCAACACACTCTTCCCACTCCCCGAGAGTCAAGAGCTTATCTGGGAAAACAGATGCCTTGAAAATGTGAGGCCCCTATTCTCTATTCCAGCTAAATTCCACTTATAACTAGAAGGGAGGGTAAAAGATTACTTTAAACCATCCTTAAGCTCCCCCTATTTCACAGTAGGCAGAGGGCTAACTTCACTTCTAATAGGAATTAAAGTGCTTTAAGGTAAAAGGCCAGCTGTTTAGGAATGCTAACACTTTTCTGGCAAAGAGAAATAGGCAGAGAGGGTCTTTGGCTTCTCTGTCATAACATGTATCTCTGAGGTTAAGAAAACAGACAAAAAATATACTTTCTGAGGATATTTATTTTAGTACTTGTTCCTTTTTACAGTCTGCAGATAGCCCTTCTGATGCGGGAGTTACAGTAGAAATAAAGACAGTGTTAATTATATTTACTGTGCTCTTTCAGAATATATAAGCCTATCTGTAAGTGAGATATCTGAAAGTGCCCTCTCTAAGGAGTCAGACAGGCAGGATCCATGACACGGAGCAGTGCAGCACCATATAAAAGCAAGATAGTATGTATAAGGTAGGTACAGAAGAATGCAGCTACGCACTTAGGAAAACACTCCTCATGCAAATTTAGATAAAGCAAAAGACATTCCTTCCTTTTCTGCAGCCTTGAGAGAGGTACCCTGATTGCCTCCGCATCTGCCTGCAAAGGTGACCCACAAACACCATTTATGTACAGTGTATATCCCCTGCCCTCACCCATGGGGGGTTACTCTTCACCTCCGCCACCTAACACAGAACTATCTCCTGTTTTGCATAGTCCTCAGTGAAAAGAATCTAGGACCTCAGAACACAGTCCCAGCTGCTTAGAAAGAGGCACACTCCTTGTTAGTGGTTAGAGAAAAGAAAATAAAGCATTTATCATACCTTGGAGCTTGGAGAGCCAGCCTGGCCTTGCCAAAGTCCAAGTTTATCTTTAGTTATGGAGACTCCTTAAATGGCAATAGAGGAAACATGGGTAGAAAAATCTATGCAGAGGAATCTGCTCATACCCATAATGCTGAGCTGTATTTGGAATAACAGCAGGCTTAGATACTGGGATAAACGTGTGGAAGAGTTTTGGCATAAGAAATTTCCTTGTGGTGTTTTTTGTTGGGATTTTCTTGAGGTTTTGTTTTTATTTTTTGGAAAATGAATAATCAGCCATACAAAAATTCATGTTAAAAGTCGAGAAGAACAAAAGCAAAACTGTGGGGCTGGAGCTGTGTTTCCATCTCCCCACACCGTTTTTTGTTGTGGTGTGCACGTAAGGATACCCAGGATCTGCCCTAGCAGAAGCTCTTCAGCATTCCTGCATCAGTGAAATGAGAGGAGAGAGATTTTCCCAAAGCAGCTCTGAAGGGAAATGTATATATGTGGGTGTATACCTGGAGGTAAAGGAGATAAAGCTAAGAGTTTAAAAGAGCACACACTGATCTTGATTCAGTGCAGATGACTGCACTCCAGTCTCTCTTTAATGACTGGATGTAAGTATTACCTTCTTCATTTCCTTTTACTTTCCAGCGACAGTGGTCAGAATTGGCCTAATTTCTGGTTTCCTTGAAAACCCTTTAGTGAGGACATTTATTCTAACAGCTGGAGTGCAAATCTTGTAACTAAAGAAAAACCTGTGAGTAAAGAGATTTAGCTAGTTCAGAGGGATTTAGGGGATGTGTGCCTATGTAGGTTTACACGCCTGTATCTGTGCATGGACGCACACACATTTGACACGTTTCCAGAGGATATAAATTTTCTTTGGGCTGTGCAGTAGCAGAAAAGAACAGAAGGTGGCATGTTTTCAACATTTTCATCCAGCAAGAAAGTAAAGGAAATGAAAGAAGGAGCTACAGTAAAGGGAAAAAGGATACAGAAGGAGAAAGAAGACAGCTAAGCCCAGACCACATCCATTTTGATAAATCTCTGCTGTTAATTATTGCATTGATGCTGAAGGCTATTTATTTTCCTCATTTTTGCAGTGTAAATCACTGACGCCATAAGGGCTGATTTTACTAGACTTTGGAAAATACTGTAATTTTTTTAATAAAAATTGTAAAAGGCATGTGTGTGGTTTTTTTCTGGGGTGTTCTTTTATTTGTTTGGTTTTTTGTTTGGCTTGGGGTTCTTTTAATGATAAAATTCACACAGTATGACCAGTTAATCAAGAACCAGCTAAGGAAGATAAAAGTAGCCGTGGCAGTTTCCCTTTAAAGTGCAGATACATGGGAGATAGCACCAGGAAAAAAAGGAGAACTAATTTACATTTGCCAAAAAGTTATGAAGCAAAAACCCAAAAGAAATAAACTAGAAAGTTCAGAACTGTGTGTTCCCAAGTCATTAATTTTCCCAAACTTTAATCAGGCTTTGTGCAACTTGTTGTTTCACACGCTTGTTACGACAAGCAGGTGCCTGTTAGTCCTCAGGGGCACCCTCTTGGCCTGCCTGCTTTCTTTAAGGCACGCATTTAACTTTCTCTTCCGACCTACCAATCTGTGATAAGCAACAGGTTCCCCACACCCTGAGTGACAGCAGCAGAAAAAGCCCGGTTTACAGCCAGAGTTGGTCACTTACCAGGTAGGAAGCTCCTCTTTTTGAGCTCTCCTCTCACTTTCTTCTACGATTAATTGCCACAGCTTGTTTAACGAGAAGCAGACTGCTCCAGAGGGGTGGCAAGGGCTGGTCTGAACAGGACCAAAGCGACCTCTCCTGCCCCAGTTGGGGGTGCTGGGAGCCACCAAGGAGCTGAGGTTCACATCCTGTGGGAATAAAGTGGCACTTTTGTTGCCCCTTTGAGAAATCTTGGACAGCGTCTGACAGTAGACAGCCCTTCTTTGTTTAGAAGCCAAACACCCTCATTCCCTGGGCAGCTGATTAGCTTTTAACTTCATACCTTCACCAGATGAAAAAGACTTCCTTAGAATGTCCGGTGACCAGGGAGAGAGATCTTAGGTGGCCCAGAGGCTGGCAGCATCCCCTGCCACGGGCCCCTGGAGACACATGGTCACTGAGGGAGCCTGCTGCCTTTCCCCTCCTTGGGAGCACTTCCAGGCCACTCTGCTAATGAGGGACCAAAACCAGCTCACAGCAGTCACAGAAGGGGAGACAAGAGGCCACAGCTTAGGAGAGCGGCACAAGGAGAAGCTGCTGCCCTGGCTTATAGGTTTCCGGCCCCAGGTTCTTGGGATGGGGAAATCCTGGTGCTGCAGCATCTTGACATAAACTAAACAGAGGAAGCACGGACTTTTGGAAGATTTCTGTCACTTAACTTCTCTTTTTCTCAATGCGTTTACTTGCTGATTTCCAAACATGAGGTATTTTGAAGGGATGGTTGTGCTTCTCCTTGGCATCCTGCAGCAGACCAAAAGAAGAAGCTCAGATCTGGAGGTATTGATTGCAGCTGCAGGTCCCAGATACAACTGCTGGTCCCCATCAGGGAGACAGTCCTGAATGCCATCTGTTTGCTTATTTTGGGCTCCAGCTGAGTGTATCAAATCAGTCTCCCTGGCCCCAAATCTCCGGAAGGTGCATTCTCAGGTTTTGACTGTGGGTCTGGCTGCTGTGATTCCTTCCAGGCAAATACACCCTGAATTCTGCTTCCCACCTTGTAACACTTCATCCTTGTGATCTTATCTGAGGAATTATATATAAATAAAAATTTGTGTATTTTATAATACAAAAATATAGACATACACATAAAATTTACATGTATCACTATCTATTACATACTATATAAAATGCACAGATACAACTCTATGTTATACATGTATGTTTAAAACACATGATAAAATCTATACAAAATTTATATATTATTAAAACATATTGTGTGTCTGTGCGTTTGTGCACATGTGCAGTTAATACAACCACGCTTTGAAAACAAACATTTTGCTAGAGAATAGAACTCCCCAGCACTTCTTGAGAGGACTGGGGAAATGCATACTACCACAGCTGACAGTTCCAGATGGGAACTACAGACAATGCCAAAATGCTGCAGGAATTTTTTTGAATTGTTGACCTCACGTTTACCATTCAGAGCGATGTTACGGATGTCAAACGCAGTTCCTGAGGAAACTGAAGTTTCCTGGGGGAGAAATATTTCCCTGGCACCTTCATTTTGAGAGCCAAATTGGAAAGGAAAATCCAAGCAGCAGTTTACCAAGTCAAATAGCTTGGACAGAAGCTCTTATGGGTGGTCCTGTTCTGAGGGTAGTGCTGCAGGGTAGAGAAATCACCAGAGCTGAGGAAAGAGTAATAAATGAGTGCCCCAACAGCTGCAGGAGGTGTGCACACAAACCTTTCCAGTCTAATGTCTGATAACAGAATCTGAACTTCTCAGAAAAGCTGTCTAACTACACAACTAGTTCAAGAAAAAAACCCTCAGCAAGAGAAGGCAGGTATTGAACTGCTTCCATGTAGCCTGGCTACATAAAAGCAAGTAATGGGTGCCTCTGAGACTCATCTGTTATGAGGTGCCAGCCTGGCTAAAAACAATTAAGTTATCAGCAAAACAGCTTCAGGCCCACACCCCTCTGGGGTACTTCCGGCAGCTGGGTTAGGTCTCAGTGCACAGCCTGCTGTGTGAGGATCACTGCTGACAAACCAAGCTTTTCCTGTAACTGAGCACAGCACGTAGACCCTTAACCAGCAGTAAGAATTGCACTTCTCTGTCGCACTTGTGTTCAGCAAATCTTAGGTGTCTGATACTGTCCATAAAGGGGCTTTTTTGGGACCTTGCTACTAAAGGTCACCTGAGTTAGGATCTGAGAGGAGTTTAGGTGAAGTGAACATGCTCTGCTAAGCCTTTTGCCACTGGTGTCCTGGAAGATGTGACATACATGAGCACATCTCCTGTGCAGCATGGCATTTTGTGTTTGACATTACAACCTGTGATGGAAGAAGTCTCCCAGGGTGCAAAGGAGCCCTGAGAGTCCCTGTGCTGTACTGCACACCCTGATGCATTAGAGTTGCCTGGGATATCAAGGGCATCATGCGGCACCTCTGCTAAATCCTGGGCAGATGAAAGTTGCTGAGTGTGTGATCCATGGGCAGCTGCTGATGTCCGTAAAGCCATTACAAGCCTCTCCAGCTGATGCTCTTTGAGGGTGGATCCAAACCTTTCCTTTCCTCCTGCTGGCAGAGACTGTTTCAAAATCCTGACAACAGGAGGCCAGGAATCCTGTCTCCAGAAGACTGTGAAAGGCACACCACTGATGAAGTGGTCTGTGGCACAGCTGTGTCATGAGATGTGGGCATAGAAGGACACCTAGGAAGGCAACCTCCTGATATAGCAACATCATTTTGTCCCCAAAGACAAAGGCTTCTGTTATTCTGAACAATTAGCCAGATTGTACTCCTGCTTGGTTTCACAGACTTGACAATACTGGGGACCAGTCTCTGTAGGGCATAGTGCAGCTTGCTCTACTGAAATCCAGGTGTCTTGCCAAGAAATGGAAGAGGAGCTCAGCCACATTCCCACAAGCTATTACTTTTAAAGACTTTGGTATTTATGTTTCTTTCTTGCCACGATCATTTTGGTGCCATTAGAAACATAAGAAAAAAATACATCAGTGAAAGAGATGCTTGAGAGCCCAAGAAATATTATTTTAACCTTTTGGTACAAACAGCAGAGAATAAATGGAGCATGTTTAGAAGGTAAATAAGATCATCAACAGTATCTTTTACCTTGGCCCCCAAGTTCCTCGCTCCAGATGCTTTACCTCATTCCACATAGATCATATGCCTTCACAGGATATGCACCAGGAAAAGGCTATTGGATCCTGCTACCATTTCAAGCAGTCCTCAGCAGGAGGTTTAGGCAGATATGAGGTGCAGGTAAACCAGCTGTTAGAGGCCTAGTGTGCTGAAAAATTGAAACTTTCGTTCCTCTTTTTACTCCAAGAAAAACAAAATCAGCAAGGCATATTATGGTATTTGTACTTTCAATTACCAATTCCAAGTCTGGGGCTGGTGCCTCTTTGTACAACTGTTAGGGCCTAAGAGTGGCTCTTCTGGGTCAGTTCATCTGCCTGTGACAGTGCCCAGTAGTGGAGTTGTAAGGAACAGAAAGGAAAGAGAAGATGAATAGCTTGATCCTTCTCCTGAATCCTACTGGCTTTTCCTAGTCCAGGCTTTCTGAACCAGCTGTTGCTACAAACGGCTGATTGCAATTGACTTTTCTTCCATGAATTTCCCTTTTTTTTTTTTTTGGGTTTGGCATGCACCTCATCCTTCAGTAATGAGTCTTGCAAGTTTAATTTTAGGTTTTATGGTTAGGTATTGACTCCTTTGTTTCATTCTTGTAGGCAGCAAGTTTTATTGTGTGGAACCTCTCTAAAATATTAAAAGAAACAGCGAATCATTGTTCCCTACTCACTGTCTCTGTAACATTCAGGATTTAATGTACCTCTATCACACTCTGCCTTGGGTAATTCTCTCCAAGGTTGAAGAGTGGAAGAGAGTTTTATCTATTTAATCTCTCCTCAAAGTGAAGACATTCCTTATCTTTTATCACCCTGTTTGTCATTTGCTGTGTCATTTAGTTCCATTGTATGGTTTTATGGGGGGCGAAGGGAATGCAAATGTGAGAAAAGCAGAAAGTAATAAATTATCAAAGAGAGGGGTACGACACCTACCTAGACTGTCTCTTCTTGCCTTCCATCCTGAGTCTGAACTTTTGCTACAAAAATGGTCAAAGCCACACTTGGGATGACAGTTGTTACACATGATCTTCTGGTTTAACCTGAGCACTTTAACTTGTTTACAGAGCAACAGATTCATGCTCTACACGTAAACTTACACTCAGGAAAACTTGTGTCATGAAACTGCAGGCAACAGGCGATAGGAGGAATCCAGCACACGCTTGAGTATTGGCCAAGAAATGAAACAAGATGCATCGTTTAAGAATCTTCCAGTTGTTTGCTCCATTTATCATGGAAGTCAATGGTCACTTACCAAAGCAAAGTAGTGCAAGGTAAATTCTGAATGAATTACCTCTTGAGGTAAATAATAAACACCCCCAAACTCAAACAGCCAACCTCTTGAGAGTAACTTACTGAACAGCATTCAAAGCTAAAGCACTCAATGGGATGAGGTGAATTCTTTCAGGGTAGGAGTTGAGCCATTCTTTTGAAAGACAGTGAGGATGTGTTAAAAATCCCTGACTCACAGAGATGCCGAAATGGGACTATACTTGGGCTTTGAAATGAAAGTCATCCAGGACCTGTTGAGACATGCTTGAACACCTTAGGAGTACCAAAATTCCACTAAGTGCCAAAATGAGTGTGGACATGAATGTGTGTGGACATGACTTGACTGCTGTGGATGATCTTGGAGTGGGAAATTAATGCCCTTTGATTTATTGATAATGCCATACTTCTGGGACCAGACTCATTATTCTTTTACATCATATACAGCTATTTATATTGGAGCACGACAGAAACTCTTTGAGTCTGATTTGCCCTGGCAGAAATCACAACACAAAACTCACAGATATGACACTGGGCTTCTTAGCTCAGACTAAGTAACTGCTAGGCATGATCCACATGAGCAAGTTTAGGCAGCAGAAGGGAACAGACATAGCAAATCAGGAATCACTGCCTTCTAGCTTATCCTTCCTTATTGCAGTTGGTAAGTATATTGTTTCACACGTGTAACTAGCCATGAAATACAGCCTTTCTGACAGTGAAGGAGGTAGGTGACTGCTTAAATTCACACAGAAATAAGAGGTTGGTGCTGGCCAGTTTACAAAGGGTGGGGTGAGAAAGGAAAAGTTCAGAGAGGGTTTTTCTTTCTGCATCACAGTTCCTCATAAATGTCTACATCTATCAGTACCACATTTGCCTCTAGGAAAAAAAAATCTGATGACCCGGCACAAGAAGCAACATCAGCCCTGCAGGAACAAGGGAACTATTCCCTGCAGAGTCACTTTCACCTGTCAGTGAGACGAGTGAAATAAAGCCTGCCAGCAGCACACAGGAACATGGCAATCCAGCCTACAAAAAACTTGCAGGATCTACAGGTTTCTGATGTTCTGGAATTGAAAGAGAAATCCCTCTCTGAGCCATGAGTGCAACCACAAAGATTAAAAAAACAACCCCTGTGCTGAACCCTTCATGACCAGAAAACAATCAGGTCAGGAACAAAGCAGTGAGATTTGTTGCAAACACAGGAAATCTGTGTTCTTCCATTGATGTGACAAATTAAGTTTTTCTTAACACTGCATTACTGACCTCTCTCCAGAGCATGATAATCGTACACAAACTTTAGATCAGTAACCAAACAGAAGTAGTTTTATTTTTTCCTGATACAAATCCCAAATATCACAGCCATAGACATAAGCAAAAAATTGTTCCAAATAAATATGGCAGCTTGATAACAAATTAAAACACAGTAATTATTGTATAAACGGTTTAACAAATGGTATTATTGCTAGCAGAATAAGCATCTCCAGGGAAAAGAGGATTGAATACATAATCTGGAAATAGATTAAATATATATATAAAATATATTCAGTTTATTGCTTGGATAGATAAATATTACAATATTTGTGCACATCACTGGGAATGAGGCACTTATTCAGGTTAGTATAAAAAAGGCCACTTGTTAAGTAAAAGGAAAAATGTTAATAAGCCTCCAAAACATCTTGCTGAAATCTGAAACCTTGAAGTCATTAAAAAAAAAAAAAGGGCATGCTGTTACAGATGTATTTATAGTTCACTGAATTGTAAAAAATCCAATTTCTTAAGAATGGGAAAAATCCAGCATGCCTTACTGAAAACATTGGGATTTTTTTTCCAGGAAGAGGACTTTGGTATCTGACTCATGAATCTTACTCATGCTTGTCCAGTTTTTCAGTGTTTGCTTTGTTCTTTTCTTTGTTATCACCAGTTTGCACTATTATTTTATATGTTCTTAGAAAAACATTAGTCTGATTATCCCCATCAACCTAAATATTTTACAAAGTTGTAATCAGACGCTATTCAAAGCAGTGATCAGCTTGTTTACTGGGCTAAATATTTGGCTTGTAGAATACATGGATTTTGATGTGATTTTATAAAAACAAATAATAATTATAAAAAGATTTTGCCTGCAAGCACCTTTAATGATATTTTGGTCTGGTAAAATTCAAAAGCAGAAAAATAGCTCTACTGATAAACACCTAATTTCTGTATTTTATATATATATATTTAAAAAGATCTTCTCTGCTTATAGAAAACAGGCATTTCATAAATATTAAAATGTTCTATTATTTACATGTGTCCCATTCTACTGTAGAATCATTGGCTGTTATGATCCAAACATGCAGGTTCTAGGAGAGAAATTCTGCTTTTCTCATAGTGATGTCACACATAGGCACAGAGGCAAATTTGATCTTAGTGTACATCTGCAACTTAGTGGTGAACTTACTAAATGTAAAAAGTATCTGTGGGTTGTCTTTGATCAATCTTGTACACATAATACATGGATCACAAAACAAGGAACTTCCTTACTAGAGCAAATTGATGTCAGGTGACTGGGGGAAAAGTCTAAAGCACTGGACATGGCTTATGGATAATCGTTTCAGGCTAGAACTCGGATTAATTAAAATAAAAGAATGACTGCAAGAGTTTAGTAATGGAGTTTGACCCTTCGGGTGCTGCAAACATCCTTCAATTAAGCTGTCTAATCACTGTCTTCAGAAAACCTAGAAAATGTAGGACAGATTCTGACCTGATTCATTCTGTGAAATACTAAAGAAATCCTATTAAATGAGTGCAGTCATAACAACACAAATCCAGAGCAAGAGATATTAGCATGAGTCTCTCTGTGGGCATATTAGCACTCTACCACGAATCATAGCACAGATATTCCTAGCCCAGAAGAACTCCATGTTCTTGAGTCTTTTTGGCCCGGAGGACAACTGTGTAGAATTACTAAGTCAGGTCTATGCTGACCCCCACAGCCAGGCCAGGAAGCCTTCTGGATGATTTTTTTTTTTTTTAGCTCAGAGGCAGCATTGTGTGCTTACAGGATGCTTTCAAATAGAATCCTGCTCAGCTAACTCAGATCTCTGCAGCATGATCCCCAGAACACCAAACGCCAAGTGTATTGGGGACTGCCTGTATACATCACCACAAGATGGTGGAAGACGCATTTTAGCAAAGTCTCGACATCCTAATGCAGATTTTATATAGCTTATATAGTTCAACTCTATTGAGAACTCCACTGACTCCAGTGCTGTTTGACAGTCTTATGGACAGTGGGATCAAGTGCACCTTCAGCAAGTTTGCAGATGACACCAAGCTTTGGTGTGGTGTGTTTGACACGCTGGAGAGAAGGGATGCCATCCAGAGGGACCTGGGCAGGCTTGAGAGGTGGGCCTGTGCAGACGTCATGAAGTTCAACAAGGCCACGTGCAAGGTCCTGCACCTGGGTCAGGCTAATCCCGAGCACAAATACAGTCTGGGTGGAGAACAGATTACAAGCAGCCCTGCTGAGAAGGACTTGGGAGTGCTGGTGGATGAGAGGCTGGACATGACACGGCAACGTGCACTCCCAGGCCCAAAAGCCAAACATATCCTGGGCTGTATCCAAAGCAGTGGGGCCAGCAGGGTGAGGGAGATGGTTCTGTCCCTCTACTCCGCTCTTATGAGACCCCACCTGAACTGCTGCATCCAGCTCTGGGGCCTGCAACATAGGAAGGATGCCGACCTGATGGGGCGAGTCCCAAGGAGTGCCACAAAGATGGTCAGAGGGCTGCATCACCTCCCCTATGAAGACAAGCTGAGAGAGTTGGGATTGTTTGGTCTGGTCAAGAGAAGGCTCTGGGGAGAGCTTAGGGCACCTTCCAGTATCTGAAGGTGGCCTACAAGAGAGCTGTGGAGGAACTTTTCACAAGGAGATGTAGCAATAGGACAAGAAGTGATGGCTTCATGCTGAAAGAGGGTAGGTTTACATATCAGGAGGAAATTTACTATGAGGGTGGTGAGACACTGGCACAGGTTGCCCAGGGAAGTTCTGGATGCCTCATCCCTGGAAGTTTTCAAGGTCAGGTTGGATCGGGCTTTAAGTAACCTGGTGTGGTGGAAGGTGTCCCTGCCCATGGCTGTGGGGTTGAACCATGATGATCCTGAAGGTCCTTCCAACCCAGGCCATTCTTGGATTGTACGACTTAAAGGACTTACACAAAATGCTAGTGTGACAAACAAAGGGACATTTCCTGAAGGTTACACATCTTTCATAGCCAAGGACTTGAGAGTGGCAGAACAGGTGCTGTCTGGATAAAAACATCTTTGGGACAGAACAAGTCATGTCTGGATAAAAACTGACACAGGACACTGCTGATCCAAACTTGTCATGTTACCTAAATCAAGAATGCTGAGAGAAAATTAGAATTACTCTTGCAGAAGTAGTCACTTGTTAAAAAATGCCCAGCAATGACCCAGCATGTTTGTCAAAACGTGCTATGATTATACAGCAATAAATACTACTTGATTCAATAAAATGTTAGTTTTTTCTTCACTTTTTGCTATTTAGTATGGTAACTAACTATGCTGGATTCAGTATCATGATTCCTAGGCTCAGTTCAGCAGAACCTTGTCCTCCGCATTTTGAATCTAACTATCACTTTCTCTAGGTACTGAAATAGTAATGCTTGCATTTCTCAGCAGTGGACATGCACTAAGAAATAAAATTTACCTTACAACACTTCCATGATCCATTATAAACTAAAGAGGACGTAAGCATCCAGTTTCAGTGAAAACCAATTTTTTTTTCTGGATTTGTTGCATTCTTTGGCTCTACATAAACATAAATACGAAAAAAGATTCTCAGATTAAATAGATGAATAGGAATTTGCAGGAAAGAGTATGTATTGGATCCTGTGACATGCAATTGTTTCTAATGCTATGCTGTATAATCTAGCTGTCTTTTGAAACAGTTCAGTTACATATAAGTAAAAAAAAATTAAAATAAATCACTGGTACAGATTAAGTGAAGTCAAAAACTTATAGGACGGAGGATCCATGCCTAAGGCATTCCATCACCTTTCAAACTATTTGTAGACACTGAGTTTTTTGTGAGAAACAGTACAAAATTGAACAGAAGAGTGTAAGGATTCCTCCTCTCAAGTATTATGTGTTTCTGAAGAAACAGACATCCTCTCTTATTGCAGACAGGATATATAGCACCTTTGTATTAGCTTCTTTTGTTCTTTTGAAATGTCAGAAAATACAAAACCACAACAATAACCTCTCCCTTACAATGCAGTCCGCTGATCTGCTGCTGAAGATTAGTGCATGGTATAGGGATATCAGCATTTCCTTTCATGCAAAGTGGGAGGTTCGGTTCAGCTTCTTCTGTTGTTGATAACGGCAGTAAGAGTTCCAGATAACAAATTTCAAGTACACCTAGAGATACATGAACTCATCTTGAGTCACCATTATTTGCTGCTAGAAATGTGCAGTTCAAGGGTTTTTGTGAGGCACTCTGGAGGCTCTGGCTTGAATCCTGTGGTCTTGGAATCAAACCTCTGAGCTGTCATTGCTGTAATTATGTGGTAGCATCATTGGTTCGTTGCTGCCTGACTCGTTTGTGCTTTCCTTCTTGTCAGAATTTTGTTTCCATTTTAGCAGCAAAACGATAATTGCAATTAAGCATATGGCAAGGAAAACAGCAGCAGCTCCACCAATGATTGTGACTATGCTGATGCCTGCACTTTGGTTATTCAGTTCCCTGGGGAGAACACCATTGACCGCAACCTCCCTTTGAGGCACCTGTTTCCTGCTGGTGCGATCCAGGGCTATGTGCTGTATGTTCGTTCCTCGGTTGTTCTCTACCCCAATGTCTCTTGCAAGTCCTGGTGCCTGCTCAACTCCCCTCTTCTGCCGTCTCCATGTGGAGCTTCCTGGGCTCCCACCACTGAGAAGAGAGTGGTACTGGTGCTCCACGCTTCTTTTGCCGATTCCGCGGTTAGAGTTCTCCTTGGAACGGACAGTGTAGATTGTATGGACGTACCACTCCCTACCCAAAGACACCTGGAAAGAAACATTTTTTTTGTATTTAAACACACACATAAGCAATCTGGGCAGTGCTAAATGCAGAAGAAATCAGTCTCTCTTCTCAACAAGTACTTTCAAAATCATGCACAGATAACCCCTGACTACGTGCCAATGTGCACCAGAGGAGTTGTGTTTTCTGCCAAAATTTTCAGAGGGGTTAGTCTCCATTCCTCTCCATGATCAGACTCTGTGGCTACCAGGTGCAGATGAAGAAGGCTGTGGCCTTAGCATGGTTTTGGTACTATTAGTACCAAGGGCCATACAAAGTATCTTTAGCTGTGGATGGGCTGCAGTAGAGGACGTTCCAGGTCCAGCCTACGAAGTCATTAGGCCCTGGCTCTAATTCAATCTAAACATAAGAAAGCAATTTTTTACTGCAAGTATGGTTGAACATCGGAACAGGTAGCCTGCAGAGTCTCTTTCCTCAGAGATGTTCAAAACACAACTGGTCATGGTTTGAGCTGGAACAGCCAGTTTCCACAGGTCCCTGAAAACTTCATCCACTCTGGGTTGCATGGGTCCCATCAGTCTGTGTGAGATGATACTACCTTCCTTGAATTTCTCTCGTCTTTCCTGGATACATACCAGTCTTGGCCTCTGCAAGGTCCAGTAGGCTTGTCTGACTACTGTCTTAAAGCTCCTACCTGATAATTAGAATGGCTGCAGCCCAGTTTTGTAATTTATTATTACATGTTTTATTTTACTCTTGTTTTTCCAAGTATTTTTCAGGATATACTTTTGTTTCTTCATATTCTCATTTATTTGACAGAAAGGGGACCAAAAATCATGGCACTGGAATCAGTGGAAATGGATTATTCATTTGAAAAATGAGAGTTCATTTTCCTGGGGGCAGATTTTGAAACTCTTTTTATAGTTTTAAGTAGATAAATACTTATTTTTTTGTTAAATACTCTACTGCTTACAGTGGGATCTTTAATATTGAAGTGGCCACAAGTAGGATCAAAGTCTCCTTCATCTTCTCCCTAATTTATACACTTGAGTTGTGCCTGCAGTTTTGCAAATACTAGAGACAAACAGTGAAGAGACAACTTTTTGGCTCGGTTATATAGATCAGAGGACTGAATGAACACGGCTGAAGGACTAAATACAATTAAGAAGTAGTTGCACCCTTAAGTTGTCAATTTTTAGGCTTTCCGGTGCTTCACATTGTGCAAGTTTGCAAGGAAAGAGTTGTACAGAAAATGCTGAGTATCAACTTGATTTTGATGAAGTACACTATATATACGTATGATTTTTAATTTTTTTAATTTGAGAAGTGAGATGGGAAGCAATAAAACAATGCTGGGTAACAAGAATCTTATTAACTTCTTAAAAGAAATGTGTAAGAACAATTTGCATAATTTCTGGTTAACCTGTGGGATTATACAAAAGAAAAGCAAGAGTATCCCTACATAAACACTTTAATAAGTGTTCCAGATTTTATATCTGGAAGTTTCTAACCATTTATAATTGTGTTTAACTTTCACTGGAATCAGAATAAATCTTTCTGTTGGCTTTAATTTGACTTACAGTTAACAACAGTACTTGTACAAGTGTTTCTTTCTTGGTTCAGTACTCTTGCTAATAAGCTACAGAAATCATACCTGAAATAGAGGAGTGGAGTCTACTTTAAATCCATCAGAGCCTGGCTGTTTAACTAATGGAATTGCTTCAGGATCGTCTATTGCAAGTTTTGCATTAAAAAGTACATTTCCAAAGCTTGTGGCTTGTGTCTCTGGCTGAGCTTTGTCCTGAATGGAGGGGAAAAATAAGTTTGTAAAACATATATTTCTTTCTTCTAGGAAAAACAGTTTTAATATTTACTTGCAATGTATAAATTGTGTCGTTTACACATGTTATTTTATGCAATCTAGGGAAATACTACTACAAGAGAAAAGACATGAGAAGCAGTTGTGGTCCCATCTGACTTGTATTAACTTCTATTTAATCTCTTGCCTTTCTGGAATAAAAGGGGGAAACACTACAGAACAACCACACCTATACTTCTTAAATAAGAAAGATACATAAATGTGTTCTGAAATTAAAGTAAGAAGTCTATTTCCCAGTCTAAAGAAGCTACATTTCATTTCATTAACAGACAATCACACAAAATTGTTTAGGGTTAGGGTTAGGGTTAGGGTTTAGCTAATGATACAATCATCTTACTTAAAGTTAACTCTAGAAGCTGGGCATCAGGTCTGTAGTTACCTGGGGTTACTCTATAGTTACTTTCAGAAAGGAAATTAGATCATCTAAGTCAACTTTAGAGGTATCTCCCTTTCCCTATGGACTACAGAGGCAACCTGGATGACTAACTTCGCACTAGACGCTAAATTTTAGATGGCTAAATATGAAACAAATTCCAATCCTTCACTTGCATGTCACCTAAGACTCTCTCTGTGGTCTGTGGATATACACAATGCAGAGAAAAAGCTTATCTTGGGACTCTAACTTAGGTCAAACTCTTAGTGAAGGCAGTGCCCAGAAAGATAAAGAATAGAACCAGGAGGGAAAATGGCAAGATACTGCCTCCATCAGTTCATGTTAGCCTGGAGCTTGAGTCAAAAATTTGGTGCCGTTGAGAACATTTTAAAGAACAGATGGGTATTGGATAAAGGACAAGTTGGAGAAAAAATTAAGATGTATTTATGCATGCTCCCAGAATGAAACACTTACCACAATCTTAAACCTGTACAGAAGGGATGGAGAATCAGCAAGGCACCCATATTCAGTATTGGATGGATTATATTTGGGTACATATCCATCAGCTCCTGTGCACAGGAAAACCTTCTCGATGCTACAGTAGAAGGAATCACCCAAATTCTGCACTGGATCCACCATCACCCGACCGTATATGACATCACCTGTGAACAGTGCACACAGTTCACATGTTGTTAGACTGGAACATTTAGCACAGCTCTGAGGCTAAGCTATTAAAGCCTTGTCAAGAAGCTTAATGCAAAAAGCACAAACACTTATGCCTATCTTGTTTTGACAGCAACAGGATCCTGATGGTGTGGAACACAAATTAAATGTGCATGATCTATGCACAATCATACCTTCTGAGAAAGCAACATCACTTTCTTGCCCAAAGCCCATTGAGCCATCAGACAGCCACAGTGTCTTTTTGGAGAGGAGGAACATCTGGGTGTTCAAGCTGAACTCAGCAGCCACTGGGTCACTGACCTAAAACCACAAAAGCATAAGGCTCTTCAACAAGTATTTTTTAATGAAAAAAACATAGCATGACCCTAAACTCTTAAAACATAGCAAGATCTTCTCCCAATGTACATTACTTATCAGCTCTGCACATCTACACGCAGTAATGCAGTTTAACAAAAAGATTTCTTGGTACTAGACATATATTGCTATGTATCTCATATGCAAACAACCTTTGGACCATCTGTATCTGTGATATTTGATAGTATTCTAGGTTAGTTTCTTCCCACCACATTTTTCCAAATCCTAGCTAAGGAGGTGGCAAGGGCAACTTATGTGTAGGGGTAACATGAGGAAAATGTTTCCCTCAAAAACTTGTCTCTGACTCATCACAGCCTGTTTTCTCTACCCCATTTTCATTCTTACACACAAGTCCCACCTCTGCTTCTGATCCTCTGTCAATATTTGAAAGCACACATTGCTGAGGATTTGTTTGCAAGTATCAGTTCTTCTAATGTGCTGCAGGATATATCAGATCATGCAGGTGAAAATGCACCAAACCATTTGAACATCTCTTTATGCTGGTATTTATATATTTGACATACTTATCTATGGTTCTTTGTCAATTACATGAAAAGTATAAAATAAATCAATACTATAAGCAGTGGTTTCTCATTGGATCATAAAACATAAGATAGAAGGCAAACTATAAAGGGATATGGCATAATAAAAGTGAAATAATACAGTGAACAGAGGAACTGGGGGGAGTCTAAAGCTCAAAAGGATGCAAGTACCCGAGGAAACAATGTGGAAGACACACACATATCCAAAAAAAGAAAAAAAAAGAAAAAGATAACAAGAGGCCACTAAACAAATAAAAAAATGCTAACATACATATGTATATCTATGTATATTTATGTGTAAGTGTGTGAACAGGAAGGAAAGAAAACAACAAAGAAAACATTCTTGCTGGCTCATGGACAAGGGTCCATTCCACAATACAGTCTCAAAAACTATCAAAGCCACAGGATCTGGCAAGAAGAATGTACAGCTCAAACCTTTTTGTAAATGGAGTGCTACTCTTCAGAAAAAGGAACCCTACCACCACAGCCTTTGCACAGAAATAACGATTAAAAAAAATTCCATTGTCTTGGAATGCTTCTTTCTACATGCCTGGAAAACAGGCTACTGGGTTGAAGTTCCACAAATACTTGATTAACACAACTGGTTTCCAGCTGTGTTATTTATGACAGTAGTTTAAGCGTAATTATTTTCATGGGCATTTGACACATTTTATGTAAGAGTACATAAAAAACTAATCTGTGAGGATCTGCTGGGTGAGAAGAGTAACTGTCAATTTATCCTGCCTATCTGCCATGTCCATCAGCTGTGCACATGGATGATGTGGGGACAATCCAGATCACCAGTGGGATCAAAGCCCATGTGATACTTGGCACCTCAAGGAACAGAGCACTCTTGAGACTGGTCCATCCCAGGGCAACAAGTATCCTGAGTACGGAAGTGCTTCTGTCAGGAAATAGCCATACACATTGAAAGAAAGGAAATGCTGAAAGGATTGGGATAAAGGAAAGCTTGGAGGTTGAATACTGCTCATCTTCAGGGAATCCCAGAATGAGACAGTGGTAATACAATCCTCACTAGTGTTCCAGGCTACCTGCTTCATTCCTCAGGGCCCATGGAGACAGGAAAAAGGAGATATGCAGATGATACATGTTAAAAAAGGAAATGTTGAACCAAAATCTCCACTGGGGAAACACCAAATACATTTTCTTCTTGATTCTTAAAATGGTTCCTCACTTGTGACCAGCAAAAATAACTGTGAAGGAAATTAGAAGAAAAAGTTTCCAAGGAAATGAAAAGCCTTATACTGAAAAGCCCAAGAAGGTAATTCAGTATAGGAGCTGGAGCATTAGACTAAGAATTGGAGGAAACAACTCTTGTCCTGCCTCATCATTTTATCATCAGGCTTTACAGTCAAAAGTAATTTTGGTCCAGTTGTGACACCTACACTCACTGATTTCAGGGAGTCACAGGGTGGTTTGGGTTGGAGAGCACATTTAAAGATCATCTCACTCAACCTCTCTGCCATGGGCACGGACATCTTCCATTAGACCACGTTGCTCAGAGCCCCATCCAACCTGGCTTTGAGCATTTTCAGGGATGGAGAATCCACAACTTCTCTGGGCAACCTGTGTCAGTGCCTTACCACTCTCATTGTAAAAAGTGTCTTCTTTATATCCAATGTAAACTCATCCTCTTTCAGGATTTCTAAACCTACCCCTCTTCCTGTCACTGCAGCCCTTTGTAAGAAGTCTCTGTCTTTCTTATAAGTCCCATTTATATATTGGAAGGCCATAATAAGGTCTCCTTAGCTCTTTCTCTTCTTCAGGCTGAACAACCCCAAATTTCTCAGCCTTTCTTCATAGCGGAGGTGTTGCAGCCCTCTGACCATTTTTCTGACCCCCTCTAACAGGTCCATGTCTTTCTAGCACTGGCACCAGAGGACTGGATGCGGTGGGCCTGTGCAAGGTATCAGGCGTTCCCTAGTCTATGGACTAGCATACTTCAGTCTGATCCTTCAGTCTTCTGATTCTTATTTGTAAAACAGTGGATACCAATGCTTACTCAGTTTTGCAGAATGACTAAAAAATCTTAGAGGTAAAGTGCTAGATACTGCCTAGTGAATTTGTGCTATTGTACTGCTGCTTTTTTGGGACCTGCCTAAACTCCACATAGTGTTTCAGTCTGTGATCAGATGGAAAAATTATCACAGGCCACAGAAAGCCCTAGCCCCTTTTACTATGAGTATCCCAAGAAAAAGAGCTGGTGTTGGTTTGAAAATTGTTGGTGATGGGGGTTTAGCTGGCCACAGTCTGTAACACTGTTGCAATTTTGCACCTTACGCCTGCTTCGAATTGATGTACCTGAAACTTCCATATACTGTGTTACTAAAGCCTTATCTGATATAATAACCCCTACAGTATCCACTTATTTATTTGAAGGCAGTTTTAATTCTTAGTCATAGTTCTTAGTTGTAGGCTACTTCGAGGTAAGTGTTAGGTTTCTCCCTAGGCTACTTTGCCCATTTTGCAATGACTTTTTATGATTTTTTGACCTTTCTTTGAAATATCAACATCTTATACTAGTATCAGGAACAAGTTGTGGTTAACCATTGCTATTAATTGCTTTAGAGTCCCTAGAAGTAGATTAGAAATGCCAGACAAAGGCTGAAGTGCTGAACTAGTATAAATTCCCCTCACCCATTCCATTCAAACTTCTTCAAAATGTTGAGATGTGGTTAACTCTGAGAAGGCAGGTTTCACATCAGATCATGTATCATCTCTCTTCTTTGCCAGGACTTAATGCCCTATCAGGAATCATCTGTTCTCCCACAGGTGGCATAATGCCAAACGAAAGCATAAAGACTGCATACATTCCCTTGTGTACTCTGGCTAAGTCAACAGGAAAGTGATTGTGTACCCCTGACTGATATGGATTTATTCTGTAAGATGATTTAATAGCATAATCTATGCTATTAATGAGCATGAAACCACAGCCACACTGTTCCAGTATTAGCTGTATTGGCTCCAAATAACAGAAATGATATAACTTCCTCCTTAAACATGCCAAGGTCACACTAGCCCTTTTGATAACCTGGAACACTGGCAGTTTAAGTTCTCTTAACCATCCAACATGACCCCCAGCTTTTTTTAACCCGATGTTTTCTACAGCAGAATTCATTTCTCCATAGTTTGTTCCCAGCTACAGAGCTTCACAGCTGGGCTTTGTGAAAGGTATTCTGTTTGCCTGTTCCCATATGTTCCCATATGATCTATAGTGCTATGGATTGGATTTGTTTCAGTCACGTTCGTTAGTTTTAAAGCTAAGTATTTTACCAGTGTTGCCTGACTACACTTCCCTCTACAATCAGTGAAGGAAGTTCTACCTTAGGACTGAATGAATCTTCCTCTGGAGGTTCCACTTTTAATACCAGAGACCTAACTCTGATTTTGTGTCAGATGAAAACCTTCTGATAATAGTTTTGTATTTTCCTAATTACCTGATAAAACTATTTAATACCAAAGCTAACAGAAAAAAAGAATTTCCAAATGTTACTTTCACATCGCAGTAACTCTCCCCTAAACCAGTGTCAGTGAGCTTCCTCTTGACTATCAAAGACTGGACGTTAATTGAGGACAAAAAACCCTTTGTGCTCCTACTTTAGCCTTCCCCAGTTGGGTAAAACTGGTTATTTAGCAGGAGAGGAGTACGTGCTGTCCCTCCAATTCAGGAATGCCTTGCTTATAAGCAAGTCAATTCAGTTTCTAGTACTATTATTACAAGTCCAACAAATGGGAATCAAATTAGAAAGGAAACATGACAAAGAAGCCATTGGAATGGTACCTGCTGGAATCTGATGTCCAGATCAAAAGTGATGGGCTCTCTAGGATTGCAGATCACTGGCAGGCTGAACTCCTGATGTGGGGCAGTGGTACAGGCTATCAGCTTCACCGTGTATGTTCCAGAATAGTCTCGAACCTGGACACAGACAGAGAGGGAGCTGTACCACCAACATCCCAACTAACAGGCTGGGGCAGCAGAAGACTTAGTCACGGCTGAGGTTTTACCGCAAAGTCGGAAACAAAGCTCCACTGCTGGACTGGCTGGTTGTAGGTTGGCTCACTTCGGATGAGGCTGAGGCTGAATGTGAGGCCCGGGTGATCGGCTGACATAACCATGGAAGTTAGAGATGAAGCTAGAAACATGCCAAAGAGACAGATTTCACACTTTTAGTGTTTCATTGCAGACTCTCAGAGCCTGAAAAACATTCCCAATAATTCATAAACCATAATGCCATAGCTGATGATTATACCTTCACAGGGCACTGGGTTTTATTAACTGAAACTAAAATCAGTAACAGTCAACTCAGCTGGGCCTCCTTGATTCTTGTTCAAGTGTCTATTCAGAAGCTGCTTTTGGGCTACATAATGAGAACTGTATGAAGAATAAACTTACGAGACAGTCAAAACAGCAAGAATGGAATGGCAGAGATCTATAATCACTCCTGTTTTAAACTTGGAATGTCAGCCCAGGGAAACACAACATAATTTCTCTTAGTAATTTAACCCTTTTTTCTCTGCCTGATAGGCAAAACCAAACACACTAGAGGCCATCTGAGAAAAATTAGAAGCACCATGAAGGGGTTTTATGGGTTAAAAACACCTGAGTTAAACTAAAAGAGATTTCCTATTTTTTTTTTCTCTTCTCACTGTTGTTCAGCAGATTTAATTTAGTTAGATAATCTCTTCCATGGCTGGCATGCATGCTCAGATTTATGTCTGTAGACAGAGTCTTACACCTGTAATTATTCTGAATAAAGGTAGTGGGGTTTAAACAGATTAAATTGCAGGAACAGGCCCTCAGCAATGACTAACTGAATGTCAGTGAGAATGCTGTATTAACGGAGTGATACAATGCCCATACAAGACTTTTTCTTGCTCTCTGAAAAAGGTCAAAATATCCTAGAAAAGCTTCAAGTTAGAAAAGAAATTTTAATGCTATCCAAGTTCCTAGGGCAATACAAGTAAATAGTAATTATAACTACGAGGTTGAAAACATGTATCTGTAGATCCCTAATGGACACAATGGCCTAGATCTTCATCCTTCATAAATTAGGCTCTTGATCAAGTGGAACTATTTGTCTTCCATCAGGTTCATGCGTATTTCAGCAAGTTTGACAACCTGAATACAGTCATCAATGATAAGGAAGAAATCTCAAGCAGAGGAAAATTCCGTATCTGAAGAGCATAGTATATATACAAAAAAAAAAATTGGCTATCAGAAGCCGAAATAGAAAAAAGAATGAATAGTAACAAATTTGGGAAGGGTGTCTATTTCTGTAGTACCTCTAAAGGGTAGGTTACACTTACCAGGATGGGACATAACAAACAGACCATGAAACCGGGCTTCAGTCTTGAAGTTGACAACCAAGCGCCCCTCTTCACTGATGCGCATGCTGGTTGGGAACAGGGAACCTGCCAGCAAAAAACAATTAACAAGAGTGTTCCACTTGCAGGTGACAAAGAAATCACACTGCTGTGAAACACCAGACCCAGTCTTTCATCTGCCCTTGCCATGTCACGTGTTTGGGGGGGGGGCGCTGGTACTTTTTGGGTTGACTCCAGATTCTCCTCAAACAAGAATTTAAATATCGAGGTCTTGAGCTTTCACGACACGACACAGCTTCCAAAGCACATAGGGAACTTCCCTGCAAAGTCATGCTTTCACATGTTACCATGGACCCCCACAGCTGATCTAGTAGGCTGAGAAAAATCCACACAGCACAGTCTGTGCTTGGGTTCAGGCAACAGCATGGTCAGCTGCCAGGGGAGTCTGCAGAAGGATGACTTTTGCTTTCACCAAGTATTCAAGCTGACTTCTACCAATGAAAGCTGCTTCAGAGATACCCTTTATCAGTGCCTCCTTGCCTACTGTGCTAAGGCAGCAACCACCAGCATCAGTTGCAGCAGCTGGTCATGACTTCCACAGCAATCTACTCTACAATCCATGAAACTCCTTCTGACAGGCTTTGCATTGCTGGCAATTTTTGGCATGGATTTGGCACTAAACACAGGCCTTAGGTATTCTAATTTCAGATTACAAGATCTTGTTTACATGTCAGAAGTGGTTTACTGCTGTAGCTTGAAGACAAGACCCTTTTTCTCTGGAGTTCTGTAACGCTTTAGAGCCCAGGTATTTCCTTCAGTGCTTACAAACAGCCAGTGATGTACCACCATTCTGCTTGCCAGGAAAAAGAAGGAAAGAGGAATGTTCCTCCATGAATGTGCTGGAAACCTAACACACCAGTGTAAATGTATACCACCTGTAAAAAATCATCTGTATCAATCATATTCCTTGGTAAAACAGAAATATCTATATCTTTATGCATGAATTAGGGCTTTAGAAGACCTTGACTGCTTTACATGTTACTTAGAATTTATGTAGGACTACTATATGAATTGACAGTTATGGAAAGCAAATGGAAATTAGTTAGTCCTCCCTGCCCAGAAAACCAACTGCTCAAAAAATACTACCCAGAGAGACTGGGATATGTTGGAGGTTGTTTTGTGCTGGTTGTTTTAAGAGGGAACTGACACTGTTCAGCACCTCCAAAGATGTGGCCATCAGCTTCTTAAACAGAGAAATAAAAAAATTAAAGCATCAAAGATGGGAAATGGTGGCACAGATGCACCACGTAACTGCTGAGACAGAGGACTAGATCCAGTTGTTATTTGGTGACTAGCACACCACATGATTTGTGGCATGTGGCTTATTCTTTAGGCATGGCATGACGTGCTTCATTCTTCATGCACTGTAGATACCCCTTGCTGCTCCTCATTTCCTGCTCTTAACATAAGGACAGAAATGGCGTAGCAATGATTTCTGCAGTTCATATACAGTTAGCAGAAACAAAAAGTGATTTTAGGTTCCCAGGAGTCCTGAAATTGTGTAAGTCTACGTACATAATTACAACTGGTGCCTGTATTCTACCTCAGGTTGAGAGAGATAGGAAACACCCGAAGCTCAATGCTGGGAAATATTAAGTAAATTTGCATAAAAAGAACAATGCAGCACACAGGTGTAACTATATATTTTAATCCTGCACATACATCTGTATGTCACTATTTTTAAAAAATAAATTAACTTTTTAAAAAGATAAATTCTGCAATGATAGAGTTGGACTTGTTGACTAGTTACACTCACAAACATTTACTGACAGTATCTAACACATCTACAGAATGTCTCACAGTTTACTACTCTCACACAGAGGTCAGACCCCCATTATACAGTTCTGTTTCTTTTGAACATTTCATGACATTTTCAAAATATCAAAAGTTTCTGAAACCGGCCATTCAAAGCGAGAAAAAAAATAGTATCACAGAAAACCTTCAATTATTTTCATTAAATTGCAAACATCTCGTGCGCTAACAGAATTTGGTTACATAATGTACCCTGAAGTTCTGAGTAGATAGAAATTTTTTAATTTTTGCACGTGTACTTCAAATATAACAATACAATTGTCTTTCTTCGCAGTAAAAGAGTTGATGTCAACCTTACATGATTTTCATAAACACTCTTGCGGAGACCTGTGAGTGCTACGAAATGACAGATTGCAACTGATAATAAATGATAATTTTAGGATTTTTTTTAGTATTGGAATGATTGAAAAACCATCCTACTGTGTGCAAATTATACTCTTAGTAACAGAGCATGAGTTCTACGCCAAGAAACCCAACACCCACCTTGGAGCTCTGCTTCAGGTGGGCTGCCGATCCCATCCTTCCACAGGATGGCAGTGTCATACACAAAAGTCAGCCGGAGCTCTGACTGCAGGTCGAAATGCTGCCAGCCTCCGACGCCCACGGGAGAGTGGAAAACGTAAGAGACGTACAAAGGGACTCTCAGCGTGACATAGGACTGCACAAGGTTGAGAACCTACAAAAACCAGAATTGTATATTAGGGTTAGTGATCGTGAATGGCAGCATCGCACAGGTAAGCCAAATGCAAGAGAAAGGGAAGACAGAACTTGAAATAAATACGGCGACTGAATGTAATTCTCTCTTTTTGTAAATTACACATGAAGTGCAAAACCATGTTTCAGTGGTTTTCAGCTGAGCTTACATCCCTTCAAGCTTCATCTTTGTACTTCAAACTGATAAAACACAACCCCCTCAATTTTGACTCATCATTTTTGCTCAGGTTTTCTTAGTAAATATACAACATAGATACTAATGAAGGCTTTAGAAATTTTTCAAATATCCTTTTTCATTTACTCTATGGTTATGCCTTAACCAATTCTTTTGCTTACATTCTTGTTACTATCAACTAAGAAACTCTTCTGGAAGATGCTGAAATTGCTCAGATGTCATTGCAAGACTGAGTCCTTGGACTTTACTTAGTCATCTCTGGAACTCTTTCTTCCTTTGTCCATGGCTAACACACTGCATGCAAACACACAAATCATACAGTTCCTCACTATCTGGAAGAACGAAAAATAATAAGCAAGTTGATATGGATTTAACAATAGAGCCTTTCTGCATATATTGTACCAAACAATTGCACTGTAATTATCAAAGAATTACATGTTCTTCATGTATATTTTTATGAAAAAATGGCAAGAAGAATAGTTTCTGTAAGCTGTCACCTCTTAAGATAGATCTTACATGGATACATGGATCTAAACCTCTCTGAAGAGGCTTCGCATTTATGTTTGGTCACAAATACTTTGTCACTCACATATCTCTGACTCAAAATGTGGAATCCAGATCCTTTTAGAACTTTCTGGATTTCCTTAGCTGTATACGTAAGGAAAGACATTGAGATCATCTTCCAGCGGGAAACTTTTCAAAGTCATAAAAGTGGTTGAATTTTCATTTAGTTCCAATAGAAATTCCATATATAAATTTGCACATCTGAACATTTCCCTGATTACCTTACATGCTTCAAAAGAGTGTTTTGCACTATCAAAAATCCTCAGCATTCAACGAAGTTTACAAGCTGTGTAAAAATCAAACTGTTTCTGGGTTCAGCCAGCAGCATGTCAAGGGGCTGAATGCCCACCACCTTACAGCTGCATTACAATTTGAAATGCCTGACAGAACTTTTACTGATATAATGTAACCAAAAATTTACTGCTTGCACTGACTAAAAACTCTGACCTAATTAACGACTTCATTAAGGCAAATGTTCACAGTTGCCACAACTCACTTTCACACGTGACACTCTTTGATCTACAGACGATGCTACCAAACCCCTTTCAACTTACACTGTTTGACTCATTCCATAATATGTGCTAGCATTTAGACAGTAGTCATTTGGAAACACAGTATCACAGAATCAAAGAATTGTTAGGGGTGGAAGGAACCTCTGGAGATCATCCAGTCCAAGCCCCCTGCCAAGGCAGAGTCACCTACAGCAGCTTACACAGGAACATGTGCAGGTGTGTTTTGAATGTCTCCAGAAAGGGAGACTCCATGATCTCACTGGGCAGCCTGTTCCAGTGCCCTGCCACCCTCTGTGTTCTTTCTCATGTTGTGGTGGAACTTTCTGTGTTTTAGTCTATGGCCATTGCTCCTCACCCTGTCTCTGGGAACCACTGAAAACAGTCTGGCACCACGGAAAAGTAAAACACTAACACAGACTGGTAATGAGATGCTACAGCTGTAGATTTTATTAACAATTCTTTGTTAGTTTTACATAAACACAATCAAGAACTTCTATTTGGAATAGAAAAAAAAAAGAGTTTTCTTCTCTCTATATATTGGATGACCAATTGAAGTTAGACAAAAATATTACTATTTAGTACCATTTAAGTTGCAAGTTTATCTTTGGGATAGCTGCATGAGTATCTGAGCTATTATTTTGGACATAGATTTACTAAATTGTTCCAAATAACAACATGATATTCCCTCTTCTATAAAAAAATATATAGCAATGATGCAGCTCTCGAGTATCTTATGATTTGCCTTTGATTCAGGGGTAACCTCCAAAATTTGTCATTTCCTGGAGCAGTATCAAGAACTGAATGAATACATTTGATTGTAAAAAAAATGCCTTACTATTGTAAGGTCATACCAGACAAACTGTGTTGACTTTTCTCTTTGCCTTTTTATTCTACATCTGAAAGCTGTACAGTAAGAATTAGACACTGAAGTCACAGATCTGAAATTTAGTTTGCTTATAAGGAAGAGACAAAAGTATGTGGAAGAGGATTTAATATATATCCATTATTTTCTTAAATAGAAGCATACATAATGCTTAATGATAGAGACTGGAATAGCAAAGTGAGAATTTAATGACCTTGAGGATTAGAATAATAGTAGTGAGATGAAATCTTATAGCTTAAAGTATAAGGTAATAGAAACCAGTCACAGGGATTTCTGGCAGAAATGAAAGACATTCATTAGACACAATAGAGGGGAAAGAAATTTTGTTATGTGAGTTGATCACATCGTAACTATGACCTTCCTACCCTCTCCATGCGCTATGATCCTAAGATAAACTGAGGAATGGGGTGGAAATTAGAAGCATGCATGCCATCATACAGAGCACTAGTGAGAGCTTATCTGGAACAGCTTTGATCACCCATGCTTGAAAAAGTCTAATTTGCATTGTAGACTGCAGAAAAAGAAATCAGCATAATCAGAGGAATGGCAAAACCATCTGATGAGAAGAGTCTAAAATAGCCGTGTTGTTGAGCCCAGGGCAACAAAGGCTGAGAGGGACTAAGAATGCTGTCTGTATACATCAGAAGACTAAGCGCAGAGAAGGGCCACTGATGATGAAAGATAGCGCTGACACGGGAACAAACGGGCATAAGACGGCCATGACAAACACAGCCTAGAAATCAGAAGAGTTTCCAGCCCTCGGTGTGGTGGCATTTGACAAGAATAGCGAGGCCATGAAATCCTGTTAAGTTTTAGATTAAGTTTACTAGTGTTGGAATGATATCATAAAGACTTAAGGCAGTGGCCTGGATAGAGTGATGCACAAAACTCCTTCTAGCTCAGTACCTTATGACACACCAAGCTAAAAAACACCCCTCCTTCCAAGGCTTTTCTTGACTTTCAATGTATCATTGGCTCTTCAGGTGCACTGTACATAAAGCAATCCATTAATGAGGTTTGTAAGCCACATTTTAGGGTTTTCTTGCCTCCATTCGATGGGACCATAGTGTTAGAGAGCTCAGCCTATTTGTACTTGTGGAAATCTAGTAGCAGGATCCCTCCCGGGGTAAGTCTGCCAGAAACACTGCTCCTTTGACATTACCATTGCTCTGTGAGGAAATCTGAAGCTCTCCATTTCTAGGACTGTAGAATTTAAAAGGTTCTTCCCTTTTAGTAAAACCTGCAATGGTTTTACTAAAAAAACTTGGAATGAGCCTCTCATTCTGACAAGGGGGAATCTACTCTTCTGTAGGCAGAAGAGAACAATCTCAAGACATGGTATTTGAAAGGATCTTCTTGATATAGTAAAAATAAAATAAAGAGGAAGTCAACTGCAGAGGAAAGCTGTGTCAAAGTGAGCAGACACTGCCCTGCCCCTCAAATGAATTGATGGAATCTGTTACACAGATGGAGGAGTCTGACTTCTCCAGCCCTCCTAATAACTCTGTTTAGACAAACATGAGAAAACATTCTTTCCATTGAGTTATCTTTCTTTCCCAGCACTGCATGCAAAGCCTATTGAGAGTAGCCAGCTGTTCATTTTATATCTCAGTGTGACACTGATGAAACCAAAAGGTTAACTTAGAGCTGTGTAAGTGTAGGATCAGCTTAAGTGCTGTGGAGAGACAGGACAGGTGCATTATGTACCCATGCATCCGATGCACAGGAGATTTTACCAGTTGCACTGACAAAATTACATTTGGTAACACTGATTTTAAACAATAATAAGTGGGTGTGTCTTTTAGTCTTCTGATACCAGGAGAGAAATACAGACTACAGCTACACCTCAGATGAACTGGGGAAATTGTGTCTAATACTCCGTGACACTGCCAGGTCTGGAGAGCCTGAGAAGACAGAAGACAAAAACTGTTCCAAGCAGGGAACAGACTCTTACAGATAATATTTGGAAAAATTTGGATAAAAAATCATCAAACAGTGCAAATTCATGTGTGTGAGAGAAGAACATGATTTATATTGGACATTGATCTAAGAAGTAGAGCTTCATACTTTTTTTTTTTGTAAGATAAATTATCACAGAGCATAAGGTCTGGTTTAGAATACTAACAATTCCCATTTAAGACTTAGAAAGTATTAAAGGGACTTTCTATAGGTGTTTTTCTTTTCTTCCCCTTTCAGATGCAATCTGTCAAACTTCATTAAGTAAAAAACACAATTATTTTGAGAATCTGTCATGTAACAATTTAGAATATTTAAAATAAAAAATATTTTCAGTAAAGAGTTTGGTGCATGGACTCTGTTCTACATTTATAGCGTGCTTTATTTAGCTGGCTTACATTTCCAGAGGGCAGAACTTGTCAGAGTGTTTGTGTACAGTGATAGTACTGATAAAATCAGAATTAGACACTAGAAATAACACATATTCATGTTCTATTTTGTATATCTCAGTGAAGCAGACTTTACATGAAAATTGTATTTTTATTCTCCAAATTACCCTAAGTCTTATTTTCTATTGCATTTACTTGCTATGTCTGTGAATTTGAGTCACACAAGCTTAACAATGTTATCAATTAACTGTTTATACAATGCCAGTATGGTAAAACTAAGATTCGGCCCCAAGAAAGCACTCAGACAGGTAGGTCACAGGTGAAATGCAAAGCAGGTTTGTTCAAAGAAGTCTGAAAGGAGAAGAGAATGCAATACAGCCTTGAAATGCCAGTCCCTTGAAAAAATTTAACTTCTGACCTTGTTACACAGCTGGTGCATTCACTTTATACTATTTTTTTTTCTTCACAGCTTACTAAATGCACATGCTTGCAGCTAGGGAACATGAGTTGTAGAGTTTTCTTAAACTTGACTGGGGTCGCTAAAGCGAATATAAAAATCTGAAAACAGACATTTCTGTCTGTTTGCATTTTACAACATCTAGTGAGATGTTCAGAATAGGTGAGTTTTCGTCTTAAAGTATGATTTTGGTAAAACTAGATGCAATAAAGCTGGAAATATACTTTTTCTGTGTAATAAAAACCTTCTGCAAGCTGCCTTGTATAAGGTACAGTACATTAGTGATTCTAGAATCTGTTTGCAGATGGGCTTTTGAAATGTTCAGTGCCATAACGTGTAGCATAAATGTGAACTGAACTGAACACACTGGAAGAAAGACATTTTCAGTTTGGGCCAAAAATAACTGGTTTTTGAAGAGAAAAAAGCGAACTGCTCAGCTCTACTCAATTACCATAGTTTCAAGGTATAAATCTACACATTCAAGTATTTTAATATATGTTCTTCACCTTCTTGTTCCTGTAAAAGACTTGATTAACAAGCTGCTGTTAAAAAAATTAGTTTGAATGGTAATTTCCTTGCTTTCCTATTCCAAGTCTGGCAATGGACTGGAACTATGGAAAGCAACATCCATATATAAATACTTGGCCAGAGCCACACAGAAGCCCTTCATATGCCAAACTGCCTGGCTATAGCAAACTGTTATAACAGGAGGAAATGAGATCAAATGATACTTCACACTCTATCAAATAAGTGTAGGCCAACACTTCAATATACACTTTATTAAAGTACGGTCACCTGCTTGGTTTTCACTGTCTCATTTTTTGCACTTCCTTTCATGAATATCTGTCATTGTTTTAGAACCTGCATTTTGAGAATGTGAGATGTCTGTAGTACTTGACTCTCACAATGTCCCCATGAAGTAAAGTCCAGCCTTTATTAGCTATTTGAAAATACAGGAAGACTGCCCTCAAGTAGGTGAGTTCCCTCTTTTTAAGGCCGGTACACATCCAAATTCAGACACTGAATTTTAGACTGTGACTGCAGGTTGACCTGAAGAAAACTGCTAATCATCAAAGCTGACCTTAACTTTAACAAGGACAGAACTCTAATCCAAATTAATTAGCTCAATTTAGAGAGGAGCAGGTCTTTATTTTTATTTTTAAATAGAAGTTCTTTAAACTGCACATCTAAGTCCATCTTTAGACACATAAATGCCTGGTTTTTCAGTTGTGGGCAGACCCCAGGAACAAACCGTCAAGCTGTACACTGAAAGGAGTGCTGCATCTAGCTCACACAGGGTTTGCTCATGCACAGAATAATTGAGAAAGAGAGTGGGTCACAATCAAAAGGCCTCAAAGGGAAAAAAAAAAAAGAAAACTAAGACCTTCTCTGTATGTATTATGACAGTTCATGAGTTCATGGGAACTGGCTAAGACAGCTGCAGCCTTCAGCGAACACATGGAGCTGTGCCAGAAGAACTACACCAGCTGCAGGTCTCCCACCTCATGTCTTGCTTACTAAAGTTCATCTTCTTCCCCTACCATAGCAGGAGCTCCCATGAAGTGAAGGTCCACATCATTTAAGACATTGCCAGTTCTTTTTGTGAAATCTTTCTGTCTGAATCAACACGGCTGTCTTTGTTTGACCATACAGGTGCTGGAGAACTAGAATCAAGAAACAAAAGTTTGAACCTAAAGATCTAGCCAAAGTATCTGGTAAATTCAAGATATTAAATTTGCAGTGGTAGCAGGATGTGGTAAGAGTGTTTTTGTTATTTATCTGTTCTGTCTGTATAATAGAATTTAAGCTTCCTTTGTCTGCTAAAAAAAATGGTGAAAATCATAGCTGCCAGCTTTCCTCTCACAGAATAGGATTATTAATTGCTCACTGAAGGAGAAAAAAACAACAATGGTGACAACCACAGAGATAGGGCACTGACTGCCTCCCCTCTCAGCTGGAGGGGGTCATGTGAAGATAAAGACCAAACCTGGAGAAGAATTAGATGGAGGTGGGGAAAACAGGGAGGGCAGTGAAGCGCGTACTGGCTGCGGGGCAATGCTTCACCGCTAGAAGTAATTCAGCTTGATATTTCACTTAACACACTGTAACCTTTTATCCATAACCCAGAAGGCACTAAAGGATGACTTCAGCTGCAGTTTCATGGCTCTCACAGCTCATGTTCATCCCTCTCTGCTTGTAAACGAGAGAGCTTACATAAAGTACACAATACTTCTGAAGCCTAAGGAAAGTACAACTCTCTTCTCTGGCCACATTGACACTTATGCATGTCCTCCATAACTGAATAGGAGATTCTTCCAATTTACTAAAATATTGGAATGGTACTTATTTCCTCCTCTGTTTATATGCACATAGACATAAATAGGTTTTATTTAAATACACATTTGTCTAGTGCAGCTATTCAGCCTTTTCTCTAAAGGACACAGAAGTATTTAAAACGGAAAGGATACATACTAGGTCTTTGTTCCTTTTCACTGACAGAGAAGTGGCTTGCATAGTTACAGATGCTTCAAGTTGTGTATGCTCACGTTCTTATGGTTTTGTTGCATGGGAAATAAGAATATATGGTTGCATATTGCCTGGGCATAAGGAGATAGTCGAAGGAATGATAAGCCGAAGAAATGAAGAAATTAAATCATTCTAAGAACCGTGAAGACTGCTGTCATTTTTATCTTGTGGGAATGTGTAAGGTTTACAGCCCACACTTGGATGCCGTCCCTTTCCCTCCGACAGGTTCATAGATCTAGTGGAATGCACCTGTAGGAGGATCTTCTTTCAGCAGAGGCCAAGCCCAAGCAGAGCCTGGACAGTGAGCTTCCGACATCAAGGCAGAGACCTTGAACTGGTCTCTGAACAGACAAGGAACCAGAACTGATGACAAAGCACTGAGATGACATATCCATCAAGGCCTTTGTATCTGAGAAGGGCAGAAGCTTCATTTTGTTCTTGTCTTCTGATTTAGAGTATGTGATCTCTAGTTAAGAGGGGCAGAATGTTGGTAAGTTAGCCAAGTGCTAAAGAGATCCTGGTTGCAATTTCTTGTCCAGCAAACTGGCTGTATGATTACCTGTGAACACCCACAGAGAAGGGTGGACTTCAGGCATGTAATTATAACAAAATCAAAACAACAAAAAAAATTTGATAAAAGTTTATCTGACTAGATATCTATATGTCCATTGGTGACTACACTTTTAGTAGTAAATTAGTTCTGTTGTTGCACATACTTATATGTTTCTGTGGGCAACGACACACTTTCCACATCTGCTTTATGCCATTTGGGACTAACAAATTAAGTATTTGTGCAAATAAGTCTACTGAGGTCTCAGAGAAGATGGATCCCTGGCAAAATGTCAAAAGAGCAGAGAAATTAAGGCCATTTCACAAAGCAGGCTCATTCTTTCCACAGTGGTTCAACTGTGCTAGGAATGCTAGCGTACCAGGAAAGTGAGTTAGCTGTGGATAGACTTCTCTGACATGAGTCTTTCTTCCAGCCTGTAGGATTATTCCCCAAATATATTTTTACATACATAAACTTTATAGTCATAGCCACTGTACTCCAGAGCCTGAGTGGGATCAGACATGTTCGTATAGTAATTACACAGGGAAGACACAGGGATTAATTTCACTGTCACTGCTCCAGAAGAAATCCTGTACCCTTTTCCTTCCACATTACTATGGATTTCTAGAAATCATTTTCCAAAGTACACTTGAAGTTCTCTCCAGTCTCTTGCTTTTAACCCCCCAAAAAGTTTCACAGCTCTGTTCTTCAGCCATTCCATATTGGCAGATTTGTTTTCTTTCTGAACAAGTAATTTTCTGCTGGGTAATGCAAGACCACTGTACTGTCTGCCACTGATGGGTCATGTTACCCAGCGAACAAGAGATAGCAAAGCCAAACTGCTGGTAGGACACTGCAGGCCATTGTTATCAGCAAGAAGTCTCTCCACAATGTTTTAAAACTGGTTTTTAAGATATACCACAGCTAATATTAAAGAGCCCAGTGCTACCTATGTGCTAAAAGCAATTATTCAGAAGGCTTTCATTTTAAGAAAAGACTAAATTGGCTCACTATACAGTAAAAGTGGGATTGGTTTGTCCCAAAATACCCCAGAACTGTAATGAGAGAAAATCATAGCAAATTTAATTCAAACCAAATTATTCTCTTATTTCTACTACCAAAGATGAATTATAAGGGAAATATTATAAGAACACAGCACAAAATCAAGAATCAGTTCCATACCTGTCCATCTGTCCCAATGGTGCCTCCACAATCTGTGAGGAGCTCGGACATGTCATAGTAGCTAATAAACTCCCACAAACAGGCTTCCAGATTCAGGTTGCGATAGAAGCGCAAGGTATTGAAGCCTCTAATTGTTGGGCTGTACTGATAGGGAATGGTCTCTCCAATCACATCTGGATTCTTGGTAGCGTCAGTTAAAAAACCATGGTGGGTCTTCACTTCTGTGTAATCCAACAAGTTGGAGCATTTATGGTTTCCAACTCTAGTTCCATCAGGGCTAAGTGTCAGCTCAAAGTTGGAGAGCTCTCTTGTAGAAATAACAGGCAGCATGCCTAAAAACATTAATTTATAGCACTATCACTAAATGTCAGTTGTCAGAACTGCTTAAATTAGCCAAACTTTGTCAAACATTAAGCATGTTATACAGTGCTTATACAGTATTTTGTACTTAACAACAGTCACTGTACTTTAGAATTCAAAGAAAGATGATATGCTAAGTATGTATGAGAGTTTTACCCGCAATAATTGTCTGTATACTATGAAAAGACAAAATATTTCTAAACATATTAATATTTCAATATATTAATATACAACATATTAATATTGCAAAATACTATTAAATAAAAAAATTCTGTGATTTTTCAGAAGCACCTAGTAATTAAATGGTATATTTCTAACCACTTTAAAGGAGTTTTACAAAGCTTAGGTCTAGCCCAACTTCTGTAAATTATGCAATTAATCTGAAAACGCTATTCTTCACATCAGAGACTCTGTATCAATACAGTATCTTATGCACCTTGTTGCAAACTGCACTTGTTCATTCATAACATTTTTCTTTGGTCCCACTGTTAAAAGATTATATTATTATTTTGTCTATTTAAAATAATATGACCAGTAAAGTAGCTCAAACAACAGCATACTGTATAAGTTCTCTTAACTCCACAGCTGATTTTCTCATACCATCAATATGTGGCATTGTGACTGTCAGTTTGATGAGGTTGGCATAGTCAGGATCTTCTGGGCCAGTGTAGCGCAGTTTGGCAGAGAATGGTTCTGCTCCAACTACTCCTGATATACGAGGCTGACAAAGACCTAATGGAAAAAAGAGAAAGCAACCTTACTTTAGGTCCATAGGAAACAATCTATACTATCCCTTGCACTATTGTAGATGCACTTTTCTTCCACCGTGCAGGTATCCAAAACAATGAGAATTTTCTTGAATGAATAGTAAACACTTTGAGAAGCATTTTCCAGAGGTTTCAACAGGAATTTACGCAAAAGGGGATTCAAACAAAAATCATTACTCAATCAACAGGATCACATTTTCAGAACATGGTGATGATATTGCACCTGTGACTTTTCAGTTGTATGTGTCAACCTACTTGCAAAGTCAGTGCCAAGTGCCATACTTTCTTACAGAGGTCTTCAGAGGCATCAGTTTTAATTCCTCCCACCATCCTAAATTTATGGAAGATACCTGACCAGTGTTCAGTTGGTTTTGGCACTGGACTGGCATTCTGTGATATGCCCTCACAGAACTTTATGAGCCTCCTGATCCATCAGTAACAAAAGTGTAGTTAGAAAAATTGTGTCAAAGGATATCTAGAAATACTCTGCTTAGAACAGAGCCAGTTTCAAAGCTGGATCAAGTTGCTTAAGGCCTTGTTAATTTGAATTTTGAATTTTTCCAAGAAAGGAGAATGTGTAACTTATTTTAGTAATCCTTTCCAGTGTTGGTTCAATGTGTTCCAGTATTAGTCCCAGTTTGTAGGACCAGAAAATTAGGTTTGTAATTATATGATCAACTTCTAGTTGCATAGCTCAATGCAGAAGTGTGTGCATTCTGGCCACTTTGTCATGTGATGGCCAAAGGATCACAAAGTACTCTAAGCAAGAAACAAGCAGATATGGAAAATCAAAACAGTTCTCTTTGCCCATTTCTGAGGGATTTCAAGAAAACAGGAGGCAAGGCCCTCCTCTTGCAGAGCTTATTGGTTCTGGTGGACCTCATCTTGCTCAGTATCTCCAAGTGGGAAACTTCTGTCAGGAGGAAACAAAATTTCTTTTCTGCACATGATAGCTATTTTTTTGGTTGGTTGGTTGGTTGGTTTGGTTGGTGGTTTTAGGTCTTTTTTCCTCAAATGCAAATAAGATTGCAAAAGAGACTAAATGCAATTTTTTGCACAATCTGACTTCCTTTGGAGAATTTTGTCTATGCACTGGAGGTCAGGCATCCTCAAAGTGGAAAATAATCAGGATTTTGGCAGGTTGCTTTGATCATTGCACTTCTTTCCTTCCACATCACAAGTTAGCTCACGTACTGGAAGTAATTTATGCATGACAACTCAGTCCTGAGCCTGGGCTAATTAGCTCTGCTAATTTGTCAAACGTAATCGAAATAATGCATTATAACACTAACAAAGGCAGCTTGTTTCATATAACAAAACCAGCTCACACAGCAAAGGTTAGTCTGTCTTCAACAAGAACTACAGAGCACCTTGCAGACAATACCCTTAGGCAGAGTCCTCTTTAGGGTGTAGGATTCCTGATTAGTGCAAAGATGACTTGAGTCTACAGTCAAAATGTGGAATAAAGGACAAGGGTAAAGAGAAATTCCATTCCTTAAAGTTCTTAAAGCCATAAATTAGTAGAAAATATAATGTTTTAACTAAAATATTTACTTGAAAAGGCCTAGAAAATGAAAATAATATTGCAAATGAACAATCATGGCATTTATCTCACACAAACTTCAAGAGTTAATGTAGCTACAAAAGCAGCAAAAATTACACAAAGAGCCAAAAGGCTGCAGAAGGGTAATAAAATACAGTGTTTTGCAACTGACCTTGTTTGCTGATAATTACACATTCTCCATATTATACAATAAACAAAAGTATCTGCGATTTCTGTAACGAAGTAGCCTGTGCTATCAGACTGTACTTGTGTGCATGTCAGTGCTTCACCTCTTCTTCATAATGATATTCAGGGTAAGTTTCATGAGTTGGCTGGGCAAAGGAGGTAGACTACTCTAACTCTGCTGGCTGAGAGAATGCAGCATCAGTTCAGCACTGGTTTGGTGCCAAAGAATCAGAGACAAAGCGAGCATCAGAGAAAGAAGAAGGATGAATAATAATGAATGCTTTGACCAGGGAAAAATTTTGTCCATGCCCTGTTATTGGACACCAGTTGCTTTAGTCTTTAGTCAAGGAAGACACCAATTGTCAGGCGTTCAGTGAGGCCTGAATGCCACATGAGGTTTTTCTTCCGGCTAGGGTTTCATATGCCACTCCCATGTGGATTCACCAATATCTAGTAGGAGCTGAGACTGTACTGCATCATTAGTACAGTTGAATTCAAAAGCCAGCAGAAACCAGGCTTCACTAATTACATTGTACATTATACATTGTTCTCATGAACATACAAGTTTGCTATGTGGATTATTATTTAAAGATGGGGAGAACTAGAAGAGAGGAAGAACACTTTCGTTACACAATGCTTTGCTGGTTTTGCACCACCTCTATGAACAACAGAAGAAAAGCCGAGACTGTAATGTTAAAATGCCTGATCATGTAACCAGCTTTTGCTAGCACTGAATTTGGGATCCAAAAGAGACCTGTGAATTTTGCAATAGGTGATGATGTCTTACCTTCTGACGTGCTTATGGCGACAATAGGGCTCATAAGCTCAAGACCCTCATTCCCATCTGAATTCACAGCGCGAGCTGCACACTGGACACGAGAACCAGCTTGAAAGTAAATGGAGTCAAGTGTAATCATCTTAGAGGAAGTGAAGAAGGTGTCAAAGTCAACCTCCTTCATGGGGCTGGTCACACCATCGGGGCCAGTGGGGGCACTTACAAGCCACCTGTACTGTGTCAGAGTATTATTGATGTTCTCACTGGCACATATAGAGCCAGTCTTGTCAAAGTCTTCATACTTAGGATTACAAGCCTGCAGAACAAGGCAGATGTGTTAAGAATTTATTTGCTTCACGGCAAAGGAATTTTAAGTCATCAAGAGTCACAAAACTCAACAACATGGAACTGACAACCCCAGTAAATCTCATAAGAAATCACCTTATTTTGATAGTGATGTGTTTAGCACTGTTAGGGCGGACTAAAAGGTGTATCTAATTATGCATACTGAAATAAAAAATATTATTTTAAATTGATTTATAGGTGAAAGCATGGCATAGTTATGATGGCACAAACTACACTTCCATGTACTACTTTAATTTGAACTTCTCCGTTTGATCTAATTCTGCAAATATACTTTGCATTTCAAGATTTATTTTCCTTGATTTTTTTTTATTTAGAAGAACCATTCAACTTGTGACACTCCTGTGCAAAAGGATTGTGTGGAAAACAAATTGAAGTTGGACAAAAACATTCTTCAAGGTATATCAATATTTATGTAAACTTTTCAGTTGCAAAACTACTAGTGAAAAAAAAAGAAAGAAGCCTGTATTCCTTCAGCACTCATTTTTCAGTCTGTGGCACTCGCTGAAAACAATGGCTCATCTGTTATCTCCAGTGATTTTAACTCTGCAAATTAAGGCAGGATAACACAGGAAATAGTAAGGTCATACAATCACAGACACGCTGTGAGTATCAATATCAAACTGTTCTTAGTGAGGAACAAGTGAAACATCTTTCTATGCTTTTTGTCCTCCTGAAAATGGATTCATTATCCAGACAAATTAGATTAGCTCTAAGGATAATTCTAGCTTGAACTAATATGTGTGACTAATATGTGTGACTCACCACCATATGGATTGATACTGGGTGCCTAAAATCCACTAAACAAAAACACATACACTGATTTTGTTCCATTTTTCCACAGAGATACTCACTGTGATACAGACGACAGGATAGCCAGCAATGGGAGTGGTTTTGTCTTTGGCTTTAGAAGTATCATCATATATCAACAGAGATGCAACTTGAGGGACAGAGGGAAAGGTGACATCTGCCATGCTGTTCACTTCTTCGATGTAAACAATGGCCTTGGCTGTCTGACAATGAAAAGGACAGAAACAGTCCTCTGTGAAAATTTAAACAAGAGGATTCAAGCTGGACCTCGATAAGAATACGTCTAGCCTTTGAAACATTGTTCCAAAAGAAGTTCTAAAACCTCAACTGGATGAGCTATTGCAAAAGGGTTGAGGCGCCAAAAGCATATTGTAGAGTGCAAACGGAAGAACTAAAATGAAATTTTTCTTTTCAGAACAGTGAAGATCCCAGACCTTGTCTGGGATAACCTTGTCTCCCAGCTTTTTTGTTATCACTTCAGTATTGTGCTAGAATCCTCTAATGTATGCTTTAATCCGTGGTGGAAATGGGGTGTTTGCCATCAGCAAAGGCTGTGTCTCTCCTGTCTGGCTGTCTGGAGTCAGACTATATATGGTGTGACACTTATGATGCAGACAGGGAGTTTCAAGAACATTTTATGCCAAATCAGAGGAATATACTGTTTAAATTAAAAGTATGTAAGATATAATGCTAAATAACAAGACTGTGTGGCTATTTAATCTTACACAGTAAGAATAATATTAACATGCTTTTGACAGCAGAAGGCATATTTCACCTGAAATTACTCTTTTTACAGCATAGAGGTTATACTGTATTGCCAGAGAGAGTTTCCAAGAGGACATCAGTTTCTAAGACTGATTGTATGAGGAGAATATGTCTAGAACGATATCCTGAAGACTTCAGTCTTTCATTGACTCTATGGCCCCATCAACATTATTGCCTTGACAACAAACTGTTCTGTGTAGGTGTTACTGTGACAGCTGGGATGACCCTTTTTTAATATACAAGCCAAGATGGTGTGAGTAAATCTTAAAAGAAGAGTAAAACGATGAACCAGAAAGTAAGTAAGAGGTCTGTTTACCAGATTTTGTTGTTCAGGACTTTGCATGAGCTTGTTACCTGTATTTCTGCAACCATGTTCTCATCAGGCTTCAGGTGAACAGTGAAAGCTTCTCTCATCTCCCTTACTCCATCAAAGAGAACTTCTATCTCCACAAAGTGCTGTGTTTCACCCTCCTTAAACTCAATTTCTGAAAAATAATGAGACAGTTAAATCTGTTGTTTATAACAAGCTGTGATTCTAGGCTCAGACATGAGAGATGGCAGTTAATACTCACTTTTCAAATTACAGATGTTTGCAAATTTAGTGTAACCTATTTGATGCTACAAATAATAGTAATGAATAGCAGTGGACACGTGGAAATCACTGAAAATAAGACATTAACACCAAGAGATTTGCAAAGATCAAGATTTAGTCTAACGGAACCTAATGTTTTGAAAATGATCTGTGACTAATTACATAAATGTTGGTAACATATGTGAATGACCAAAAGACTGAAGAATTCTAAATAAAAGGTTTTGTCAGGTCTTTTTCCAACGAAATGTAATAAATACAATGGTATATACAAAAAATAAGGAACAAAGCTGTAGCTACACAAGAGCATCGTATTTTGAAAATCATTGTGGAAAAACCTCATAGGTCATGGTGATAAAAAGTTCAGTCTTAACTGACTCTATTTGGTCTCCGTGGCAAGGCTTTGGTAGTGGGGGGCTACAGGGGTGGATTCTGTGAGCAGCTGCCAGAAGCTTCCCCCATATCTGACAGAGACAATGCCAGCTGGCTCCAAGATGGACCCACTGCTGGTCAAGGACAAGCCCAGCAGTGACAGTGGTGGTGCCTCTGGGATAACAGATTAAAGAAGGGAAAAAACTGCTGCACCACAGCAGCTGGGAAAGAGGAGTGAGAACATGTGAGAAATCACTCTGCAGACACCAAGGTCAGTGCAGAAGGAGGGGCAGAAGGTGCTCCAGGAGCCAGAGCAGAGATTCCCCTGCAGCCTGTAGTGCAGACCCTGGTGATGCAGGAAGTGCCCCTGCAGCCCATGGAGGTCCATGGTGAAGCAGAGATCCACCTGCAGCCCGGGGAGGACCCATGATCAAGCAGGTGGATGCCCAAAGGAGGCTGTGACCCTGGGGGAAGCCTGCACTGGAGCAGGCTCCTGGCAGGACCTGTGGCCTCACGGAGAGAGAAGGCCACAGTGGAGCAGGTTTGCTGGCAGGACTTGTGACCCCATGAGGGACCCACACAGGAGCAGTTCATGAAGAACCCATAGTGAAGGGTTGTTCCCTGCGGGTGGGACCTCATGCTAGAGCAGGGAAGAGTGTGAGGAGGAAGAAGCATCAGAAACAATGTGTGATGAACAGATTGCAACCCTCATTCCCTTGAGCTAGTCAGAGGTAAGGAATTTGGGAGTAAAGTTAACCCCAGGAAGAAGGGAGGAGTGGGAGGAATGTGTTCTAAGATCTAGTCTTATTTCCCATCACTGTTCTCTGGTTTGATTGGTAAGAAACGAAACTAATTTTCCCAAGTTGAGTCTGTTTTCCCTGTACTGATAATTGGTGAGTGATCTCTCCCTGGTCTTATCTCAACCCATGAGCCTTCTGTCATATTTTCTCTCTCCTCTGTAGCTGAGGAGGGGGAGTCATAGAGCAGCTTTGGTGGGCACTTGCTGTCCAGCCAAGACCAACCCACCACACTGACTGAGTAAGAGAGTACTACAATTTTTGATTGTATTAACTACTAAAGAAATAAAAAGTAGAGAAACAATTTAACCTTTGTGTCTGGAAAGGGTGAGAGTGATAATAACTAAAATAATACGTGCATTTCTAATATTTTTATTTTTAAAGAACGACAAATTCACTTTGAGGATGGTACAGAAATAACCAACAGAAACTCAGGACCAGAAGAACTTGCAGAGAGTGATGTTCTCATCGGTATATTGAAACACCACCATAATCAAAATATATCAGGTGATAAAGAGCTCTGCACTCTAAAGGGACAGGCACAAAAAGCAGTAGTGCATTAAAGCTGAAGTGTATATGGGAAATAACGCACAGTTAGGTGATAGAGACTGATCAGTGAAGCAAAATGCTAAGAAACACTCTTCGTCTCCAATGCCTTCAAACCAGGACTGGATGTCCTTTCTAAAGACATATTTTTTCTAACCAAACCTTTTTGGATCAATACAGAAGTAATTCAGAAAAACTGGGAGAATCTTGCAATCCACAGTGAGGCTGATAAAGTGATCTAATGATCCTTCCAATCCTAAGTATTATTAACCCAGGGAAATACACTTTGTGGTAATAAACATATCAACTTTTAGCTGTGTGACAGCTAAGAATTTTACTGATTTTCAGTTTGTCACACTTCCTTCAGAAAAACCAATTAAGGAGGCGGGTTTTGTACCTATGGCTGAATAGGCAGGTTCCCTAAAACAATAGGCATTCTGAAACCTGCGGGGAAATCCTGCACATCAAAGACCTTTCTCAAAGGCTTCTGGGCAGAAGCTGAGAGCCTTTTGTTCTGTTTCCCTTGAAAACTTTGCTCCCATGTGCTGCTGGTGCACAGCAGGGAGAATGTAAGCACGACAATGCCTACAGGTAATGTGCACAGGGTAAGTACCAGCTGACACTAAAAGTTCCTGTGGGGAAAGAGCAAAACTCTAAAATGCAGGAGCAAAATGACCAGAATTAGCAAGCTCTGGGTTGATGATTTTCTTGTGGCTAACAAATTGCCTCTTCAGATATCACTAGTGGCAAATGCAACTCCTGTGGAATTTGAAGATAACCCAACGTTGTTGCTGGATGTTCAAAGGTAAGTCCTATCTTCCAGCTGGACTGGATGCCAAAATAGTTTATCTAAAACTGTGAAAACACTCCAGCAATGAATGATTAATCTTAAAACACAGAGTAGTATCATGTATTATCATAAACTTTAAAAGAAAAAAATTATAATGCCACAAACTCCATTAGTCATTGCCTAAGCCATGTAGGTGGGCTATTAATGGAAAGAAGTTTATCAGCTAAGAAATTTCTCATTCTGTTGCACAACTTCTCTCCTCATTCATTAGTAGTGTGGAGCAGCAAGCAGTGAATTCAGAAATACAGAAGGAAAGCTTTATTATTATGAACACAGAAAAATAAAAATAAATATACATTAATTCTTACATAGAGCAAAAGCCATTATCTTAATGAACTGCTCAAGAAACAACCACACAATCATCTTATAAGTAGATGTTTCTTCAGAGTAATATTATTATACTCTGCAACTAGAACTAAGGTTTAACTCACACATCTTCCACAATTACTTGAGCTACAGATGTTTTCAAAGGTGTCACAATTCTTTTGTAAATATCTTCACTGATAAGTAGTATTCCAAGAGCAACTGGCTGTTGTATACCACAGAAAATCTGTCCACACTGAATTTGAATAACAAAATGCATTTTGGGATGTTGTTGCGAAGTATTCTAATCACAAAGTTATTTCATTTTTCAAACATTATGTTACAGTCATGAATGAAAATAATTAGTTGGATGTGATAAGTATGATCCTACCTTCTGATATAGGGTGATAGTCTTCTCCAGAAGTAGCAGATCCATCCTTTGTATGAACTCTCACAACAGAAACTTTGGAAGTGTCTCCCAGACGAAGCACTGGGATTTTCACTACTGCTACTTGCCTTGTGTCCTTCGGTTCACTCACACTAAATTTGGTCTCGCCAAACTTAATAATAGCCTCTGTAATCAGAAGAAAAAAAAAGAAATGGTTTTAGAGCACTAAAATGGGCTTCCAAAAGCCAGTAACAACAAAATAATCTCTTACTGTCTGCGTCATCCCGAATCTTTATCAGCGTCTCGTTTTGCTCGCCAATAGAGGCACCAAAGGAAGAATCACTTCTTGGAGTGCCAAGAACCAGGCGTAGTTCTTCCTCCTCCTCGTGGAAAGTATCATCCATAAGCACCAGTGTGCAAGGCTTTTCGGTTTCACCTGCAATCATTTTGAAGGTAGTATCAGGCAGAACTGAGGTGTTCTTTGCCCTAATACAGAACTTCTCTCCAAGCCCAAGGCATCACGGGCTGCTCCTGCTGGCCAAGGCATCCACCTTGACACCACACAAGTTAATGAGCAATGACAGTAGTGAAAGCAGAACTAGCACTCATTACCTTTCTATGGAAACTCATTAAAGCGGAATCCTCGATTCTGGGACTTCTGTAAGACAAGTTTCTATTTGGTATATCCACTTTACATGTATTATTCCTTTTGTTTTACCTAAGAAGAAAATCCTCCTTCTCAGTGATCTTTTCTACAGAGTGCAATTGAAAAATAAATACTTGCGCAAGGAAGCAGATCAAGAAATATTTCACTAAAAATAATGGTAATTTTGTCCTGAAGTTTTATATTTCAAGTCTCTTTTTGATTGGGCACTCTCCAAATGTGTGAACTTTCACTTACATTATTCCATTTGACTTTAAAGTCTTTTGAACTCCCACTGATTCCAAGTGACAATGAATGTTGCCTTAAAAATGCTTTGGAGTACCAAACCTCATTCAATTTTTGCACTCACAAATGAATGTGCCCTGACTTACTAGATGTTCAGAAACTTGAACACCTTGTCTTAGGCCTTCTACACAAGCAGCAAGACCTATGAGTTATGTGCAGTGTCTGGCACCCAGCATGACCTGATGGGCTCTTCATCATAAGACTGACTCCTACACCCTAGACAAAAGGAAGAGCACAGCAGGAGAGAGATGAGGTCAATTTATTGTATTGTTTCATCATTACACATTCAAATATGATCAAAGCTCTTCAAGACGAAGAACCAGACTAGGATGCTAGCTGTGTTCGTTTTCTGAGGTTGTCTTTTCCCCCTGCTATAGAAAATAAATTATCCCTTAGGAGGAGAAAAAAATGCAAAATACTCATCCTGCTTATTGTTACATGGGAAATGTGAAAACTGAAATGAAACTGCTGCATATTAAACATGCCTAAAATGCTTACGGAGACAAAATATAATTCTAGCAGACTTCTTTGCTACTTGTCTTTGCAGAGAAATGGTAGCGCAACACTCAAAAAAAGAGAAAAGTCACTTCCTAAGTGGCCCAGATCCATTAATTCTTACTAGCTGGACTCTTTCCTGATTGCACAGAAGCAATAGCAAAGGTGTAGAGTACATGACAGCATTAAAAGCTGAGGCCAGCCCTAAATAAAGAATCGCTGAACAAATCATTTTTTCAAGAGAACTATGATACATGTCTACAGAAATACGAAGGTTGTAATTTCTGTGATAAGGGCATATCAAGTATTTCGTGCTGATGACAGAACTTGTTTAAGGCTTGTAAAAAATATCACGTGTGTAAACTTCAAAGACTAGAAGACCAAACTGCCTTCTGCACAAGTAGAAAGAATTAGGCAATATTCTTTCAACATAGTAACATTTGATTTATTTGCATATCACCTCTGATGTGAGATATTAAGTACCTGATATTGGTGGGAGGTCTTAGGAAAGCCTTGGCGGGAGAAAAAGTTCAAACAGAAATTACAGAGCTATATACCTGTTGAAAGACCTATTACTCATTTCAGTGCAAGTCAAATGTATTTACCAGAAATCTGCTTAACAAAGAGCAGAACTTCTGAAGTTTCCTTTCTGACAGCAGATCTGTGCCTCTACTGTGTTATGCTGAACTCGCTTCTGCTATTGAAAAGATCTCGGCACTCAGGCTGAATCTAAATGAAGACATACTCCTTTGGTTCTTATTCATTATTCCTCTAAGTCAGAAGTGAATAAAATAGAGGCAACATCATCCCCTTATGTATGAAAAAAAAAAAGCTTTTTCTTCCAGAGGGATCTGTTTGGAGTGACTTTATGAGAAGACACAATTAAAACACAACAAAACAAAACAAACAAAGCAAAGTAAAGCAAATCAAAACAAAAGAAAACATGGTAGGCTAAAGGCTTCTACAGTAAGATCAAGAACTTACCAGGAAGGAACGTGATGATAGAACTGTCAGTATTAGGACGTTCTTCGAAGTCCATCATTACCTGAGCTGAACCTTGCCTTGTATAGCATCTCACAGTGGATGTGTATCGGATATCCCCACTCCTATATATCATGGCAGAAATCTGCCCATCATTTTCATTGGCTACATACACAGATTCTTTAAACTGCATCTTTGGCACTGGGCAGAAAAACAGAGAAAGCACATGTGAAGTATAATTTCAGAAGTTATCATATCTTCCCTCCACTATTTCACATTTATTTATGCTACATTGCACCAGCTATGGAACATAAACAGCCAGACAGCAAATGACTTAACACATCATCTCCAAAATACGAAAAGGTTAAAAAAAAAAAAAAAATTCTCACAATCAGACACTGAGTCATTAATGAAGACGGTAGTCTTGCTGGGTTCTCCAAGGGCAGCATTCATGGGCATCCTTAGCACAAGCTCAAACTTCTCAGTTCCTTCTAGCACTGGCTGTCCAAGATCATCCAGAATTGTCACACGAAATGTCTGCATATTGACTCCAGGAGAAAAATCCAAATTACGACTGATGCCTACATAATCTACTCCAGCTACCAACGGAAAAGAGATAAAAATAGCATTACATGTAATTAAAAATAAAAATATCTATCATTAGGCAGTTAATTGTAGGTAAATATTTTTCCTTTATAACTTTAGTATTTGCCAAATTCTGGCATTCATGTAAAGCAAAACTATCTTTTGGTCATTTAAGTTGGACTATACAACAAAATTAGTCAATATTAATTAATTTTTTTGTGTAATGATGATTTGAGTCACAAAGTGAGGCTGATTCTGTTCTGTTGTAAACCAACAGTTATTCCAGAAAAACCAATGAAATTTGCTTGAAGTGAGAAATGAAAGTAAGCAAAAAGCTTTGAGAGACTCTGGAGACCAAGAAAAGCCTTTCGGAAATAAATTTCATATTATTCTGTAACAAAGATGGAAGTTTCGAGATTAACGTAAAAAGGAAAGGAGACAAGGCCAGCGAGCTGATTATAAGGAAGAACTGCTGTTCAGAGGAGTTGACAGACAGAATGAAAGGAAAACAAACAAATAAAATTCTGCTCAGAGCATATCTGGTGAGGTCTGGCACCTTACTCTTAACAGAAGATTGATCTGGGTTTGTTTTCTTTTAAGCAAAGCAAACCAATCCATAACATGCCAATGAGAAGAAGGCAAACAAAACAACAAACTGACTAAAACATGACACTGTCTTGGAACCAAGGCAGTAAAGGTATCTAGGACTTTAGGGAAGGATTCAGTTTTAACATTAATTTTTGGGGAGAATAAACAGCAGAGATATTGAAACAAAGCTTTTGGGGAAACACTGCAATTGAAATTGAAATTAGGTTTGGAATTCTGTGAATTTGACAAAATTTGGCCAGATTAAAGGCTGTGATCAGACAGGCACTTGCCTAAAGGCCCTACTGCTGTACTCCCCTAGAGCTAAGCCTCTAAGGCAGGATTCCAGGACTGAGAGCTCAGAGCAGCAGATCCATTGCTGCACTGTGAAAGGCCAAGAACCAGGTTTATGGTTTTACAGGCAGCCAGCCACGTCAGAGCTTTCATGCTGTGACCAACAGACTAGAGAGCCCAAGAGCTGAGCCATTCCCTGTTTTTAATCCTAGAGGTCCTGGCACAATGAAGATCCTTACTGTAAGGAAAGACATTTTTTATCAGAAATAAAATAACTTCAATATTCAAGACTAGATAAAGAAATTAGATCATAAAAGCAAGTTCAGAAATGGAGCAGTCACGTATTTTTTCAGACTTAATTTTCTTTTTCATGAGAAAAATACATATATGTTATGTATATTATGTGCATACGAGATATATATATATATATATATATATATATAATGTTTAGATATTCCTGAAATAACAGTAAAGTTACACTCAGGATAAGCATCTAATGAAGATAATTTTTATGATGCCTCTATATGAATATCTTAGTTTAAACATTATTATATGTTTTCTGAGAAAAATAGAGTATGCTAACACTTGGTTCTGCAGACAAAGGTTCTGTCAAAGCATCCAAGAACCACACAGCTGAAGCAATCCTGTTCCTGAATAGGATACTAGGTAATAATTTCTCTTTGCCTACAGCAAAAATGAGGGAAGCAAACTCAGCACGCTGCCAGTGATCATAACTGTGCCCAGAGTTTGCTCTTGAGCCAGCAACCAACTGCCTTTGTAGCAGTCTTTATATGAGGATTTAAAGATATTTCTCTCAGTGCTGTACTTCATAGCTGCTCTGACTCCTGTTTCTTTGAAATTCTGTAACTACCTAATTTTTTCTCAGAAGAAAAGATCTGCTAAGAGCAAGAGACATACAATTTTCATCTTATATGGTTGAAACTGCACCAAGACCCACTGAACTAGCACTTGTGAAATGTAGCAGCATGTGCCAGCAATGTGTACCAGCATGTGCAGTGTAGTAGCAGCCTGAAACTAGAGCAAAAGAGTGACTCACCCTCTGCAGTTACTGGTTCAGACTTGCGAGACCTCACTGTAACAGAGGCAGCTTTGGACAGATCGGTTCCAGTCCTCCAGACACGGACCTCAATGTAGCCAGCACTCTCATCAACATAGTATTCATCATTTCCAAAGTAGAATGCTGGTTCTGGTGAAAGAGGAATAATGTCCATAAATGACCTTACACTGAAGTTAACAAGAGACCATAAAATCCACATTAAACAATGGAGAGCACTTGGCTCATCTCAGTGAGTGAAATCAAGCTTTTTTTTTAACGTTTAGAAATCTTCCAGCTATTTTTGTCTTCTTTTCAAGTATTGGTTTGTATGGTTTTAGATAGCAATTGTTGTATCAGCACTGTGCTCTTTTTCTTGTCTCCTACATTTTCAACTTTTTGTGTCAGCATGTATGAATCTGTGTGCAAAACCAAATGTGGTATCTCATTAAACTTCTTTTAGTTTAGTTTTCTTTTAGTCCTGTGCACGAGCCAGAAAATTCCTTGCATTTTTCACTTTGGTGCAAACATACAAAGGTGAATACAGATAATGAAACTTTAACTTGAATGTTATCACAGATTCCTGTTGCTAAAACCAGGCTGGAACATGACATATAAAACGTTTTCCAGCTAACTAAAGAGACAAATACTTAATTTTAGTTCCCCCATATCTAGCATTTAAAACAAAATCAATCTTATTTCATGTAAACTGAAATGTGAACAGTCTTTATCTTAATACTGAAGTCCCACAGTTCATAAGAAAGAAGAGCAAAAAGCAAAGGGAGTTAAGAGCTATTCCACTTAACAGACACGTTGTTTGCCTTCATTTTTTCCTCCCTTTTCGAGTTTTCCTACTCACAGTAATTTCACAAAGTAAACAGCCTTAAAAACATATCCCAGCTTCATCCTGGATGTACATCATCTCCCCTTTTCTATCCTTTCCATTCCTGTTTCAAACATGCAAGATTAATCATGCACAGCCAGTGCCTCAGTTTTCCTACTGCACAGCAGAAATCACAGCTACCTCCCCCAAGCGTAGAAAGACCTACACAACTTTTCCTTGTGCTTCATCTCAATTTTCTTATGCTGTATGGTGAGAATTTATTAGAATCATGACACTACAATATCACGAATGTGTTTGAAATACCGTACAGCATACGGCCAACTTGAATTCAGTCGACAAAGATCATGGCAACTGCTCGGTGCTCTGTGAGTAGTACTATGGGCACTTCCCCTTCACCAACCATAGAAAAAAAGCAAAAAATACAAAGGAAATGATTGGAAAAGTTTATGGCTCTACAGAGCTATGCCTTGCATGCAGAACAGGTACAATTTACCCAAAGGAGGAGACATAAATCCTTTTTAATGGTAACTGGAAGTTGGGCCCATCATTTCCATAAGTCAGATTTTTATAAGATGCAAAAGCTATGACTTCTATTACAATGGAATAAATGTTTTGGAATTGAAGAATCACCACAGTGTATGGCAACAATCTCCTCTGGTACATCGCTGAACAATGTAAAATAGCAACTTAATTAAAACTAACCGGAAATAACATAAAATTTTTACTTAGTTATTACTAAGCCAAAACTTCATCTGTGAAAGCAGCAGTTAATAAGCATTTTAGAACTGTATTCAAGTGTGAAATTGCAAGTTTTGAAGAAAAGAATTTTCTCTTCTGCATTCAAGACTTTTCTCTATTTCACAACTAATAAAAGAAACAAACAAATGAACTCCTTTAATATTCCTCATCAATGACACAACTGCAGCTGCCTCTCTACTTATCTGCTAAAACTGAAATCATGCAACAAATCGATGGAACTGAATGTATTTACTGAAAAATAGTGCAGATTCATAGACATGTTTGAGCGTTACCAAGGTCATCAACCTTTGCAGGATGAAAGACAAACTTGGAAGAAGTCTAACTTTGGTAGATGAAAATGTTGTCAGTTCCAATTTTTTTTTTTTTTTAATTCAGGAGTACGTGTATTTAAACATGTGTGTATTTGTGTGCACAGACAGACACACATCCATCTTATTTTATTTGCCCATGGAGGCTGGCTTGTCAGTAGTTGTTTTCATACTTGGGACTGCGAAGCTCTTATCTGAAACATTTTTAATAGGTGAACAGGATACACCCTCTGTACCTTTTGTGTAACTACTATTAACTTTGATGAGAGTTCTACTTACAGGCACTGGATAAAGCAATGTGCCATTTCAGACATACAATGTTCTTCTAAATTCTTAAGATGGACAAAGACTTTCCCAGCCTCTAGACAATAAAAATACAGAATGCCTACTAAGACCAAATGGTTATTAATGTGCCAATAGTTAGATAAAGGCAGTTAAAAAAATTATCAGTTTTAATACATGTCATTTCTTAAACAAGTATGCCTGGAGTTCAGCACACTTTCCCAAGTCTAATCTCGTTCTTATGTCCCAGTGGTTCCGGAACTCGATCTGAACTTGGCTGCACCTCATTTTAAGCACTTAAGTGAGAGGTACGCACACGGAGCCTGCTTGCTCTCAGTTTGCAAGGACAAAGATAGGCCACTCCAGGTTTCCCAGCAGAATGAGCATACAGGAGGACAAGTGGAATGGCTCACTCACCGCAATAAGAAAAATCTGAGGAGGTGTGGAAGCATTCCCTGCTACTTACTGGCTACACAGGGAACTTAGATGATCTGCCTTAAACTAGATGGAAGGTATAAAATAAAATATTGTTTGTTTCTTACAGCATTATCCTAATGCTTGCTTTACTGCTGCTGAAGAAGAATCCTCACACGCTGTTCATTCCTGTAGTCACAGCCAAACAAAAAAAAATCTGAACCCTCAGCTAGCTTGCCTTGTTCTTCAGAGTGAGTTTTTCACACTTTTTGAGGGATGTATGTTCAATGAAAGAGACATTCTGCATGGTTACCCATCCTAGGAAACAAATCCTTACAAATGTTTTCTAAATTCATTTCCTGTAAGCTGTGTTACTAGCTCCCCAGGGGAAGTAGCAAAGCCAAGCTCCTAACAGGGAAAGCATTGTCTATCTCAGGTCATGTCTGGAAAACACTCTGCTCAATGACTGCAGGCTCACTTACAGCAGACCTTTAATCTAGTAATCACTCTGAAGAGAGACTACTGCAAATTTAATGGTTCTTCTTAGAGAAATAAGAGGAAGTTTTCTAAGGGTTTTTTGTTCAGACCCACAGATTTCACTGGCATGAGGTTACAATAATCAGAGGAGAAAGGTTAGGAGCTTTAGTCCCAGGTTCCTTGGCACAGAAATGAAAACTTTGCCTTGTCCTTGTACTTACAGAGTCAGAGGCGTATCTCAACTACAGCACTAGTCAGTCATCAAGCAGGAAAACAAACACACTTCTCATGTTGTTAGGAACATGCCTAACTTTGAAGGTACATCGTCAAATCAGTGCGATAGCACAAAAATGTTTATTTCCAAAGAGGCTTTACCTTTTAAAATCATATCCTTATAAATTGCTTTAGGGAGACATTGCAAAAGAGTAGGTTATTTATAAAAAATCCTGCTGGCAGGATATTTAGGACAAACACAAAAGAACAGACTCTTTTGTACTGAAACCTTGATAAGGCTTAAAACTAAAGTGAATGTCAGTGATATATACTGCCAGAGATGCACACACACACACACCCACCCACACCCACATATAAATTCTCAGGAGGAAAGAAATAATAGAAGAAAACAGACATGCCACTCTGACATATTCAGATACTGGAACCAGGAAAAGCAGTGTTTACAAATGAATTTACGGCTCACCTTTTCTAGTGTTAAACTGTCTATTCCTAAAAGCTTTTGCCTTCCCTCTTTCCATGAACAGTACAAACAAGGCTATGACACAAACATTATGAGTTGCCAGAGCTAGCAGAAGTCTGTTGTGGTAATGCAGAAGGTGCAAACCAGTGCTTTGCAAGCCTATAGGCCTGCTAGGGCCATGCTGAGTCTGAAGTAATGGGCCCTGATGGCTGGCACAGCTAATTAACTCGGACATAAAACCAGACAAACATGGCCAGATTTGGCTGGACCTGATCTGGCTCATACTCAGGCAACATATACATCCCTACACAATGCCTACTTGCATTTCAGGATCACAGGTGGCATTAAAGGAGTGATCTGCTGAGCCTGTAACATAACAGATTCCAATCTTACAAACACCAAGTGTGTGAATTGTAGGTAGACCAGTTAGGAATGAGAGTTCCACTGAATGTAAGAAGGCATGAGCATTTACTGTTTAATAGCAGTAAAGGTGAACTTCTGAAATCTCTCATATACGCATATTAATAGCAGCAAAATAAAACCTCAGAGAAACCATCCACTACGAAAACTTTATATTAAAACAATATCAAAGAGGACTTTAAAATCTGAAACTAGGTAGCACCATTCTGCAGCTATTTATACATACTTGAAACTATGCAAGCAACCGAGCTTGTATTTAGCACAACGAATTTAATTTGCCAAGCCATTTATTTTCACTAAATGCTGTAGAAGCAGGGGTCAAGATTATAGTCAAAGCTCAGTTCTGTAGCAGGTACCTATTGTGCAAATGCCAATAGCTTTTTATTTGATGTCGTCAAAACAGATTACTTTTCAAATTCATATGTTGCAATCTTAACAGCTTTCATCTTCTTAGCACTGTTGTCATAACTTTTGCAATCAAAAAGTAAATTCCCCTCAGAATCAAAATTGCTAGTTTCAGCCAAATTGCCACAGACATTATCTTAAGCAAATAATGTCTGCTTTTCCTTTTGTCTCAACAGCCCATTTCTGTCTATTGACTTAAAAAGGTTTTTTTAAACAATACAGCAAACACTGTAACAGGTAATAGGACAGATTCAAATTAATGCAATCTTTACCAAACACACTTCAATTTTGTAAGGAAATTGATGTTTCTTTTTTAATACACAATGGCAGTGCCATACATTGATTAAATGGGCTCATCACTTAATTACTCTCATTTTATGCAACTTAATCCAGTAATTTCAGTAGAGTAACATGGTGTGAAGCAGAAACTGCTATGAACAACATTATATATGATTCACATTTAATTAATTTATGATATACACTAATTTAGCATAACACTTTACATTTTAACTCACCATTTATGTTAAAGTGCATCCATGCTTCAGTTTCTCTAGATACAGTACCATCACAAGCAGTACCTGCCTGGCAAGCTTGGAGTTCATATCTAAACTGCTACATCAATAAGCAAAACTCAAATGTGAGCTAAGTAGCACACTAAAGGAAGCAGACTACAGCTCTAGCTACAAGACACAGGATGGCAGTGAGATGGCTACAGTGATACCCCATCTCTGGTCACCTGCACTTTCCTTCTTGACAGCCTGCAGTGTTCCTTATAGCCTGGAGAACAGAGCTAATTCTGATTTTGCTTAATGTCAGGCTGCCGATCATAAATGGTTCAGGAACAGGTCGATGAGCTACAGAGTATTCCTGAACAATGGAGAATAAAGACACCTGAGTGTATGAGGCCAAGCTGTAGCTCAACTCGGTGAAGATGTGTGCCTTTAAAGTGAAAATGAATTTTTCAACAATTAGTTAATTATTATGTACAGGATAGTAATGAGGAATCTTCAGTTGTTTCCCAGCTACAAATGGCATGTTAGCAGAAAGGCTAATGCATGAGAGTGACTCTAGTAAGTGACCTTTCCTTGAAGCAATTAATTTACCTTTGTTGTTTTGCTAAGAAACATTGCTACCTTTCCAAAACATCAAATTCATACATTGCTGAACTAACATATACATGAAAATATTTGTTAGTAGAGTAGTATTGTTATTATTCTTCCACACAGCCTCAGGATATAACCTACAGACCTAAATATCACTGGAACTATTACACATGTTGGAGGAGTTTTCCCTATGTTCAGTCTGAGGACAGGGCCAAAAGATTTTTCCTGCTGTAAGTACATCAAGCGCCAATCACTTGCCTAAACCATTCCATAATGCAGATAATTGCCTCATTTACCAATGGAAATAAAAATATAAAGACTAACAGATGAAGAAACAAACACTGGAATCTGGGGACACACCCAAACATCATTGTATTGCCTTGCAGCAACCATCTGAAATTCACATACCTTTTTCCTACTGGCTATACCTCCCACAGAGCATGAAACCAACTCAGAATCTTCTACATGCTCTATTTTTAAAATTAATTAGATTATTTTTATGTAATAGGCCTGGGAAATGGGATTGGTAACAAATTCTCAACAAACTGATGAAACAGAGGCAGCCAGATAAATGGGAAGGCTCGGCAGTCGCATTTAAATATACCACACACAAGGTTTTTCACAAGGAGGACAATCTTGAAGGAGCTTACAAGTCAGTGATTCACACATCAGGCAGAAAATGAGGGCTACAAACAGAAATGGTATGAGAAGTTCAGCAACATTTTAGAAATCAGGCTATGTAAAGATATAGTATGTAGCCATTTCCGGCTGATCCAACTTTTGATTTCTGCAGTTTTACTATTCAGTGACAATGCTAGTTACGTTGAGTGTGCTTAACCAATGGAAACAATTTCTTATAGGCTTATCTGCCCACATACAATCAGAACGTATTTAGCTCACCAAGGCTGTAGAAGAAAAGTATGCAAGAGATCCCTTTACCAGAGCTACTGTTGAAGATGGGAGTTGGCAGAGAAGACAGAGCAGAAGTGAAAATAGAGCACCAGCCAGACTTGTCAGACCACAAAAGCAGAGTTCTAACAAAAGAAAATATGCTCTGCTGTAGGTTAAAAACTTCTTGAATTCTGTCTTTTGGACTTTTGCTCCCATTTGTGTGAGAGAGAAAAGAGTGTCCTGACAGCGAAGTGAGATAGTAACGGAATTAATCTTTTGAGGATTTACGCGTTCAAAAGGAGAATCGATGGCATTAAAGCCCAGTGGGCTACAGTGCTTCCAGTGTTCAGTATCTTTTGGGTCTTTAAAGACTATGAGCAAAACAGCAAAGTCTCAGTATGAGGAGACTCAGAGGAAGGAAAAAGATTGAAGAAGCCTTAGGAAAACTGAATGCACCAAGACATCCTACTCAACTTGATTATCCAAATCTTAAAACATTCAAAGCACTCACCAGGTCACTAAATTCACTCCTTACAACCATATCCAACAACGAACAAATGATTAACTTAGAATGGTTTGCTGGGCATTCATTACATTTCTAAACAGTGTATAACAAATGCAAGATCTACAGTACAAAGACCAATGCCATAAAAAATACAATATGCTACAGCAAGACAGGAGAGAGAAAGCAGTTCAATGTACTCTTGAGTGAACTATCATAAACCAATAATGCATTAGGCTCTGGGATGCAATACCAGTTCACATAAGAACACCACTTCATTAAACTCGTTCTAAATTTAACAGAAGGTGTAATTTTTTCTACAGTTCATGTAATCTCATGCCTTCTGCTTATCAGCTATTTTGCATTCTTTGAGTACAAAACTAAAAGTTTTCTCTATTTCAACAGTCTCCTCGAAATATTACTGCAATTCACATAGAAGAGAAATAATGCATGTGTAAGCAACCCATTTAAAAACATGCAGCGTGAGGGCTGAAGAGCTTTGTGCTCCACCAGCTGCATCCCCTACTGTAAAAGAGCCATCTGAAATAGATGTGACAAAGTACTGTCTGGAGGTCATGTTCTGTCCCCCTCACCTATCACAGAAGCCTAGATCATAAGGTTACACTATATATCTAGTTATTAAATAAAGATGAGATTAATCCAACATCTGTAGTTCACACACAGATATATACACACATACGCTTAAAAAATGGGACACACATACAGAATAAACTGTAAGCAACAAATAATGCTGAGAAAGCAAATCATAAACGTCCCTGGTTACTCTATAGAATGTCCTACTGCAAGGTATGACATTAATTTATTTCTGTGATAGGCAGCAAACAGGCACTTTCCAATATCTTTAAGGCTATCATCATAAACTGAACATTTTTCACTCTGTTGAACTGGTGATAATAAGAAGCTATTAGTAAAGAAAACTGGGAGTATAATATGTGTCATAAGCTGGCTGTCATCCACTTTTCCCCTTGATTAGTTGCCAACCTGGCCACCTGCCACAGACTGGGGAAAGGGGAGGGGTCATATAGAGATTTTACTTAATGAGAGGACAAAAAAGTTAAAAGCTACTCAGAAGTGCCAGAGGCATCAGACTCACAAGCACTGTAAAAACATAAAAGAGAGAAAGTAATCAGAGATGGATGTACAGGACAAAAAATAACTAGTTCACTATTTTAGCCATCTCCAGAGAGTGGTGATGGATAGTTGGCCAAATCATGACTCCAGTCCGTAACGTAACAGTGGGCATGCTCTGCCTGTGGTGTTCAGACTGTAATTAAAATTGGACAAATAGACTAGCAGATGTTAACTACCAAGATCAATCAACCACCCGTTCAGTTTAAGGTCTGGCATACTTACTGGCAAAGAGAGAAAGACACATTTGACTGCCTGCCTTGGAGAACAGTGGAAATAAGGAGATTCCAACTAGCCTTGTGAGATAAGGACGTTCCTCTGATAAACTATGTTACTAATAAAATACTTATTTATCATAAGCTGTAAATTTGGCTCAGTACACACACTGAGAGTTAGTTCATACTGTCTGCCTGCTATGAGCCAATGCAAAGCATACATTCATAATGTAACATTGCAGCACTGACTTTTCAGGCTATTGATAGTAAACATTAACATGTACTTTACTACTCCAAGGAAGCTGGACAAGTGATAGCGGCTACCGATTTTCAGAACATGGTCTAAAGATTTTCAAAATTTAATTAAGTGTAAGAAAAGTGACAGCAAGTGTTTTAAAGAAGTCTCCAGAAGACTAAATAATTAATCTGTTCTGTTTGACCTCTAACATTGCCTTTCTGCATTAGGATACCATCATCCAGTCTACTCATCTGTAAAATATTCCCAGATAGTGCTATCCTCCATCACGTGGATGGTATGAGTGATTGATTCTGTTGAGCAGGTGTAAAGATAATAGTCAGCAAACCTCCAACATAAACCTGAGTCCTTTGCTTTCCCAGCCTTGATGTAGAAATGTCAAGAAGAAGTTTGAGCAGCTTCTTGCCCATCTAATGTGAACGAAGTGGAACAAATGTATTTAATGTACTTCCTGCTGTGAACAGCATGAGGCTTCAACAATTCCACTGAGGCAGGATGACTGTTTTTCAGCCTGGCTGTAAGGCTGTGTGCTCTCATGGCAACACTAAATACAGTAGCATGGAATTAAAATCACATGGGGAGACAGCCACTTACAAAAAACTTGCTGCAAACAAAATAATTGTGAGTACTTTCCCCTTGGGTGTAAACTTCCAGCTCTGCATTCGCTATACCTCTTCTCTTCAGGTTTCCAAATGTGATTACAAGCCAAGAGTTTTAAATTTGTCCACAACACGAAAAACAAGTAACTAAAAAAGAATCTAAACTAGGACAGCAGTCAAAATATTGGGACTGTGAAAAACCAGAGCTTTGACTCAAACCTTGTTAAAGCATTTTGTATCAGAATTGTTGCACACAACACAGCAACACTGTTAGTGATAGAACCAAATTACAGGCTCTTCATTCCCAGATGAATACTAACAATAGGCTTAGATCTCATTTTTTCTCTCTCTTTATGAAATGATTTCAGAGTCACCACTTCAGTTGGAAAAATAGAGAGCACTTCCAGGCTGATCTAGCTTAGTTGCTAAGTGCCTGAGGATTAAGGCATTTCCACGGAAGACTAGGGTCTGAGTGTTTTTGTGAGTCTTAGACTAAATTCCAGGATTCCTCTCTCCAAAGGGAATGAAAAGTGCACATTAACCTCATCTTCCTTGTCCTAGATGAATAATATTTATCTACTATGTAGAGTGCCTTCTTCAAATGAGCTTTATGCTGAACTCTGTGCTCTCCATGCAGGATAGATATGTCCTGAACCAACCAACTGACCTCAAATTCTTCAGGCATTTTTCCTCATCCCCCAAATCCCTCAGATGCATGAAGTAGTTCAGACCATCAGTTCTGGCTCGATTTTGTAACTTAAGTTCACATCAGTACGGAAAATGCTTGAGTTTCTAAACACCAATTGAAACACTCTTCAGCATTTGTTTTTTAGATTTCACACAGATTATTTTAGATTTTTCTGTAGAAACCATAATTATTTTACAAAGCAGGATATCTATACATCCATTTGTTGTTTTATAGCATTTCATAGTATACATGGTTTCAAAACAAAATTGGAAAAAAATCCTTCTGTCATGCCCAGTAGTGCTTACAACTTTGTATAGACTGGCAAATTGAATTTCTGAGGTAGGGTTTATATCTACTGTCATAAATCAGTGTACTCAGACGCACCAGGTACCCCTGGTGATTGATCTCAACAGTTTAGACACATGTCCTAGGATTGGATGTTTCCTGGGAGCACATCTCTCTTTTCATTAACTATAGAAAAATCCTGGTATAGCCTATTTGAATCAGATGTCTAAAGTTAAAGAGGCTAATACCAAGTGAGATTAGTGCCACCCCAGAAGTGGATGATTTGCATAGATCTTTCCCCTGCATGCTTTTCTTCCATGGTTCACGGTTAGTAACTATCACATCTGACTCAAACAAACCATGTTTTTACTTTTTAGTGCTTTAACTGTAGTGGCATGTGTAACTTCAAATTCAAGATTTCCATGCGAACCTTATTCTGCTGCTTACTTCATTGACTTAATCCTTTTCTTTTTTTCTAACTTCAGTACCTATCAGGAAAAGTCCCTTCCAAATTAGGAAATGTCCCAATAGCAGCACTAATTTGAAAATCACCATTCACAATATATAAATATACCAGTGCATGTTCTACATACTACAGTTTTTTTTCCCAGATTTTGCTTTGGCAGCACAGCACAACTATATAATCCTCAGTTAAACTTTTCAGTTGCCTGGAATTTAGTGAATACACTGCAGTTCACTAGAAAGTTGAGCATGCCTCTTACTTTTTTTTTATTGTCATGATTATATAGCAACCATGACATTTTAGTTAGACCCTAAGGGCATTCTCTAGAAATAAAAAGACTTGGATGGTAGGTACTGAAAGTGAGTGTTTCCTAATTAACTCACACTGAATGCCAGAGGAGATAAGGCAATATTGCTAGTGCTGACTTGAGTTCCATAGGAAAGATCTCATGTAGTATTATTAAACTTTGACCTTTGCTATTTCTATTGTTTGACCTTAAGAAGTGAAAGCATAATGTTAATCCAGTCACAGTATTTGGTGACATCACTTAATGACATACTGTGACATTTGTCCAAAGAAACTCTGTTAAGTAGAAGATGGATTTAAACAAACTGAGAAAAATCTATCAGTAGATGTGAAGTAGAGAATAGAGTAGACCAGAGAATTTAGCATTATAGAATTACTACACCTGATAGGCTATTATTTATCTGTGCTAAAGCTTCTATCAAACTCTTATCTTAGATATTTTAGTTATTAAATTTTACTGTTAAAAGCTAAAGAAAATTCTTTTTCTTTCACATACCACACTGTTTTACTAAAATTAATTTTGTGCACTGCAAACAATAATAACAAATGCTGCTTAAAATCCACTGCTTATTTATGCAGAATTTCAATCATGACTGCCAGGGTGCTAAATTTCTCACATGTTACATAAATACGTGCATGTATACAAATTTGTACGTGTGAGTGAATGCATAAATAAATATGCAAGGTATAACTTATAATTTATCTACTCTGTAGTCTGTACTCTGCTTTTTATAGAACAGGCAGTGCAACAGATCTCACATGAAACAAAACACATAGACTTTTCTGTTGCCATGCTTTGTGTTTTTATGCAGACTAAAAAGAATGTGGCAGGAAATTTTACTGGTAAGCGAATTGACAGTAAGTTTTTGCATGTTCTGGAATTCTTTGTGGGAGTTCTTTCACTGATACAGAAAGCTAAAAAGGAGTTCTGTCACATCATTTCAAATACCACATATGCAACATTTTGGGTGTAAAAAGACAAGTGAATGTTTGCAAAAAAGGGTTCCAAATCTATCCTTCAAAGACCCCTTATCTTTCAATATCCCCCATATTGTTTACTCCTACCAACAAACATAGATATCTCAGTTGCTACATACTGAAAATACTCTATTCCAATTTCCCAAACACTTCCCCAGCTTTTTAAATAAATCCCATAAGATTATTCTTTGTTAAAATAATTTGTGTATGAAAGTCCATAGCACTGAGGCAATTTGTGCTCATAAATCCAGAAACTTAAAACTGAAAATAGTACACAAACGAAATTACTTCTCCTGCTTTCTAATGGCAGTATTAAAAGAGATTTCTCACCCTAACTTCCCTAATATTTCGTGTGAGTTTCATAAAATGTTAAGTTTTATAGTGTGTCATGACTGGGAGTCACTGAGATTCCCACTGAAGTTAGATGGTCTAATTTCAGCTCATCTCTGATACTAACTAATGTCTTGGAGAATCATTCTCTCCATCCCAAACTCTTCATATATATTTTAAGCAGTCAGAATTTCCTTCAAAATTTCAGTAATCAGCTTCTTCATGAATATATATTTTTAATAGCTACTCTACAAATATTCTATACTCTGCTATGAACCTTAAAGTTCATGAATTCACCACAATTATTCATACAAATCAAACTGTTGTAGGAGACCATAAATGAATAAATTTGTATTTGCTATAATAGCAAAGTCAGATCAAGATTTCTATTTTGGCTTGCATTCAATATATGATCTCTTACTTTACAAGACATGTTTTTTCAACCTGTTGTAGTCATTAACACTATATGATTACCCAAATGCTCCACAGAGAAAACAAAGTCACCTCTGTCACAGGATTACAGGTGAGAAATTTCAGGCACACTGAGTATTTATGAGGCAATTAGATGGGTGTGGACTTCCTGCCTTTAAGAGCTTTTCTATCCTTACCTAGAGAGAAATCACTGTGCTGATAATAATGGTCTGTTTTGGCGTCAGACTTTCAAAGAGTACTGTACTATGTAATTCCTCCCATTAGTCTTTAGGAAATATGATGGTGCCACAATAGATGGTTTATGGCCTCACAGAGAGGACTAAAATAGCTCATCAGTAGTCCTATCACAGAATTTACAGTTGAGATGTCAGTCTCCTAACTCCATACATAAATGAGGGCAATTGTACCAGGAAGCTTTTATGCTACTTCTCTTAGAAAAAGAGGTGTCACATCAATGCTGAAGCATTAAAGGAGACACTTGAGGCAGCAATAATACATGTATTTTTGAAAGCAGTTGGCGATGCAGTGTGCGGATTCTACTCTGCCTTAGTCACACATCTTTTCCTAATCACCACCAGACGTGTCCCTTTCAAAGCAGTATCTCAAAGCTATTAAGCAGTTGAACAAATGACATAATTCTGTCAGCATTTCCTTACTGAGGCTATTTCAAAAGCAACATTACAGTCAGTTGAATATTTGCTTTGTTAAAAAGACAAAGGAAGCATAGAGGGACACATCTAGGCAGAAATTTAAATGCAGCATCAAATCAAGAGCTTGCCTCTTAGGAGCTGCTAGATGGCTTCTGCCCCATCAGGGCTTCCAGTGGGGCCCTCTACAGCATGATTGAATGGGCCCAAAGGCTTTGTGGACACAGCCTCAGAATCAGAGAAACAAGGCTGCCCATGCAAGGTGACATCTTGGATTACATCTATTAATGTGACAGAAAGGAAAGTTGCAGCTCCTTGCCCTGAATCACCGCTCATGTGATTTCCTCAAACAACAAAACAGCAATACTAAATACTTTCAAAAACCTGCATAGTTTTCCAATAGTATTTTCTAATCTCAAGATGGAAGCAGCATGTGTTTTAATCAGCAGGAAGAAAAACAAAACCCATTTTCTACATGCTGGTTTGAATGTGACATTATTTGTAGTTTCTGTCCTGAATTGGGAATATCACTTCAGTTATATGATATCTTACCATCATCCTTGTCAGGCACAATGGTAATGCGAGTGCTTGGGAATTCTGCACCAATTCTTCCACCCATGGGCATGCTCAGCAAAACATCGAAAGTCTCAGCCTCTTCATACAAGGAATCATCTATGATGACGATCCGACACATTTTTTCTCGTTCGTCTTTGTCAAAACGTAGAACGCTGTTGTGATCCTCTGGCCTGGATATGTAGTCAGAGTAGGAAAGCACAGAGGTTGGGGCAGTGCCAGATGCTGTTCCTGTGACACAAAAGGAAAACAGTCACTATACACACCATGGTTAAAATGATCTCCTCACAGAGGTGGGATTTTATTTCCATTATCTTTTAATTTCTGTTTACTTTTTGGGGATAAGATGGGCTGTGGACAAGGTCAGAGGTCCATGGACCCGCTTCTGAGACCCATGGACAAACTACTTCTGTACATGATACAGTGGAAGAGTGTGGTTCTTCAAATCATTTGCACCTGTTCAGTCAGAAGGAATATTGTCTATCGCAAGAGACAGACTGACAAAATATCCCCTGTGAGGACTACCAGTTATCTCCCTTAGTATATTTTACCCATATTGAAGATACCAGTGGACTAGAACAGAGGAAATTTCATGAAAATAAATTATTTGGATTCCAGATCACTTTACAAAAAATCCTGCTACAGCCCTCCAGATGAAAAATAACAATAAAACCACAGGTGTACAAACTCCATGCCCTGCACACATATAATTAGTAAGAGACTAAAAGGCAGAGGTAGGAGAAGTATGGCAATTAAGCAATATAATTTTGTGTAATTTTTTTCAAGATACAAACAAGTGAAGGATAGCCTGGGCAATCACTGCAGTGCTTTCAGTTCTCATCAATTTCAGATATATGGGCCTGCATATAAAATCTCGCAAAAATATAAAGACAGATCCTCTTCACCTCTCCATGATGATTTTTAAACTGCGTTCAGTAATACTCTTAGACAGATTGCAGAGATTTTTTTGCAACATTTCCAGTTGAGACTGAAGATACTTAGATTTAAAAAGTAATTAACAGAGTTATAAACAATTTTATTATAAAATAGATGGAATAAGTATTTTAAAATTTCTGTCTCTTTTCCACTCTTGCCATTTTTTTATTCTATAGTAGATTGTACTACCTTGTTGTGTGTAGCAGATGACCATCAGTTCCTGACTCACATCTCCACTTCTTCTGACTGGAATAAATAACTCACCAACATCTTCTTCAATAGTATAGGTGGACTGAGGAATAAAGACTGTTGATTCTGCAAAGAAAAGAAGCTCATAAAGTCACCTGTACATTAGCTAAGAGCATTTTCGAGTATTCTAAAGTGCAACAAATAACTTGCATTTATTGGCAATGCCACTAAATTGTAAGTAAAACCTGGAGGGTGAGAGAAGTAGAGTTTCTTAGTATTTCAGAAATGGAAAAGAAAATCAGATCATTAGGTCTGAACTAATAAGTCCTTATTAAGTAGTCGCTAATGTAACTGATTTGTTTATCTAGGGTTAACAGTGCAAGACAGTGTTTGGAGAATTTGTTCACAAAGTCTATCTTTTTATTATTTCCATGCTATTTAATTATTAACTATTAACTACAGAAGTATCAATAGCATAGCTCACACACAGGCTGTGGCTCACCAAGGCCATTCTTTAACTTATTGCATCAAGATAACCATGAAAATCATTTGGCATTGAGGAGCAAGACTGAGCTCTTAATATCTTACTCTGACTTGGACATTTGATTTGAGTTGGTTACACTCCTGTTTTACTCAAAGGAGACCCAGCCAATACAGCCAGTGAAGTCTGAGGAGCAATCTCACCCTAAAATGTATCATACCAAAGAATATCAGATCATTTTTCAGGGAAAAAACTGACCAAGATGCATTCTGAACTCCTTCATTATTTTATGCTCATATAATCAGATTGCTGGGTTTTTTGCTGTTACTGGGATTCAGGATCAATTTTGTTCTTGTTCTCTCAAAAACTCAAGAACAAAAGGTAGTTACACACATAATTATAAAGCACCTTTACAGTTTCATTAGTGTGACTGAAACTCAAACAGAATATAATTCTGCATAATATCAAATTAAGTGGTATCAGCTGACTGTACAAAGCAAATTTCTCATCATTTCCCAGTACTTTGGCAAACAGTGTTCTGAAAATTGTCAGGTGACTTCTTTGAAAACATGTTCCAGGTTTTATTTCTCCAACTACTACTATCATGACTTAAGGTCAAAAGCCTGCCTTAAAAATGCTGTAATTCAGGTTTGATAAGATCTAGACCACTCACTATTCCGGCAAGACAAAAATTCAGTGTGAAAAATATCAAATCCCTACTTTTTTGTTTTAAAGTAAAGCAAAACGTAGCACTAAAAAAAATCCCATTTCTTTCATTTCCCCCCTTAGAATTTAGTCGGCAAAATGAAAAACTCTAACCTTCCAAAACATGCAGGAATCTGATTTATTCGGTTTCCTTTCTCTCTCTCTCTCTCTCTCTCATAATTATTCAACTAGGAGTAAAATGGCACTATAAAAGTTTAACAGACCTTATGAACAACATAAAAGCTTGGAGGAGAATGAGCTACTCCATCGCAGCTAGTATAAAAAACCACATCCCTATGCAATCTATATTTGGAATAAAACATTAACTAATGTCCCATACACCAAGTGGCTGGTACAGCTTTCTGATGAAGCTCACAATTTTGATCCTAAAGCTAGACCATTCAAATCAATGATTTTTTTACTGGAAGCAGAATAAAACTTTTGATGGGTCCTATTCGGTGAACTTGGTAAATCCTGAGCTTCAAAAGACTGTTAGGAAACACAGTTCTTCTCCTCAAAGTTCTCTCTCTAGTTTTCCTGTAGATATTCCTTGATTTGCAGCCGTGCACTTGATTTTCTCCTATGCAACATCACTTTACGTATAATTAATACAAATTCTCTGGGACTTTAAAAATTTTATCTTAATGTAAGAAATATAAAATACTGTTATTGGCATAAAGAAGACTCAGCCAATTACCTTGAATTCCGCTATCTTACTGACCATAGAAAAGATAAAGAAATTTAACACATTTTCAAGTTATTTCTGTGTCTCACACATGCTTCTTTTCAAGTTAAGCAATGTTTTTCTCAGTGATTAAATATGGATGTGAGAAAAGCTCTGGTTTAACTTGCATTTGTAACTTGGAACTAAGACACCTCTGATAATATCTCCATGCCCAACACTCTTCAAAAGTTAATTAGGGAAGACTATATAATTCAAGCTGTTACAGTCATCCAGGACTTAAAAGATTCTTAAGGACAGTTCTGCGTGACCACAGCCCACGGGTTAAAGTGTCTGGGTGCAGCTGAAAAGATGCAAAGCAACCACAGCATGCTCTACTTCTTCTTTTTTTAAATCTTTTTAAAATCAGCTTATTTCTTCATTTATATTCAACCATAATTTTATTTTTCTTGACACAGCATGTGCTACACTTGGTCTAATGAACATTGCACTTACTGAGCTTCTCAGCTTGATATTAAGGCCTAACTGATGCAAATAGTTTGCTCCAAGACCTGAACTTGTTGGGACCAAGCAGCCTAGATTTTCCTGTACCATCCTCTCCCACATGAATTATCATGGCAGAGCAAATCAAGTCAGCCTCCAGCCAACTCTGCAGCTATGTCCTGTTTGCAAACACACTTAATGGAAAACCTGTTATATCGAAAATGAAAACAAAAAACCCCCCTAGAAATAACATATCACAAAAAAATGCAGGTATTTCATAAAAACATGCTACCTGAGTTAGCTATTCATCAAGCACCTAGAGTGATAGAGAAAAAATGGCTACCTGATGCCAAAATCTGTCTTCAGAAATATTCTGAGGACAGGTAACCTTTAGCATCCACTGTTACTCATAGTATTTGCCCTCCAGTTTATCTTTTAGTATAGCATATATTGGCAGTACAGTTCTGGAAAGGTTCTCACCATCTCCTGGGTCAATAATTTCCACTGTGGATGCAGCAGGAAATTCCAGAATTGCCATGACGGGCTCAGAAAGAACAATTTGAAAGGACTCAGAATGTTCGTGTTCACCATCACTCAAAATCCGTACTCGCCACGTGGCTAAGGTTTGACCAGGATTAAACTGCACCTGCTTCTGGGCTTTTCCTCTGAAGTCTTTATCTTTCTTGGCAGTACCATCTTTGGTGCTAATACCTGTTGAAATCAGAAATTCAGGTCATTAAAAACATCACCGGTAATTTTTCTCCCATTGTGTCATCTTTAAAAAACATGTAGAAAAATATACTTTTCACAGCCTGGGAACATCCAATCTAAATCCATTACCCTTGATCAGTTTTACACTGGGTGTCACACAGAGGTGGAAAAACACTAAGTTCTCTTAAAGTACTGTCAAGTTTCCATTTCCCCATAATTCAATTATGGATGCCCAAAAGGGACAACAGACTTTTCTCTCTCCTTTTAGCCCTCTGGGTTCTCTTCTTTTCCAGAACATCTAAATAGCATCCTGCCCGAAACCATAGAAAATATTTATTTTTCTTAGAAAAAATAAAAACACCCCTGGAAAGTTCGGTCTTTAAAGGGAAAGCTAAGGAAAACACAAAGACACAAAGGAAAATACACTGAATAAAAATGAAAAATGATGCAAACCCTGAACCACTGCCATTGCAATAAGCATTTTAAAAAACTAATATCCTCTTATTTCAGTGTTTGCATGATAATCGTTAAGTTCAAGTGGAGCTGAAGCTGCAAGTCCACGGGATAAAATTCAAACAACTCAATCCACAGAGGTGGCACAGGTCTTCCAGCCTCAGACTCAGCCTCCTCTATAACAGGTTCTCACAGGCATTTCACTCGCAGCTAAAGGCTGTCTGATAGACTCTCACGTAAATTAGACAGTATTTCAGAACTGTCTCCAACTCATGTATTTGGCCTTGTTTAAATCCCGCAGTACCACTGAAGTCTTAAAGGCTTTTCTCAGGTTTTCAGAAAAAAATCTTAAAACTTCTCCCTTCTCTTATTGTTTCTTCCAACTGCATTATTTAATGTATTGAAACACATCACCTTTCTCTACAAACTTTGCTTTTCTGCCTTCAGACTTCTGCCTCAACCTAAATCATAGCCAATATTTTACATAACCTATAAACCTTCAGCCACTTTGGCACTGCATATGGACCAGAAAGGCCAGTGATCATCTTGACCAGTATCTTTTATGTTCTTTCCAATTCTGCAATTCCATTTGCAGAATTAAGGTAGTCGGAGGCAAGTTATTCTGGTTTTGCTGAATTTTCAGTCAGCTCAATTCTGAAACTGACCTTGAATTCACAGGCAGAAAATTTTGTAAACACTCTATCTGAAGGATCAGAAGCCACATCAGTATCTGTTATTCAGTACAGTAATTAATTTAAACCCTCCATCCTTAACTACATATTTAATTTATCTCTTCCATTAGTTTTCTTTCTTTAAAAGAAATACATTATCAAAGTTAGTTCACTGTTCAAAACAGAGTCTTTTAAGTTAGATCCTGTTAGTTAAGGTCCCTTAGATCTCATGCCAAAATAGGTGTCCCAACTGCATCTCACTACCTGAAACTTAGATTTTTAATCAGAAAAAGCACTAACCAGAAACTTGCCAGGAAAATGCTTACATATCTCTGCAAAAACAGCTTTAAATTGAGTGCTTTCTCTAAGCAGTGTAAGCTCACCATAGGTTTCAATGTGAAATTGTACAAGGATAATGTTCCCTGGTGCAAATGCATCAGAGGATGGGAACAGATCCAGAAGCTAGAAACAGGTGTGAGGTTGCAGAATGTGATAACACAACCTTTTTTTCACCTTTTCACTCCCCAGGCACTGCAAATAGTTTTCAACACCTCCTGTATCAGCCTCAGTTGACTGCCAACATTGAGTGAAGAAAATGAGCCTAATGCTTGTAGCTGCTGGTCAGACCAGCTCACAATAGCCTTCCTGGAAAATGATATATGTTTATTGTTGTCTTTCCAGTTGCTACAACTGTATTTTTTCAATACAGGGAAAAGAAGATCTGGACAGGAGCTGTGTTCTGTGAAACAAATAAACAGTGGTATCAATCAAATCAAAGAAATAAGGTGTGTGTCTTGGGTTGTTTATTTAAAAATTATTGCAGAAGACAAAAAAAACCCACAAAAGGGAAAATTTCACTATATAACTAATGAAATCACATACATAGCATAATAAAAGATACACTCTTTAATAAATACACATATTCCTTTGAATATAGTTTGCTTAGCCTGAAACAGCAGTAATACCATATAGTTGTAGTGATACATTATATCAACTGGCAGGGCAGTGATTTATTGAAGCAACTGATAAGGTTAGAAGTGAACTCACTTATAAAAGAGGTTTCTCCCAGGTAACCTCTCCGTTTAAGAACAACATCAAGATACTTGGAGTCTTCATTTACTAAGTAATACTCCTTTTCTAAGGAGATCCATGCCCAGTTCAGGCGAAAATGTTGATTCTTCAGCTTATTGCCTCCTGCAAAACAAAATTATAAAGATATAATTATAATCTTTTCTTTTTGTTAAAGATAACTTTGTCTTTTGAGGTTAATGCAACCTTGTATCCTGGGTAAGATGTGTATCTATCTGGATATCACAACCCAAAGGCTTTAAAGATTTAAAACTAAGAAATAAGAAATAAAGAACTCAACCATAATACATTTGCTACACATACAAGTAAATTTTATCTTAGATGCATACAAACACAGTACCCTAATTTTCTTATTTCTCAAGAGAAAAAGATCAAGAATTAACAAAAATGTATTTGGGATGCCTTCTGTATATCATCCTAATGGATGTGGTTTTTATTACTCTAGAATCCTCTAAATTCTATAGAAATGATAAAATAAGCTGTTCAGCTCGTTGATGGCAGATGCTCACTCAGCAACTGTCTTCTGGGAACGCTGGCCTGTGTGGGAGACTGTAGTCTGACTTCCTTCCCACAAGGTGCTGCTACAGAACAAGGTTTGCTCAGGTAACAGCTGTCTTAAACGTGCAAGAAATTTCCCTTAGAAATTAACACTTCTGCACACAAGCCAGCGAATAAAGTAATTCCTCTGAACAGCAGAGAGACATATCTAAGTATTTAAATTAATTCATGGCTTAATTACTGGAGGAAGAGACAAATGAAGGTTGGCTTATCCCTTCCAGTTTCTTCCATTCTTGAAAAATGAGGCAGCCACTTCATATGCTTTCACTCTGCTTCAAAGATAAGCCTCTATGCTTCTTTATTGACCTGCCTACTAGAAAAACGCAGGGACTACAGTTGTGCAATCTCACATGGAGGCAAAGGTACTGGGTAAACGAAAGGAGGGAAATGGTTACTGGAGTATCTCCCTGCACTCCTCACCCTGCTCCTTTCTGCTCTTTTGATCTCTATTGTTACTGACAAAGGGGAAGGCTACAAACACACATATCCAAAACTAATGAGCACTGCAGAGAACCAGCAGCTATAGTGTTACAGCAGGAACTACAACAGCACTCACATTAGGTTAGCCATATGTTGTCTTCCCATTAGTTTCTGGGGACAAATGTAGCAGAATACGTCTTGTTCCATAATCCAGTGAGAAAAGCCGTTTGTGTGCCATCTTGAACACACTGCCCAATTTGACCATAATTTAGCAGAAGGATAAAAGTTTCTGAGATATAAAAAGGATGGAAATTTACGGTCTGTTAGAGGAGAGAGAACCTATTAGTACCACTAGTGAGGAGAAATACTGATGCATGAGCTTACCAGAAATGAAAATGAAACTGCCCAGGTAAAGGAAAATTTTCTAGCAGAGTTTGCATCCTTTTAGACAAAAGATATTCTAACTAGAGGATAGAAAGCAAAAGAAAATCTGGCATAATTTGTTCTCTTATCCAAAGAACTCAAGGTTAACTGTGCTCTCGACAAAGGCACACAGTCTACATCTTACATACAGGTCTCTTATGAACGAAATTTAGGAAGAAAAAAGCACAAGAAAGCTAATAAAAAAGATTTGGTATTGTCTTCACCTATTTCTTGCTTTCAGCTGTTTCTTTCTATTTTTTTTCTCAGAATTAAAAAAAGTCCAACAACCAAACAAAAAAAGTATTACAAGGGGGGTTATAGCAAGCCTCCATTTTTACAGACTTACTTCTCTCCCTGAAATATATAATATTCAGTGTTTAGAATGCGCAGTACCAAACCCATCAGATTTAAATTTTTAAGAAAAGAATATAGGTATTTCAGACCTTTCTGTCTTAACTTTGTGCTTTTTTTTTCATGTTCAGAAGACATGTTTTCTAATTTATACAAGCCATTTCACAGTCCACTGTCCCAAAGAATAAAACTGCTGTTCTTATTATTATTAGTTTTATTACAGACCTCTGAAAAAACAGAGCAGGAAACATATGATACACCTTACCTAATTTCAGGTATTTATTTTGGGGCCAGAAATCCTAAACTTTCTTTATAGCCAAACCAAGGACAAAGCATTTTGTAAGGCTATGACTTGACTTAGGCATCTATTTTTGAATGAGATTAGCTTTGCCTCGAAATATGCAAAAATGCATGCATCTTCCCTCAGCAGCTTTTAAAAACTCCTGTTGTGATCCTTTACATTGTGCACACTTTTATTACAGCCATCTAATCCTGGGTAAGATGAATTCCCCCATGTCTGATCTGGGTGAAACTGCTACAACATAGCAGAGCCAAGCACCACACAAACATAACCTCTGCAAAGAATATTAAAAGTACAGCTTTTAGAAATCATAAAACCTCAGAAATAAAATTGCACATGCCACTTTAATTTGGTTCACTATCAAAATAAGTATCTGCCCTACAATAATATTTCTATCAGCAGACGGATTGTGCACTGCTCCCTAGCACTGACTGCCCTTAGGCACAGTCAGACATTTAGCTGCTGGGCAAATCATTGAGCTACTATACCCCAGCGACAGTTTTGCTTTTATTCCTCTCCCAGACAAGTGCTGGCAATACAAATACATCAGAAGTGAGGAGAGGGAAGCCATTACTTTTAAAACTATGCAAAAGGAAAGAGGGCAGTGTTAGAACAAGGTAGATCCAAAGTAAGTTTGCGTCAATGAGATGTGTTTGGCAAGATGCTGCTAAAGTGAGGCATGAAAACCTGTTTCCTGAATTTTGCCAGAGATCAGAGTGCAGCAGTGCTAAATCAGAAGATGCTAGAAAGGATGTGATGCAGTAAGATATTCATGGGAAATGAGATGGCAAGAGCTGTGAGACACATTTGAAAACTTTGTAAGGAGTTGAAGGTAAGGATCTAGAGTAAGGTGAATCACAAAGTGACTTCATGACTGACTGAGGCTTTAGAGGACAAAACCCTCTGAAAAGATTTACCTGCATATGACAAGTCAAAAACAGATGTAACCTGGAATTGGTCCTTATAGAAGTCCTGTGAGCAAACTGTTTGCCTGTTAGAAAACACTGATATACTATTTTTGCATAGGTCATCAAACAAGAAATTCCTAAAATGATCAAGTCATCTGGAAAAACCAGTTTCAGTTACATAACATGAATAAAAGAGGAGGGGGAAGAGGACTTGGTCAGTCAACTGCTTGACCATCAGAAAACAAGTATGCTGTAAAACTGCCTTAATTTCATATGAAAATTGCAGAAGTGAAATGCCTAAGTAAACCCAGCACAAAACATATACCACTAGAAAGTTTTGAATTGACTTTAACAATGCATAAGATAACCTAACGATTTTACCCAATCAGAAACTCTTTAAAACACTTTACCTTTATAAGCGTCTTTCAAATATACTAAAATAGACCCAATCACTAAAACAACTTGCTGAACTCTGCACCGTCCTGCACTCTATCTGCCACTGTAACCCAATATACTTGCAGAACAGACAAAACGAACCCCCAAAACTAGCCCCTAGTGATTAGGGACTAAAAACAATGCTTTCTCTGACTTCTCATGAGAAAACACACACTTCCCAGCATTATGGACTTAGCTTGCCTGGAGTATAATTGCTGGTATCCAATGAACTGCAGACAGTTTCCATCTGTCAGTAGTTTCTGTAACTCCTTTTTTCTTCTGTTTTATGTCAACCCCCAAGAAACAAGTTGGAAGGGCCACATTTGCCAGGGCTCAGAATAAGCAAATGCCTAAAGTCACGTAGAAGAAGAAACATCTGAGGAATACCATGTAGCTGCTTTGTTACAAAAAGGAAGGGGAAGTGAGAGACAAGACATGAATGTCAAGGTTAGCTCGTGCGTATTAAATCTGGATCCTTGTAAAATTCAACTAAGCGTCACTAAGGGTGTCTCCAAGCCCAGTCTGCAGATTCATGCTGGGTTAATTTAAAGAACTCCCAATTCAAGTCTAGGTCCAGTTCTCCTGCAGGAGATTAACCGGATTCTGATTAAGAGATTAACCTGATTTTCATTAACAAAAACTCTGGAAGCAAATATGCACTGGCTCTTCAGCCACTTCATTTCATATCTTTAAATTAATTTCAGTATAAATCAGCTCTGCACAAATTAGTTCACCAAGAGCCAGGACACTGTCACTCTACTGGCTGAACCAAGAGACTATGAGTTTTCAAAGGAAAGAGCAAAGTAGAGAAAGAGAACCCAATCTGAATCATCAAAAAAAGATGCTGGAGCACTGTGTACAAGTACTGTGTACTTGTTTGAAAGCCTTTATGGATATTAAATACTCAGTTTGTAACTGATTTCTAGAGAATCCAGAAGATCCACTTGCTGGTTTTGGATTCTTTGCTGTAAGCAAGGGACTATCTCTGCAGGATGACCACTGCATCTGAGCAGAAAAGAACTCAGAGATGACAAGTTCAATATTTCCAGTGAATAACCACTCCTGGCAAAACACAGTATGTTTTTATTCAGGTCGCAACCAAATGGCTCCTGTTCCACAAAAGGTGAAGACAAGAGATCTGTCTTAGAGATCCTTACAAGAGATCCTCCTTAAAGGTAGGATTCTTATCATCTAATGTTATCCTATAAAAGGTGTATGTTTCATTTAAGATAGCTGTCTAGGCACAATGAATGGAAAGAATTACACCGTCAGGAACTGCAGGTACATCTGATATGAACAGCTGGATCACACTCTGGAAAGATCTGACCCACTCCATTGAATGTAACGTGAGTGTGTTCAACCCACCAGTCTATATGGCTAACTAAAACCCAGTTAAGTTGTCTTCTCGACAAAGGAGGGTCCTGAGAAAACTCAAAGACACAATTGGTCCTGAACTGTAATATGGTAAACTTGGAAATCCAAACACTTTAAAAGTAATCTTTGGAATATTTAAACATAGCAACAAAAGAAATCTATTTAGTTTAGAGGAACTATTCTGTTACTATAAAGTTATTTCCATGCTGTCCTTAAAATAATTAGCACTTTGTGTAGTCACTGACTAACTTTGCATGAGAAAATTAATTTAAATTGCCTTGGGAGTATTAACAGAGAAAACCCAAACACACCACTCCAGCTGTCACGTCTATCATTAAACAATGCCCACATTACCTAAAGCACAATACCTTTTTCCTAAAGATCCACACCCTGTACCTCCCTCTGAAGGAAAAAAACACCACCTGGATTAGTTAAGGCTTCATACATGCATGGCCTGCAGCAACAAGTAAATTTACTAGATATTTGACAACACATTATTGAAATAAACTTAATAGTTTCCAGGTCTCTGCTTACTAATTTGTTTTGTGGCGCCAGACAACTTCTCCCAAGAGGCTCCGGCTGGATTGAAGCAAGGTTCATTTCCTCGGCTCACAGAGTAACGGGTTTAGCTCAACCAGCTTAGTTACTGTCACATAGGGGACTTTTCTACTACATCTGTAGTGCTATACTTGTATTAGCCCACAGGAAAACTACTTTCACTTAAAGCCTACTCAGACAAAGTGTTAAATTTAAGGGTCATGGCACATCCTAAGCCCTGGGCAACCCATGAGCAATAACAGAAAAGTGTACTGCAGCCTCACAAATGAAAGGCATGACAACAGAACAGGAGCCAGGAGAGATATAATTACAATCGAAATATTATCTCACTTCATATTGTACTAGTTTAAGAAATTCCTCTGTTCTGGGAAAAGAATAGACCAATTTCCCTTTCATTAAATTACATTTTCATTTAGAACCTGCTACTGCAAACTCCTATATACGAGCCTAATATTTCAGTGCTTGCATGAGAAAATCATTCTCCTGCTTAAAACCAGGGTGCATGAGTGGGTATCATCTGAAACTGAGGCCTCTAATTTTTCACAATGAATTTTAAATTGTTTTTTTGTTCCAAATTGGCAAATTTCCCTTGAAGAAGAAGTAACTGAACTTTTCAACTCTAGATGTTGAACACTGTCTTTGCAGAAAATTCCTCTCTATTTCAGATCACAATCCAAACTCATAAATCTTAAATTTTACAGACTTAAGAGGAAAATGTATGCAAGAGGGATTAAAGAAGTTGTTGTTATTTGCAAAACCTACTCTAAACAAGTAGGAATAGTGTTTCCATTTTATCAACTGGACTTGCTTTAACTCACTGAGCACTGATACAAAAAGCATTCTTTTAACTCTGTGTCAAAGTGATTGAACTGTTTTTTGTTGTCAAGAATTTACTTCCAGAGACTTGAATTTTGGTTCCTTTTCTGTTCTGGCAGAACAACAAATAAAATGCCCGACTGACTGGAGCAGAACAAATGTCAGGCAGGTTCATTTAACATTTATTTTTAATTCACTTCAGAGCAATTCTCTGAAGTACCGGTAATATCAAATACTTAACTTTTAATATTATTTGACCAGAGAAACTCCTCTGTGGTGCCTTTCATCCTTTTTAAGCTATGTCAAACCTGTAACCTTTTGCAGGTGATTTAGTCCTGCTCAGCAAGGGCAGATTAAAAAACAGAAAACATACAAAATTGTTGATAAAAACAAGACTAAAAAGGGATTCCTTTTGAAGTCACTAACTTTACTTAAGACAAGCCTTGCAAAGTAGTCAAAAGTATTAGTTCTGCTGAAGGAAGAAATATTTTTGCTTTAATATTTAATTTTTTTATATCATGACCAATCTTTTAGTGTTACTTGAGGTCTTTCCTAAGGGGCAGAACTGTATATTCCTAAGGCAGTAATTATAATATATTCCTGTATTATTTTATCTGAAATTCCCATGTTGCAGTCACAATGTATATTGCAAAAGGGAAAAAAAAATAAAACTAGAAGAAACCAAAGATTCCTTAAAAGATTCAAGCCAAGATGTCAGAAATCTGTTTAAATACTAAAAAAAAGTGCACAAAAGTACTTCAGAAATGAAGAGTAGAGTTGAGAGTCCAGAATAATATGAACATTGTGAGTTTTCCAAGAGAGAAGCTCAACAGACATAAAGCAGAGGGACAGGGGACAGAAGTGACTGTGAAATTATGACAACTCAGTCTTGATAGTATGTTGCTTCCAACGCATCATTTCTTTCTCCCTCTTCTTCTCTGCATAAAATCTTCACTTATACCTTGAGATAAGTAGCAATTAAATTAAAATCAGCAGTAGAAAAATTGCACCTTTAAAATCAAATTTGTTTTTATTATACAACAGATTTTAACAACTTATTTATGTACGGTTCACATTTTACTCAGCTTGAAAAGAGATTACTGTTTTAGCTATTTAGGTTGATATGGCATCGCTCAAGCTTCTGAAATATCCTTGAAGATTTCCACCACTGCTCTCCCACATGTATTGAGAAATTAAAATCCTTCAGCTTTTTCCCAAGGGCCCGAGAGGCAATGTTCTTCTTAAGTCAAGTCCATTTCCCACCAAATTTGCTGGCTATCACATCCAGGCAGGTGCAGGCCTGGGTATCTCTGGTCTCAAGTTTACACTTTTTGCTTTAGCATTCGTACAGAAACATGCAGAAGTGCGACCACAGCAGTTCGAACTTGCCAGCCAGCACAAATGTTTATCACGTTTTAAAGAAAGCTGTCTCCCACTCTTTCTTGAAAGGGAGCTGCATAGCGCTCACCTGTTGGGACATGACCTCAGCCTGCCACATGTCACCTGCTGTAGCTGCTGAGGTTGCTGAGACACAAACCAGGGCAGTTCCCCGAGTTGCAGCGCCATGGGGGGCACTTGGGAAGTCGCTGGGAAAACTCTCGCCTGCAGCAATCCGAACGATGTTGATGACACAGTGCTGAGCTGTCATCACCTACCTCCTCCTTTCGGCTGGGGGTGTTAAACTTGTTATTTTAAACTGATTTCATGGCTGTTCTAAATATTTATTTTCTTTCCCCCCACTAAATCTGACAGTGCCCTTGCTACCTGTCAGGATTTCTGCTTCTTGTAGGATGCAACAACATGCTGGAGACTGAGGTCCATGGGCTCAGGAAGCCCATTCCAGGAATGCCACAGAAGCCCCATGGACCATAGGGCCATGAACAATAGAGCATACAGCAGAGTTTGGAGCACAGGGCAGAGGTGAGAAGATGACAAGGCTCACTGGTTGCTCAGTAAGATTAACAGGACATCTCAGATGGAATCACCCTGGACAGCCCTCCGGTTGCAGAAGTATAGATGGTTACAGAAACCCTTCTAGTTACTGATTGCCATAGAGCTACCTGTGAAAACCTCTGCCCTAGATGTCTTTTAAAGATTTTTCTTTCTTTTCTTGCCCTAATTCCAGAAGAAAATGTATGCCATAATCAGCAGGATTGATTAATGAGAGGTGCATAAGAGGTGCACAACTTACTCACAGGATTTCTTTCTCTCTTTTATAGGATCAAACAGGTGTGGATATGAATCGAGTTTACAGCAGAAAATGGGATGGCAAAGGTATTCATCTCCATACAGATAACTGTGCAATATATAAAATGTCACTGATCTCTGGTCCTCTGTTTGACACCTCTGTAAAGACGTACATTTCAGCCCATCTATGAAAGCTGAGAGACCAGTTGGTCAGTTTGAAAGCAATACACTGCTGATCCTCCTGTGCAAAACAATCTATGCCACACATTCTAAAGAAAAATACGGCAGGGACTCCTTATTTAGAGATAGAGCTGAAAAGTTATGTGATCCATAATAAAATCTCAATCCCTCTAACATTTGCACATATAACTTTACTCATACAAATGCCCATACCCTTGCTAAGTCAGATCCTTGACTTCCTGCCTGCTATAGGTTTCTCTGTGCTAGAGAATTTTTCCTGCTTTACCTCTACTGGTCAGTCCTATCTTGTCACTTGGAAGGGTGGACTCTAGCCTTAAGCCTTCCAAAAAAGTGTCTACTACATTGCCTATTTAAAAAAATCACTTGTCTGTCTAGGACACTGTCTCCCGCCTTTTCAAAGAGGGAAAATATTGCTGATGTCATTTGTAAGGTTGCATTGGGTGTGGCTGAGATGGAGTTCATTTTCCCCCCAGCAGCCCTCACAGTGCCGTGCTTTGCACTGCTGTCGATAACCAGCGTTTTGGCTCCTGCTGAACAGCGCTGGCACAGCATCATCAGCACTGTCTCTCCAACATTCTGCCATCCTTCAGTAGCCTGGCGGTGGCAAGATCTCGGCAGGGGACACAAACAGGACAGCTAATCCAAACTGACCAAAGCGATATTCTCACTAACCTACACCTACAAAAGCAGGGGCTTCTTGCCCTTGTCTCCAACTCCTACGGTGGAACACTCCAAAAACTGTTGAACAGATGAAACCAGATGGTTTTTGACTAACTGGAACAAAATGTTTGAAACTAGATGAAACTTAAGGTCCTTTCAAACCCAAAACCATTCTATGATTCTAAAACTGGGTGTTGTAGTCCAAAGGAGATCTCACAATAATTTAAGTCTTACGCACTTTAACTCAAATATTTCAAGAGAACGTATTGTGACCTTGAAACATTTTTGTCCAAACATATTTCAATCCTTTGGACATGATTCTTACCTCATCTTAATAAATTAATATAACTTTTAGATTTCTTAGCTGCTGAGACATAAGCAATACCTCTGTTCTTCACCTCTTCACAAAATCACTGAGTAAGTTCTTGGGAGGATAATGAGGCTAATACAGTCTAACACAACCATGGGAAAGCACTTTCTTTTCACTTTCTAGTTAATGAGCAACTTTCAGGATAAGTTTGATAAAGGCCCTTATGTCAAAGAACATTGGAGGGAAAAGCGAAACGAAATGTGTGTGTACTGTCTCAAAAACTACGTGTTCAGTGCAGACACATTTGCTCTAGTATGTGCTTACATTAAAGAGGCCAACGTTGTAGTTCTTTTATTGAACAGGTATTTCAATCCACAATCACCAAGATACCTTAACGTGCTTTTGCACATGAACATGGGGGCAGGACACAGTATGTGCATTCTGTTAGAGCCACACAAACAAGCTCCAGTTGAGCAGGTACCTCTTCATGGCACAAAGGATAATGCCACATGACTGAGCCCTGCCAGAGCCAAAGCTTTACCAGTTTGATGCCCTGCTGAGCCTCCTCAACCCTGCTGATTCCTGAGATAGTTCATTAAGCTCTGTCTTGAGTAGCTCAGTAAGGGACTATGTTGCTCCATAGACAGAAGAGGTTTAGTTTTGGGTAGAGGGAAAAAAAAAGGGTACATTTGGTCTCAGGTTCTCTCAGTGTTTTTTGACAGTGCACTCTACAGGTTGTTGGACACACTTGTCTCTCTCCTTCCTACTCATGCGTGGTCACAGAAACCATTTTCTCCCCAGTCTGTCATCACATGCCCTTCTCGGGGTAAATACAGTAGCTGCTTACACAGACATATAATAGAGGCCAAGTCTTCCAACCTTTTTGTTTAAGGTTTCCTTTAACGTTATTCAACAACTAGAGACGTGCCAGCCATGTGTGTCAGACAAATTTCACAGCCAGTTTTCACACCAGTGTCCTCAAAGGGCACTGCTTCCTCTGAGTCGCATTTTGATAAGCAGAAGAGTTATTTAAATCTACTGGAGAATAGGCTGGCAAAATTCATGGCATGAAAGTGGGCCTGGACTTTCATTCCGATTATGGTTAAACTTTTTCTTCCTAAGAGATCTTGAGAATGAGATTTGGAGAGTACACTCTATGGGAAACCTACAACATTTTAGGTTAACTCTTTGCCCCCTTACCAAGTATTGCAACAAGATCTGAATAAAAGAAATGTTATGGAGAAGCACACGGAAGTCTGACATAAAAGTGTAGTGATTTGTACTACACGTAAGTATACTTACATATATATATAATGATGAAAATGTTACAGATTAACAGTTGAAATATGAGCATATCCCATTATGGCTATACTATATTTCAACTTTAAAGTAAACATCCGGTCTCTTCTCATATCATATAATGCCGAGTGAAGCTTGCTTTATAAAATCTAAATTTCTGCTTACACCAATCAAATTTGATGATAAAATATGCCCTGTCACTTAGTGTTCTTGCATACCCACTTACTGCAAAACAAAAAAAACCCAAAACCCCAAATCCATATTAATAGAAATAGTGTAAAACTTACAGAGAATTATTCCTGTAAATTTCTAAATGCTCTTTGCAGCCTACTATTTAGTAGTTTGTACAGTTATTTTGTCTATGGTTGACACACAAGTGAACCCCTATAAATATATATAAAGTCAGCAGTAACCAAGTATTCTGTGGAATTTTGTAAAATGTTTCAAAGAATCATAATGTAGCAAGATGACAGGAGAACTCAGTCTGATATGATGCAGCAGATTGCTGCAGATCTTCTTGAGACAGGAAGGCTCTGCAGAGGGATTTGGACAGGCTGAATTGACGTGCTGAGGCCAACTGTGTGAGGTTCAACAAGGTCAAGTTACAGGTTTTGTACTTGGGTCACGACCATCCCATGTAGCACTACAGGCTGGGGGCAGAGTGGCTGGGAAGTGACCCAGCTGAAAAGGACCTGGGGGTGCTGGTTGACAGCAGCTGAACATCAGCCAGAATGTACCCAGGTGGCCAAGAAGGCCAATGGCATCCTGGCCTGTATCAGCAATAGTGTGGCCAGTAGGACCAGGGCAGTGATTGTCCTTCTGTGCTCGTCACTGCTGAGGCCACACCTCAAATCCTGTGTCCAGTTCTGGGCTCCTCACTACAAGAAGGACATTGATGTGCTGGAGCGAGTCCAGAGAAGGGCAACGGAGCTGGTGAAGGGCCTAGAGAGTAAATCGTATAAGGAGTGGTTGAGAGAGCTGGGGGTGTTTAGTCTGAAAAGGAGGAGGCTCAGGGGCGACCTTATCACTCTCTATGACAGCCTGAAAGGAGGGTGGAGCCAGGTGGGGGTCGGCCTCTTCTTCCAAACAGTAGTGACAGGACAAGAGGAAATGATCTCAAACTGTACCAAGGGAGGTTCAGGTATGACACCAGGAAAAAATTTTTTTCAGTGAAAGACTATCAGGTATAGGTTGCCTGACGTGCTGGTGGAACCACCATCCCTGGAAGTGTTCAAGAAATGACTGGACATGGCACTTAGTTGACATGGTGATGTTCAGTCAAAAGTTGGATTCTATAATCTTGGAGGTCTTTTCCAACCTTAATGATTCTGTGATTGTACAATTCTATATTTGAGTCAATACACAAAATGTTCTGACACTTAATAGTCAAGAAATCTGCATTATTTGGGTCAATAATAGAATGGTGAAAACTTTCATTATTTTCCTATGAAAACTAAATAGTGTGTCAAGCAAATAGCTTAGAGCGCTTAGAGTTCTTTTGGAGACATACTCAACAAGGTATAAATCTCTTGAGTGTAGTAAGTATAATATTTATATGTTCTAACCTATGCCAGAATATTATTATCAATACAGGAGAAGAAAAATTATAAACATGCATGTTTTAGAGAATATTATTTCTACAATTCCCTCCATTCCTAGCATTTCAGCACTATACTGCAAACACCAACAGTGAACTCAAGGCCAGCATTCACTTCTATGGTTTGAATCTGCTCAACAGCCAGTGTGAAGTGCAATCATCAGCAAACAATGCAGTATGAATATTAATTTATAAGTTAACATGAGTTAACACCAATGTATTAAGGGTAATTCATATGGAATATGGAGAATATAACTAATGCTGAAGAATTTTACAGCCGATAAGCTCAAATGACTGACACCACATTTTTTGACCATGGAGATTTACATTTTTCACCTAAGTTTTGGGAAGAATCCGAATTTCTTCCCAGCAGCTATGTATCCTGTATTTTTAAGAAGCCATGTGCATTTCACCCGATGAACTTAAGACAGCTTTTTTTGTATGTAGTTAAATTAATAAAGACAATTAAGGCACACCGCTTTCATGGAATACTCTTTAATATGTTCCTACACTGCAAGTCTCTTTCCGTCTCTTTCTCTCTGTATGTATCTTAAGCAAAATAATTATATATGTATACATAATTCCCTATAGATGCATACACGCAGACTTATGTCAGAATGCACACAGCCTGAACACTCAGCTGAACTTCCCTGAGTACAGTGCCTTCACTCTGTAGTCAAAATCAGTAGCACTCTGCAGCTCTGTTGAAGCAAATGAAGCAAAAACTGCTCATTAAGATAAAGACCTGGTCCACAGTTTTTGTGCTTCTCTGCCATCACAGAATCTCTAGTAGCTGCTTACCATTGATATTCACTTCATATCACCAACATAAATGGGAATAAATGTGCTCACAGCACCATACCCACAAAAATTTACCTTTTTTTTAATGTTGAAGTTATGCATTGGGATTTATTTTTCATCTTACAGAGAATTCAATCTTCATTCTGGGCTGGAAAGAACCTATGTAATAGGCTGAGGATTAATTCTCTTTGGCTGTTTAAAATAAATCAGTAACATGGATAATAATATTACAGATATGGATAGTAATAGTATTTTGCTGGATGAAGCAAAGTGAAATATACTCCAGATCTCCAGAGTAATTTTTTTATGTATTAATGGTTCCATTCTACCTGACTCACACTCCAGTCCCCGTAAGAAGCAATTCCAAGAGCAATACTTCATGAACCTTGTCCAGGACTGCAGCAGGCTCCCACAGCACACACAAGAGAAATCAGTTCATACATTTTCCCAAGACAGATAATTTAAACTTCGTATTCTGTCTGTAAACCAAGACTAAGCAGCCTGTTCTGAAGGGAACAACACATTCTGTGAAAACAACACAGTAATGTCAGGCATTCTCTCCTTCCTTCAATACTGCTTTAGGTGTAGGTTGGTATAACTCACTGACCTTTCTTATCCCATTAGTCAGACTTTTACCTGCAGTCCATCGAGCCTTTGGCCTGGACACTACACTGGCTGTGGACACTGCTGGTTCCACACAGCCTGATTCACTAGAAATACCCCAGTAAGTAAAGAGACTGTGGAGAGCAATGTTCTGGCAAAAAAAAAAAAAAAAAGCGATGGCTATCCTGAGCAGAAAACTCTTTTTGATGTCTGTTGAATTCCTTTATCTATTCTCTCCACTCAACTTCTATACTCATGCTACCCTTAACTGGAATAACAACACTTACACCTCCCTGTCTAAGTATGATTATAACTCTGAGCTATAAGTAGCTCATAGTTATAATCACAACCCAAATCCTTGCCCTTTTAGGAGTGATCCAAGCTGTAGACCTGCTGGTTCTAGTAACTTCAGTTCCTTCACTGTTCTTGCCAGCAGCATCTGGAAGCCTTCGTCCACTTTCTCTCCAGAACCCTCTATGAAGGGAGACATTACTGCATTAAATTACACTCATGCTATCTTAGGGGTTTTTTTGAAAAGAATTTATTGAGATTTGTTTCACCTAACTTTGGATGAGGTAGATGTCTGCATCCTAAGATAGTTATCCTAAGCATCCATTATCCAGGGAAGACTAGTCAGTGGATTTGGATTCTACTGTCTAAAGATAGGTATTCAGGGTCATTTGAGACCCTTTAAGGTATCTGAGACATCTGTAGACAGCTGGCAAATATAACACAAGATTAACAGGAAACCCATGCCCTTCAGCAGGGTTGGACAGAGGTCAGGCAGGTTGGCGGGAGCCCTCACAGTACACTTGGTCCTATGCTGAGGGAACTGAAACATGCTCAACAGTGTCTAGAGAGCTATTCAGCTCATCATAAAGAAGACATTTGCACTGGCTGAATAGTTTTGTAACTCAAAACTGTACCATCTAGTTTTTCATGGACAACAAGGAGATATTTGACAACTAGACACATTCAGAAGCCTGCGTTTAGTCATTTAACTTTGTCTCTTTTCAATCTAGCACAAACTACATGTAAAACTTTCCTCAGAGAGGAGAGTATGCAGATTGAAAAACAAAACAAACATGTTACGTGGCATCTGACTATTGCTAAAAGGGAAATTTGCAAGCCCTACGTCTTGGCACCATATCTTTGAGATGAGTGTGTGGATGTTTGCCTGCATCAAACAGGCAGCCTGAAGCAATAAGCAAACAGGGTGGGACAGGAACACGTCTCAGAGCAGGACATGTTCTTAAGGAAGCAGTATCCATTTAAATGTTGGTCTCAGATTGGATTAAACTGACTGAAAATGCATCCCTGAGCCACAGCTTCCTGTATGCATCCAGCATATACAGACTAAGCGCTGCCAAAGAAATCAAGGACTCCCTGTTCCCCCACAGGTTCTCAGTCCCAGCTCCTGCTCTGTTCCCTCCCTGGAGCTGGCACAAGTGGTTGTATGGCCATTTAAGGAACCGCTCTAGGGAAATGATCTCTCGTAGAACTAAATGTGGAGAGAAACAGTTTAATTTTAATCTGGGTGTTTTCCCTGACCCAGAGTTCACGGCACAGCAGTAACAGCGCTTGTGCCAGTGTAAGGGAGGCATCAGCACAGTGATAAATACCAGAGGTGGAGAGAAAGTGGGACTGCTGTGCTTGGCAGCAATGCTGTCTCTTGATGCTAAAAGCAAGGCCTCATGCTGACATTCCTTGCTGGTATAAATCAGTGTGTTAGAATGTAAATCTGGCCCTTAACCTGAAAAGCGAGTTTTCCATGTTATTTCCACTAAGAAACAACTTCATCCCTATGCCTGATACCTAATGTAGAGTGAAACCAAGGAACACATACTTTGATGGTGACACAAATCACTTTTAACAACAATGAAAATGATTCCTGATACAAACCAGGAGTTGTTGTGGCAACTATTTAAAGAGGTCATAATGGTTCCCGCCTTACAATGCTTCCTAAGGTTATTCCTACAGATAACCAGCTTTCTGTTAAGGCTCATTTCTATCAGACTCACAGGCCAGGACACTAACGTGACTGAAGGACAGAGCTTTCTGAAACATTGCAACTTGCTCCTTTTGATCATTTTTGAGGCACCACCTTGCATCTAACTGCCCACCAGCAGACTCCTTTAAAGATAAGCAGTCACTCCACAAAATGAAGATTTGATGTCCTAACAGGAAAAGCACATATAAAAAAATCTAACCCTCTACAAAAATTAATTCTCTTAAACTCGTGCTTTATTTACACAATGACAGATACCCACCTAAAAATACACAAACATGTAGCTTATAAAGCACCCACAAGAATGAATTCTAAAGTGAATGTACAATTTAAAAAGAAACTAAATGGACAGAAGCCTGGTTTGTTTGATTTCACTTGTACCAATATGTTAAATACGAAAATCTAGACAAGTATTAGGAAATCAAAAATATACTTTGTTTTCACAGACTTCCTTGTCTTGAGAAATGTGTTAAGGGAATCACTTCTGAATGTATCCATAACTGTACCCTATTTACTAAACCATTTAATATCTTGAGCTCACAAAAGAATAAAGGACAAGGAATACAGGTCTCATCTGAAAATCAAGATCTGTGTGTTATTTCTCCTTTCTGCAAGGCTTCGGTTCAGTGCCCCTTCCATACATACTGTAAATACATGAAAACTGGGGAGGGAGTTTTTACAAGGGCACGTAGGGATAGACAAGGGGGAATGGCTTTAAAATGTAAAACAGTGGGCTTGGATTTGACATCAGGAAGAAATTCTTTACTGTGAGGGTGGTGAGACTGGCACAGGTTTCTCAGAGCAGTTGTGGATGCCCCATCCCTGGAAGTGTTCAAGGCCAGGTTGCATGGAGCTCTAACCAACCTGGTCTAGTGGAAGATGTCCCTGCCTATGGCAGGGGGGGTTGGAACTAGGTGATCTTTAAGGTCCCTTCCAACCCAAACCATTCTACAATTCTCTGATTCTATGACACTAGCCCTGCAAGCACACAAGTGACCTTTTTCACTATAGGACTCCTATGCATATTGAAGTATTCATATAGATAAGTAATGTGAATGATTGACCCAGAAAGAGATATTTGCTGGAAAATCCTTTTTTCATTATTTACTTTTATATTAGAGAATAAACAGATCTGCCTGTGACAGACACCAGGGCAAACACAGGGAAGAAAATGCACTGAGAGTAAGATGAATCTGAACAATGTGTTCTTTAGTTTTCTTTGTTCTTCTTGATCGTGTTACAGTAAATGAAACTAGGACACAGACACACAAAATAAATTTCACGTTAACCTCTGGCACCAAATAAACTCTCTCATAATTTCATGTTTGTTCAAGTTAGCTTTAAATGCAGAAATATCTTAACAGTACCTGACAGTGCATGCAAGAGAATTACCATATTCTCTAGCACAATGATCATGGAGAGTATGGAAAGAATTTCGTATCACATTCAAAGCCGTGATCAGTGAGTAGAAGGAAATCTCATGTCTTCTTTTTCAACATCAGTCAAGCCTGAAAATTTGGCCCTTTGCAATAATAAATGAAAGTTGGTATTATAACTGTGAAACCATAAATAGGAATCTCCTCACCTGATTCAGAGTTAAAAAATCTCTACACTGACCAACTTCCCTTTGGAGACAGGAATATCCAGTATGTGATATGACATACCAGTCTTAAACATTCCTCTTAATTGGGTGATAGTTTATCATGCTGAAGGAATGGAAGAAAGCAAACTTATAAGCGAAAAAAGATGGAAGGAAGCACTGTTCGTAGGTATCATTGCATGAGAGGTGGCATCTGTAAAGAAAGTGTAAGGAAGCACATATTGGATTGAACACTTGAGAGCAAGTGTTTTTACCATAGAGCTGTATTGTGCTTGAAAGCTTTAAATCAGGTTTTGTGGTAGGCCAGGACTGAAACTAAATTTCATCATGTCCAAGATACTAACTTTGAAAAATGAATGTGTATTTGGCCTATTTCTGATTTTGATGATGGTAACTTAGGCTTAATTTTGGTTGTAATAATGTATCAAGAATAGGTTTCTTCAGAAACGACTGAGATTGTTTTATGTTTGAAGCCAAAAAGAAAGATCATGTCACAGGGCAAGGCTTTGCTTTTATCATTAATTACAGAAAAAAAGGGCTATACTTGTTTTTATCACTCTTCTCATGGTCACAGTGATGCGATATCTCTTCAACGTGTCCTTCAGTCAACAGAGAATGCTAAATGATAACCAAACACTCCCACTCATCTGACCAACAGAGACTTTAAAGGGTGTGTCCAGTCTTTTTGTTAAACAGTTTTTGATTACTTCACAGTGAACTTTGACCTATGTTTAAACCAAAAAAAACCATTCTTTCAAGGGGTTCATTATTCTGGGCTGAGCATATTTAAAACACTGCTTAAAGCTCCAGTTCAACTGGCTAGTCAATACTCCTCAGGCATAATAGATTTTTTTTTTCACCTGAAGGTAAAGCCTGTCTGTGCAGGAAACGCAGCTTGCTTGGTAGCTGCTCTGAGTTTGTGAAATGAACTCCCCCAGGAATAAAGAACCATCACAAATCTTCTAATTTGAGTCAGAGTATACACTTTTGATTTCTCTTTAACAAACATATAATAATGTAACAAATACATTAAAAAAAAAAAAAGTGCTAGGTTACACCGCACACACAATTCTGCCCCAAGGAAAGGATGAAAGAAAGAACATTTTGTGACAAATGCTGATCATGTTTGCTCATGTACTACTGAAAGGTGTTTGGGTACTATAGAAGGGATGGGGGGGAGTGCACTAAGAACCAACACAGAAGAGAAAAGCCACACCATCAGTCATGTCCCGACACGTTCTGTAGGGCTGCTTCCCTGCCCCAGTGCAATGCTCTGTGCTTTATCAGGAACACATTCTCTTTGCCATCTCCACAGGCTCACATCTTAAATAAAACTTACAGTTTATCCATCAAGCCAGATTCCTAAACGTAAAAACATTACAATAAATCCTGCAGATGTTAACTATGATTATCAACAAACAAAAAATTGGAATGTAAAGTAATAATGGCAGTACTGAGAGCTATCAATAAACTCAGCCACTAACAGGACTTCCACAAATTTCTGCATACGCTATTAAGCAAATACGGTTTTCAAGCTCTGTTTCCAAGTCCCCAAAACATTTCTGAAGTTTTTAGTTTATCTATTCTTCTTTCAAGACAGCTGAATACCATACTGGACATCTGTTCAGCTGTAAATCCTTTTAATGCCCTTTCGATGGGTTTTCAAAACCATATAATTTGTAAAACTTTCAGATGCCCAGTTCTATTTAATAGCAGATTATTAATCCTCTGCCAGAAAACAGCTGCTAAAATGCAGTCTCCATTCTTCACTCTAACTTTCCATGTGCTTTCCTTGTGCATGATTTTACCACAAACAAAATCTGTGTACTCCTTATCCAACTGCAGGCATAGCATAGCGGAAGGAAAGAGACCAGTTAGCTTTATTTGATTCATAAGTGAAACTAAAGACAGCATGCGAATACTGTGTATCTTGCAAAATGGTCATGAAGCAGTTTTACAAATTGAACAAACTGACAGTAAAACTTTATGCTGGATGCTTTATTGTGTCACATATGTTTTCATTTAACAAAGCCTCTGTCATGATTGACCTTGTAATCTTATCATATTTCTCAAAGTGACAGTTTCAATAGCAATAACCTGCATTTTAAAGAGATTTGTTGGTGTTATTTGTACATTCAGGACTAAAGTCTTTACCAAACAGTCAATTCAGGCACTGAAATAAATGTGAAATTTGCAAAACTTCAAAATGTCAAAATTGGTCTCTAGTAACAAAAATGAAGTTCCTGAAAAAAATAACAGAGACACTATAACATAAGATATTTCATTTTATACAAGAATTATCATGAGTAGGTTATTATCAGGCAGCCTAAAAGATTTCGAAGAAAGAGCATCATGAAAACAATTTATGGCAAGTAACCAGTAAGTTTGTTTTATTGCAGCATTTGTATAAGCAGTACTCTCTACCACTATAACGAGTTCCCCTTCGGAGCTGATACTTTCCTCCTACCAGGATACTTCACTTCCTTTTACTAAATTGTTCCTAGTGCAACACTAGTCTTAGCCTGTTCTCAGATTGCCTCAGATAACAAAAGTAGTACACAAGCAGTCATCTCACTGCTGTGGACAGGATACCTTTAAAGACCTTGTCCTCTTGTGAAGGGAAGGACTGGCACTATGGAATAGAGGAATACAAAATGAAGGCAATGACTGGCACTACAGAATAGAGGAACACAAAATGAAGATGGGGAGAAGGTGCTTCCCACCTGTCCTCCCCAGCACTGGCAAAGCTGGTCAGACAGGCATTCATGCCAGAACACTCTCAGAGGTGCTTCTCTCTTTCTCTGAGCCAGAATCTCCCTGGCAGCTCTCCATGAGCCCTGCTGCTTTCTATGGGACTTGTTGTGGACAAACTGCAGTAAACAAAATGCTGCACACTCCAAGGAAAACTGAACTTAGATGCTATAGGCAGATTAGGAATTACTACAGACAGGTGGAAATTCCATAGCAGACGCAGCTATGTGTCCAAAGTCTAAAAGAATTCCTGAGTTCAAGTAAACTCTTGTGAGAATCAATACAATTCCTGTTTTATAAGGCTATGATGCAAAATGCAGAGTATTTAATGCTGCGTCTTCATTTCTGGTTTCAGGGCACTAAAGTCACACTTCAGTATACATGTATTTATTGGACAGAGGCAGCTGGGAATCCTGAGAGATGAGCAAATGGCAAGCCAGAGATTTTGATGTCCAGTCTTAGGTAGGGGCAATACTGTAAAACACTGCAATGAGTGAGCATATGAAGAAGATTAGCTATATCACTGCAGCTGTTTAAATTGTTATATTTAGTTTTAGGCTGCAGGCAGACATTCATTAAAGAAATGAATGAGATGGCATCAGAAGCTGATATGCCTTACCTACTTGTTTTTCTCCTTTGCTGGAGGCTGTCATTCCCATAGCAATGTAAATGAACAGATCTTGTGGGCCTCTCTCATCTACTCCAGCACAAATTAACCAGCTTAACTTAAAGCCTCTTCATCATTCAAGTTAAGGTAACTCAGGTAGCATTATGCTGAACCAGACAAAGACAGAGTTTTGTTGTCTCGTCTCCTCCTGTGTGAGGATGAAGCCTTCAGCAGAGGTTTAGTACTTAACAGCTGAAGGACAAGGACATCTTAAACCACCACAGCTGCTTCTGTGATGATTGTCTGAGAGGGCCTCAGTGTTAACTTACTGAGATGCATACACAGGGCAGGTCACACATATGCTTACTGCTGCAGCACGCTTACAGATTTCAGAAGAAAAAGAATATTGTATTGATGTGATTTAGATGCCAAAGCGCTGACAACTAGTGCAATTTAAGATGGTTATGGAAACCAGACAAATGCAGGCTGGCTTTGGGACCTATGGAAAACCTGGATTGTTGTGAAGGGACATCTAGAGACCAGAAAGCTACCTCTTGGTTCTACTCTACTTGGATTAGTGCAAGACATGTATATTTAGGCAATTCATTCTCAAAGCAATTTGCTTGATTATAAGGACTGGGAATGCATTTTTAAAATCAAAATTCAGGAAAGGATTTTTTTTAAACCCTTCTTTTTCTCCCATAAAATCAATGGTAAATTTCTTCTTATTATTCAGTAAGGACAGAATAAGATTAACATTGGACACTTCTTCAGATCATACTCTTCCATTCTGGAACACAGGATACAGGCAAGATTCTGCAGCTGTAGGTGTAAATATGTCTGTGGTCTTATCTATAAGACAGTAGTAAGCCCTCATGTTAGTGAGTTTACTGTCAGTGCTATTTCCTAATTCCCACAGGCATCACTGTTACCTTCCTCTGCTGAAAAATGTCTCTTAAACTTCTCACACACTACCAGTAGAGCTCAAGGAGAATTGGTTTGTTGGAAAGGTGTCTCAGCAAGTGACGCGTCCTCTGTAGATGACTTATACTTTGAACCACTTTGTTAGCCAACACGTGCTGCAAGCCAGAAATTACGCATTCAAGGGCTGCAGTGCGGTTTCTGCCAGTCATGAGCTGGCAAGTGTGTGCAGGATTACAGAAGGGTGCTGCACAGCTCCCGGACAAAGACGCTCAGTCTTGTGATGACATCTACTGGCTAAACTCAAAGGCACTAACCCACCTGTAAGGAAGCTCATTCCAGTATTTTCCATTCTTGAACATTTTAGATGCATGATCTAACCTCAGAAAGGGCAGGTTAAAACTGACAGGAAAATAAGGGCCCATCGAGAAACTCCATCTCTGCTGTTGATCCCTATTCTGACTGCATATCTTACTTTCTCCCATAGAAGAGAAATGCAAAATAGACATGTAATGATATGTACTTGGACTGTTTGGTAGGTACAAATTTTCCCTTACTGTAGCAGCTTTTCAGCTTTGCTTTTTTTCAGTCCTACCTTTTTCCCTTCTGTAAGCATTAACTTTCTGAAGTTTCTGTGGTTTGCCCCTTTTTTAGGTACAAAAAGTACTGTTGTGGTTTAACCCCAGCAGCCAAGCCCCACACAGCTGCTCCCTCACTCCCCCACCAGTGGGATCAGAGAGAAAATCAGAAAGGTAAAATCTGGAGAACTCATGGGTTGAGATAAAAACTGTTTAATAGGGAAAGCAAAAGCCACGCACAGAAGCAAAAGAAGGAACTAATTGACTGCTTCACATGGGCAGGCAGGTATTCAGCCATTTCCAGGAGAGCAGGGCCCCATCACATGCAACAGTGACTTGGGAAGACAAATACCCCCTTCCTCTTTCTTCCCCCTCTTCATATACTGAAGACATATTCACACAATCTGGAATATCCCTGTGGTCAGTTTGGGTCACCTGTCCTGGCTATGTCTCCTCCCAGCCCTCAATTTCCTTGCCAGCGTGGCAGTCCAAAGACAGAAAAGGCCTTGGCTCTGTGTAAGCCCTGCTCAGCAGTAACAGAAACAACTCTATATTATCAACCCTGTGTTCAGCAGCAATACGAAACATGGTCCCGTACCAGCCACTGTGAAGAAAATTAACTCCACCCCAGCCAAAACCAGCACACCAACCAAGGTACGTGAAGTGTAAAATGCAAACAAATTACATAAAAGAAAAAAGCTAGATTTTTCAAATGCTCTTATTTCTACTTATCCTGGAGTTTATTAACTTCAGAAGATCAGAAGAAAATTGTCAAAGAATCAATCACACTTCCTTTTTAAAATACACATACTAACCCTTTCAAAAAGCATAATTCCTTATAATTGTAAGATTATTTTCTCCTTTGACATAGCATTCACATTATAATTACATTCACTCCATTCAAGCCAGTTTAGGCTAAGTGAAAATGGACAAAACTGAAGGCAATCCAGAATGATTCTTCAGGACAAAGGCATTGTGCAAGTAGCTGAGAAGCTACACTAAAGAGAGAATGGACTGCCTGGCCGTGGCAGCCAGCTCAAGGCAAAAGCATCAACCTGACAGATTCAGCAGATTTTGTACGTAGGCATGACACCATCTAAACATAACGCTAAAATCCTGACTTGCAGAAAAAATATTTAAGTAATTTAACTAAAGAGCAAAGTTTGCTATTAGCAGTCCGGTATATCTGTAGATAATAAAGTTCAGAAAATTAAATCTCACACACACACATTTTCATTTACTGAAAGTCCTTTAACATTTTTTGATCACAACATAAACACTAAGATTAAAAATTCAGCCCACTAACTAATCAATAGTCCTGCTTTTCAAGAATGACCTATTCAAAGCTTAAGGTAGAAGATACCTCTGGGTAACATGAAAGGTATTTCAAACTATGTCACATGAACAGGAGCATTGCCAGAAGCCAGCTATTACTCTGGAAGCACCCTTCAGTGGTCATTCAGTCGGTTTGTGTAGTTTCTTTTTTCTTTTCTTCCCCCTAGGTAGGACCAATTATTGGACACAGATCTGAGAGCACACAGGCAGCTCTCTCCGAGGTCAGGAAACAACTACTTAATGTATCCTGCTTTCAACTCTGCTAATGAATGGGTAACTCCTAGGTTAAAAATTATCTTTCAAGGTTTATGTACTTTATGCTAGAAAGGGCAGGGGAAAAAAAAAAAGGGTGAATTGAACACCCTGCTTGTTGTATGTTTAACCTACGTGTGTGAAATGAAATGGGAGTAATCACAAAATATCTCTCAGTTTGCTAACAAATATTTTTGATGTGCATGCTAACGCCACCACCTAGGAAAAAGAAAGTATTAACGTTAAGGTAGCTCCTAAGAGGATTTAAGCATAACTTTTTCTAAAAAGGCAAAAGCTTTCATGTAATTTCTGATACTTTACAAGATTTATTCCACATTTCCAACTCTGAGAGATAAAAATGGTGGCAATGCTCAGGATTTTTTTAAAATCAGGTGATTATCTCTTCGTTTTACAAAGTTGCCTAAAAATCTGACCAAAATACAGCAAACATCCCATACTTGATTCAGAAGACGGCACAGTGGCATAAGCTGAAGTTCCCTTTTCCAGTGGCCACAGATAAACACACCAAACAAAATAAAATATGGGGAGAGGGAGAGACAATAAAAAACATATTGTTAGTGTGCCAGATCTGGGGCAAAACCAACGCAGTGTCTCATAACGCAGCCTCCCTTCAGGAGGCTGTTAGGAGCTTCTTAGCTACTTATGGAGGGGTCAGTTAATTGTGAGCACAGAACGCATCAAGTGAGCAGAAAATAAAACACAGATACATCCCTTTCCACGATGCAGAATCATGCACTGGCTCTTTTTCTGCTTCACAACACCTATGTCCCAGAACTTGGCTTATATTGTCAGAGAAAGAGAGGTTGTTATCTTACACAGCCACAAGGATACAATGTACAAGTGATCCATGATCAACAGAGTCTTGCTAAAATGTAGGTTCTCCAGCAACAGCTTAGTGTCACAGCCCAGCTTTTATCATAGGGCTTGGCATGTCCCATGAAGGGACACGACACAGCCATTTGCAAACAGTGTATTAGGCTGTGAGCAGGCACCTTGAGCACTTCACATACCTTGGAGCTTTGCAGATACTAACCCTCTGCCAGTTCCCCAAACCACTCCTGGATTCCAAATAAAATGAGAATTCCTTTGCGAGGCCTGCCAATAATAAACAGCAGAAACGTGTTCATCACAGCCCTTAAGAGTTCCACTAAACGCATCAAACGCGTATTTCCGACACATTTCCTTGGGGCAGTCCTGTGCAGGAGTACAAAGGTGAAGTTTCCCTGGCTCTCTACCACGTGTGCTCCAGTAAAACCACTGTTCTGCAGATTTCCTACACACAGCTCACCCCATCTAGGCCATCTTCTCTGAACCCCTCTGTGTAGCTCATTTCTTTGTAGAGGCCACTGCTGTTTCTCCTGCTAGCTAACAAACTGAAGCTTTGCAGCCTGCAGCCCATGGTAACAGATTTCATCTGGTTTTATTTCAATAGCCCATATCTGTATTTGCAACTCCATGTTTTTTATGTATATAAATTTTTAACAAAATTCCATGACACTGAAGACACGGTACAGCAGTCCAGTCAGTATAAACATCACACTTCAGTTCCTTCAAGGTGTGTCTTTCGTCAACAGAGAGAAAAGGAGGGAATCATCTCATCTCAAAACATATATCTAAACTAAATCTAAGTTAGATGAAATAAATCCCCTCCTTGAAAGACAGTTTAAAGATGTTGTAGGCTAAATAAGGACAACGAAAAGGAGATTTCCTGCGAATGGGAACTGCAAAAGAGGGACTAAGCATTCTACGCAACATCACCAGCCAGGTGAAACATGACTGAAAAACTGAACAGAGATTTCAATCTCAGCCTGGTCTGGTGCCTTTCTCCAACCCCTTATTTTCTCCTCAAGCACAATAGATAAAGATCTTCTGAAGTGAAGACAGAGGGAGATGGGAAGATAGGTCTAGAAAAAGTATTTGTATATGTATCTCTGTGATCACACTGAAGGGACTAAGTTTGAATTGTTTTTGTTTCAATTATTTAAAGTAAGATCGATTTTCTATTAAAATGAAAATTGCATTTTTAAAAGCCTCCTTAATCAGGTCACTGAAAAAATCCTGTCACACAAAGGACACATGTAACTGTATATACTCTTGTGACAAAAGACCAGTCTTCTGACATTTCTCTCGCCACAAGAGAAATCAGATGGCATAAAGTTTTAAGACTTAGAACTGGGTATAAACAACATTCTATTCTTTCTTTTAAATTTTCAAGTGCTGTTCCAGTAATACAGAATTACACTTAACTCTGTATTATTCAAGGTTAAGGTTAAGGGGCCTGGGAAAACCCAGAAAACAGAAAAAATAATAACAAGAGAATTATGAGACATGCTGGGGAGGACGATGTGCAGATAGGCAAGCAACTCTGTAGGGCATCAGGTCAAGTTTAGCCCAGGGTGGAAGCAATTAGTTGCGCTCACAAATAACTGTGAGTTTGCTTATATAATTAATCTTGAATTCCTCTCTGAAGTTCTACTTTACCAGATAAAATTTTCAAAAACATCTGAGTGACTCGGGAGCTACTAACTTTTGGTGAAACTTCACATTCATCTCCAGTACAAAGAGACCAGTAAAACAGCACCAAGATCTCCAGTTGTACAGCAAGGTGTCAATTTCACTTCAAGAGGCTCAGAGGTGAAAAGCCCAGCATACTTGGCTGCTTCAGCTGCAGAATGCAAGCGGCATGAAGACAATAAAATAATTTATCTTTCTAGGACAATGAAGAACTCTACGTGCCTTGCAAGGGGTTGCACTATTCTCAGGCTTTAGGTCTGCTTTCACTTTTTTTTTTTACATTTACCTTTCTACCTGCTTGATTTAATAATTTCTAATTTTAACACTTTATTTACTAGCAAAACTTGTTGCGTGACTTTTTTCCTTGAAATGTTCTCCATATGAACATGAGAAAGGAAAAAAGAATATTTCATTCTAAATTTCCATCAATCATCATAATTTTTCTCATAAAACCAAAAGCACCTAAATGGCCAAGTGTTTAATAGCATCACACATCTCCATTGCAATAGCTTCTCTTCCTCCTTCCATACAGGGATGTGAAAGCCCAAAGCATTCCATCTTTTGGTTGCTTGCTTGGAAGCAGCCTATGTGATGACAGCAGTACTTTCCTGACCCTCTGTAATGGCCATAGAAAACAGTATGAAATTGCCTTGCAAGTGCCTAAGAAAAGCTCTAGGCCTCATGCTCAGTGCCGGCAGCATACGCCAAAGAACATGGCAGCCAAAAGAGAAAACATCTCTCAAGCCTCCAACTCCACAGAGAACATCTCTGTTTTACTTGATGATAACAATCCGATCAGCCTCAGACACAGCTCTTGGCAGCCTAATGCAAACTGGCATACATGGCAGATTCCCAAAAAGCTTCAGTGAGCTCCATATGTACAATTCCTAATTATCATGCTTCATTTATTCCAGGGATGCCTAAAACTGTAATCACTTGGTAGAACACAAACAAAAGGACACTCTGGGGGAACTGCTCTGGTTAAGTAGTCATGCATCCGATTACTCATAAAGTTAAAATCTCTTCAGAAAGAGGCATGTGACTGAACAAGAATAGTCACGAACAGGTGCAGTGTGAGATTGGTCAGAATACTAATATTGCAAGTTGCACTAGAAGCTCAGCTCTCTGTGTAGAGAACGTGCAGCCATTGCTTCATCCAGTGTCTGTCTCCACTTTGCTGCATCTGCACCCAACTATGTGAACATCTTGCTAAAACTTATCCCATCTTCTGAGGCTCCTGTACCACTGAATTTCTAGGTCTTTCTGGCTAAAGCAGTCACTGGGGTACGCTGGATACTGGTAGAGATGGAATGGACAGACAGGGTAGGACACTTCCGTGTAAGCCAAGAACAGCACTTCCACACCAGTGTGTCCAGAGACTCTCACGACTTAGGGAAAAAACCATCCCAGAGCAGCTCAGTTCAGTGATGCCGTAAGAACCCATTCTTGTGCTTCAGCAAGCTCAGCACTGGAAGTCTTGGCAGGGATGGCTACATGCTGTGAGTTGACTCCAGCCCTGCAACATGAACACTCACAAGCAGATCTGGATCACTTGCAGGCCGAGATCTCCTCTAGGACCCAGGTCATAGTGCAGAGAAACACACCCTCAGGGAGTTCTAATGGCCAGCCTGCACTCAGGTAAATCTTCCAATCTACTTCATGGAAACCCCACCAGTTTCATCTAACAAAGGACTTGATGATTAAACACACACATAATCCTAGATTCTTGTAATATGTCTTAGAAAGTGTGACATATTTCTGATAATGAAAGTAGAAGGCAAAGAATATTCTCAGTCATGCATTAGATACATCTCCTTCAAAGATCCCAAAGAAAGACCTTTATCCTTTTAAAGTAAAACTGTCAAGAACACATGGGTGGGTGAAAAACACAACGCCTGGGATGACAAGTCTCTCATTAAAACACAAAAAGGAGAAATAAAAGACATATAAAAAGTAACCAAATTGTAAAGAGCGACATTTAACCTTGATATTCCAAACTAAGCCCCTATTTTTTCAAAAAAGAGAATGAGCAGTTCAGCTTACATTTTAAGTTATGGAAGAGATATGTGTATGTATAGCTTAAAGCTCCAGCTGGCAAAGAAAGGGCAGCACAAAAAGAAAAATTACATAGAAATTACATTTTGATTACTGTAATTCTGTAGGCTCCATAAATCATTACCTTTTTCTCCTGCAGTACCACAGAAAGCACTGCAATTTCATATTACTCAAGGGAAAATTCCTTCTATTACTTAAATTAATTTTGTAACAAATCCATTTTTTTTCTAAGTTCTTTCTGGGTGTATAGCACTTGTTTTCAGTTGCTCTTTATTTCTCTATTAATATCCTTGTCTTTTTTCTTTCCCTACAGCTTTTCAAATCTTAAAGTCAATCTTTTTCTCATGTAGTTGCATCTATACCAACACATCTGCTCATTTCCTCCAAACCATAATTTTCTTATTCCTATTTTTCTTATTTTATGCTGCATGTTACTCCCTATTGTATTCACCCTTCATATTCACTATTCTACTTGGCAATCACTATGTGCAAACTTCAATTCCCTCTCAAGAAAGCATTCCATCATTAAGTACATGTTAGCATATGAGATATAAATACATTTTAATATAGCCTTCATTTGATATGACAGATTCAAATACAAATATTTCTGTAGTAAAAAGAATTGCTGGCACTGTAACACTCATGATATTATCCTATTTCTTTAAATATTAAGCACTATTTATAAGCACTATTTGTAAGCACTATATCTTTAAAATGCAAAAGTCTGACTGCATCTATGTCAAGCCCTGAGACCAAAGACAGCTGACTTCGAAACTATCCCTTTGTAGGTGAACTTGAACTTATTTTACATTGCTAAAACTACATATCATTAAATTAAATTTAAAAATTGAAGTTGTCTGTCTACTATCATTAAAAAACAGGATTGCTTTTCATAACATGTTTTTTATGTCCTGTATCGTACCAACCTGCAAATGTCCATAACTGCAATGAAAAATACAGAACAGTATAATTAAGAGGGTGGTGGATTCAGTGATAAGTTGACTGCGACGTTTTAAATCTGTACGCAGCCAGGATAGATTTCTAGGCAGCTTTTACTAACTTGGACAGGCCAGACAAACCCATATACTTCAAATGAGTGGTGAATAAAAGCTATTAATGAATTAAATGATACTGTACATTCTGATGTGAATCTTGATCTTGTAACCATATCGGACAGGAAATCCCTGGCAAATTTTGCCATAGCTTCTCTAAGACATTACCTTCCACAGCTGTTCACCCCCTCCTATATCACTGGCAGATGTCTAGCAGCATTAGTGAAGCAGAGTGTGTGCCCCTGCCCTAAAACACTCATAGTTCAGCATCTGAACCCTGCACTGCTACAGAGCTGGACTAACACTGAAGTTACTAACATATGCATAACACTCTGCTGACCCTGTAAAAAGGCAGCTACCTCTGGCAAAAGGGGATTTAGTAACATATTAAACCACCACACCTGTTTCCTCAGTAAATGACAGTCAGAACTTGTTTTTTCAAACATGGTCATAACTATATTACTACTATCTTCAAGTAAAGCTTAGGGACAAAACTTGTGACAAGCAGAGTCAGCAAGCTTAGATACGTTTGTTTAAAGGAAAAAATGTCATGTTTTTTCACCAGAAAAGAGGATATGTTCAGACCCTTGCCCTCACACAGGCTCCTTTGCCTTGCCAATGTCCCAGTCAGTACACTGGAGCAGAACACCCCCATGCTGTGGAAGAACAACAGTTTCTACATCACAACCTACCCTCAGCACAGAGAAGGTGAGGGTAGCTCTAACCACCAGCAGTTCCCAATTATTGGTACCACACACTGGCACTGTGCACCCAAATAATCAATTGCAGCACACACAGAGAAAAGGCACCTAGCTTTAAACTAGTTAGTTAGAAAACTTATCTGGCAGTGGCAATACACAACTCAGCACAAACAGCTGCAGAGTGTTTTCGCAGATCAAGCTGAATCTCAAGCTGTTGCGGCTACAGTGTTATTGGTACCTCATCCAGAAGGCAAAGTCAGCTCGGTACCTCTCTACAGTCATTATTCCATCCTGGAATTAGTCTGCTGTGATTGACACACGGCATCCATCAAGAATAAAGGATTTTGGTGTGCTTTGATGCAGACTAGAATCATTATGAATAGTCAAAGGACTTTTAGAAGTCAGCTTACCAGATCACCTTCTCTAGAAGTACAAAAAGATTACATTTTATTTTCATGCAAAATCAACCTGGTTACCTGCAACACTGACGGAATATTTTCAGATACTCTGTTCAACAAAATAATTTCTATTAAGACATAAAATAGCTTATTATTACACGATATGGAAAATTTGAAACACCTTATCATGGTTGCACATGAAAATATGAAGTACAGTGATTTGCTGTACAGTATGACATTATGTTAGATTAAAAAAAATGCAACACCAAGCACAAACACAAAAAGGAAATTTGGCAAGCACGTGCATGCACTGTCTCTAAACAGAGATGTCTTCAGAAAGAAATCTCCGGAGGCAACACTGCCTTTGTTACGCAAAGGGGATAGCTGGCATCTCTACAGACACTGCATGTCTGAACAAACATGCTGCAATTTCTTGTTTTATTATAGCAATATCTCTGGCTATTGTCTGGACCTGCCTCCCTAACTCCCCGTGAAATCCTTGCAAGGAGAGAAAGACCTCTTCAGTGCAAACTCAAGGCAGAAGCCGGGTACTCTCAGCTGATTTCTGAAGAAGCCCTTCTCTCCTGGGTATAGGCCTGCAGGCATGGGCTCCTGCCTTCAGCCCCAGCACCTGAAAGCCACTGACTCAGTACAAGGTGGGAGATTACCTTGTCTTGACGTGCAAACCACCAATAACTACTTAAACAAAGCAATAGAGAACATGTATGAATTCTGGCAATCACAAGATCTTTTCCCTTAAAACTAAAAGGATGCACTTTGTGGGGTTTTTATTTGTTCGTTTGATATTTTTTTTAAAAAGAAACAAAAACAACCTACTTTTGAAAAATCCTGTGATGCTGTAGTTATCCATTAGCCTTTACTCAATTCTGGGTGATAGGTTTTAGTGGTTTAGGGGTTTCAGTGGTACTGCTGCGTTGATGGATGTACTTAATGATCTTAAAATTCTCTTCCAACCTTGATGGTTCTATGAGTCTATGAAACACTAAAGCACTTGCCTAATGACTTTGTTCACCATTCCTTGCATGCTTTGCCATCTCAAAAGAAGATTGTTCTGACGATGTACTCATTGCATGAATGAGTACATAATCATGTACATTTAACTTCTTAATCAAATATTCAATGGAAAGGATGCCATTCATTATGGTAGAAAATGAAATGTAGCCAGCTGGATTTTTCTACTGCTCAAGTTTTATAGGATTATAATCCCAATGCATATAGGTGCACAACCCATGATTTCAATGATCTAACTGCACATCTCCTACAGCACGCAAACCACCATCTTGTGTAATGTACTTAAAATGTTTAACCCACTTTTGATGTAGTGATAATCAACTTGCAGCACAATGTGCCTTCCACAAGAGCAATTAAGCTATGTTTTCATCGCTTGTTACCTCAATTCCAAGCTAAATCCATCACCAACATTGGTGCAACATTCTAAATGAAACAAGAGAATTCATTTAGAATTCAATATTCTAAATATTGAACAACTAAAATTATTTAAACAGTTAATAAAAATTATTAGAATATTGTTAATTAGAAGACATAAAACTTTCTCCATTTTATAATGTGTGTAATGCTATACCTATGTTTTTTTCTCATGTACAGATTTAGATTTTTTCTCCTAAACAGCACAGATATGTATATAATTTTTCATCTTATTTTTTTATTCATTATTTTCTTATTTTTAATGTTTAGATGATTATTACAAAATATACAGCCTCTTTCAGCATATTCAAACCTCCAAGAAAAATTTGCCATAGTGCTAATGGAGATGTCTCGCTGGAATGTCATTGTACAAATTAAATGGAGTTTTATAAACTGTCTTTTCTCTATTGTTAAGCCACTAGTCAGCAAAATATGTGTTACTATTTTTAAAACAGTAGCTAGAGAGCTGTTTGTTCATTCATTGATTAAATCTTCTTAGCCTGAGGAGCCCAAGAAGGCGGTCCTAAAATGGTTTTAGGGTGATTAATTATGGGATGCTGTAGATAGGGGGAATCCACGCTTTTGCATGTGGCTGCACCGTCACTTCTGCTCGCACAGACAGAACAGGTACAGCCAGACGAAAGGAGGAGGTGGGACTTCCCCTGTGGTACGCAGCACAGTTTCCTGTTGCCTCAAGCAGCCTGAGAAGCCCCATCTGAACTGACTGGGAAGCAGCAGATCTGGACAAGTGAGCTGAACCAATACAGCACCTCAAGCCCTCAGTTGGGCAGACTCCATCTCTCTCTCACCTCCTCCGGTCCCCGCATTCCTAGATGTGTGGTCTGCCTGCTGCTCATCCCTGCCTGCCTGGTAAACCAGTTCGGCACCCTACCACTCACTTGGCCTAAAACCCACTGGCTTTCTGCCAGAACAGTTAGTTGAATCAACCTAGCATGCTATAAACTGGTGTAAGATGAGATAGGAGAGGATGAGGGAGGGAGAGGGGGATCTTGCTGCTTGGCAGCAGCAAGTCATCAAGTCAAATTTGACTGTATCATTGAACCACATTTTAAGGGAGGAATCCAACCACTGTAAACTCTGTAAACAGGTGATGGAGAGAATTAACTAACTCCGGAGGGCTACTTGGCCTGCATAAGACCTAAAATGTCGTCTAGAGGCACCTACATATCCTCAATAAAGCTCTGGAGGCATCACGTTTAGTGTTAAGAACCAGGTGGTAAGGATTTTGGATTCCCTCTCCCCTCCTACTCCTCTCACCCAAAGAGCATCTCATTCATTAATCTAAATTAAAAATTAGGGATGGAATTAATTCCAGCTATAAAGCAGTACACTTTTATCACAGTTCAGGCACTTTCAGAATATCCTTTCATACCTCCTTCTTACACGGTTTTTTTAAAGTCCCCCAATTTTAGATAGTTAAATTAAAAGAAAAATTAACATTTTTGATTTTGCCTCCCAACTCTGACTCTTCCAATTTTACCAGCCATTGTGGATGTGAATGTCTATGTTCCAGCATACAATACTCACGCAGAGAAGGGAGAAAACAACAGCTTGCAGCTGTTTCACCATGAGCCAAGGTAATAAATGTTAATAGATCTTGTGAGCTGCTGACAAAGCCTCTTATGTGATTTCCCCAGAATCCTACTATGAGATGGACTTACAGCTCCTACTTACAGTTGGTGGTTTCTAACCATGCTCCATTTTCACGTGGAACACGGAAAACGGTCTCTAGCCCTATGTCAGTGTCTTAGGGTGACTCTATCATGTGTATCCCCTATCATGCTCTATGCCCAAAAAGTAATATTGTGCCTTTTCTGTGCCTTTAAACTGAGCTTGAAAAAAAAAAACCAGACGGACTTTCCAAAGCAGCTTCTCAAGGACACAGATGTGGTCTTCCTCAGTGGTCTGACTGCAGAAGGCATGAAGGGAGCACCCTGCTTGCTTTTTCTTCAGCCAGTTGTTTTTTTTTTTTCCCTCTTGGCATGAGATGGAGAGCTGAATTTTGTTTCCTGGGACTTTGGTTTTTTCCNTGTGTTTGTTAAAATAAATAGTTTTTATCTCTTTCACTTTCCTTTGAGGAAAAAATTTCCTTTTTTCCCGAACCCTGTGGAGTGAAGGGTGGTTGTAACCTGGTTTTCTCTCAGGGGCTACATTACTAGATTTTGGCCAAACCGGCATAGTCAGCTATCAGTGATTCACACTAATTTGGAAATTCTCTTTGTATATAAAATTTGTAAGCCACTCACATTTGTGGTAGTTTGTACACTTGAATACTAGAGTTTTGCTTTTCCACAGGTAAATGAAGTAACAGGGAATAGATTTTTTTTCTTACTGCCACAATACAAGCCCTGGACTTATCTAGTTTGATACATGATAGTATGAACATAATCAGCATTCTGGGCTCCATTAGAGTGACTTGCCAGCAGGTTGAAGTATGTGATCCTTCCTTTCCATTCATGAAGAGACACACATGCACTGTTGGGCCCAGTACTGAGACCAATACACGAGAGACTTGGACATACTGGAGCAAGAAAGGCCATGAAGGTGATTAAGGACTCGGAACACCTAACTTGCAAGGAGAGATTGAGGGAGTTGTTGCTGTTTAGCCTGGGGAAGAGAAGGCTCAGGCGGGAAACTTAACAATGCATACAGGTACCTGATGGGAAGGTGTAATGAGAGAGAGTCAGGCTCTTCTCAGAAGTGCCCAGAGACAGGATAAGAAACAATGGGGACAAATTGAATTACAAGATGCATTCAAACATGACAGTAACACTTCTTTATTGTAAGAGTGTCCAAGCTTTGTATCACGTTGTTCAGAGCAGGTGTGGAAGTCTCCAGTCCTGGAGATACTTATAACCTGACTGGACTGATTCCTGGACAATCTATTCTAATTGATTCTGCTCTGCACAGGGGTATCAGACTAAACGATCTCCAGAGATGGGTCCAAACCTTTGTTATTCTATGATTCTGTGGCTTGCATGAAGTCATATATCAAGTGTGGAAAAATTAGGAATAAAATCTATTTTAGCAACTTCATTTCAAAGCTATCCTTTTTCCACTTAGAGACAGAAACAGAATTGGAAAGTACCAGACTCTTTTCTAATCATATTATTTATTGTGCTCCTAAAAGCTGAGAATATTCAGAATATTCAATATGTCTTTCTTTTAACTCCACAGCTTATGTTTTCATTGCATTTTTTGTATGCATATGCATATAAACATACATGATCAGGACACTCTATACTCACGTAAGTATTTAGAAAAATGTAGATAAACATTCATAAAGAAGTGTTTGCAGTATTTTGCTTCCAATTTTGTAGTCCAGTGCTCAACTCCCTATTTGCTGTAATCATTTCATGCATTAAAGGATTATACATATAAGATAAAAATTTTCCTTGCACTTCTAAGCATTTTTTTATCTGAATCACAACGTCTTGGTATTTCATTTCATCAAAAATTATCTCTGTATTCTTTCCCAACTATTTAGATAAAAGGAATGGCCACTGCAAATGAAAGGGGCTTGCCAAACTTACAGTGAAGAAAAAGATAACACAATCTTACTTTTATTAATTTCCTTAACTCATTAAAACTGTTCTCAGTATCAACTGCATATTTTGCAGTAATTAACTTTATAAAGAAATAAAGTAAAACCATGAACCATCTCCAAGCTCCAGGAAAGGCGAAATACAGAACTTGAATTTAGGTTTTCTGAGCAATACATAGGTAAACATTAAACAAATGCACTGAAATTACTGCATAAACATTTTGTAATATGATTCACAACTACATTTTTTCCACAGCATTAATTTCAGGAAATAAAACTATATGTGGGAGCTACGGAACTATGTACATACATACAACATTTTTTTCCAATTTCCACTAATAGCCAAGATGTACCATGACATAAATGGAGGAATGAGCACCTCAGGAGAGCAATTCAACTAACCTATCAGGTTGTTTCTTAGACTGAGATGAATCACCCTTATTTAACCAGCTAAACAACTGCATTAACTATAAAGGGATCCCAAAACTACCATTAGGTTTGCAACCATATATTTGGACACCTTTGTTAAAACATATGACTCCCATCCTTTTTATTTTCCTTCTGAATTTGTAAGAGCAATATTGTACATCGAGAATATTTTTTTTGTTAAAATTTAACAAATGAGCAGACTACAAAAACATATGGCTCTTTAGATCTTGCTTTTAAAGACCCAAAACCTAAAAGTGCCCAGGAAAGTATGCTACAAGCTCCCTCCAAATTTGTTGCTGTGTGCCACGGCCAGTGCCACGGCCAGCAAGACCAAGTAGACCAGCAAGTCCAATGGTTTGATGCCCACACAGCCCAAGAACCCTAAGGTTAGGGTGAGTACCCAGAGGGCTCTGCAGGGTACGCAGATCATACCCCCATAATTGGCCACTGCCATCTCCTCCCCTTTTCCCCTTTATTTGGTTCCCCCTCTAGAAAGTTCTCTCTAACTCAGTCGTCCAATGGCCCATGTTAATCCTCCCCGCCTACCCCTGTCCCTATTGGTCAAGCACCCTTTTTCCCGCCTTTGTAATGCCCTCTTGCCATTGTACCATTGGTTATTATGTGATTTCCCCTCCCTTTCTGTAGGGGTATAAAACCCCATGTCACGGCCATTTTTTCACTTCTTCGTGCCCTTTCTAGATTTCTGTGGAGCCCCCGCCTCCAATAAACCTTCTCCTTTTCCACCAAGAAGCCCATCCGCCTCGTCTCTACCTCCTCCGTGCACCCTTTCCACCGGTGGGCAAGGCAAACCCGGGCTGGAGCTTTGCCTGCCCTCCTGCGCCGCGATCAGCCTCCACCAGCCCCTCCGGTGCGGGTGTATGCCCAGTGCTGGTGGTCTCTGCTAGCCGGCAGACAGCACCGTGGCACAAATTCGGTTAAATCTTGAAAAAATTAAGGAACTAGGAAGAGTACAGTGTACCTGTGCTCATTTGATCTACCTAGCACCCAAACATTAGCAATTAAGGGATTGAAATGTGGGTTTTAGGAATGCTTGTTATGTATTTAGCATGTATAGCCAGAATGCACAGAAAGTTTGTGCCTGGGTGGATGTATGTTAGAATTCATACCATGGCTTCTGCTACTCTTAAGATATGCAGCTAGCTTGAAGTAAAACAAATATGCTAGCACAGGCAATTAATCATGCCTTTGTTCCTCCTGTGTATCCTATTCTATGCCATTTAGCACATGACCTTGTATTTTGGAATGAAGCTGAACAACACTGCCCAAAGGTGAATTACTGAAGGTAATGTATTTATGGAGCGGAAAAGAAATTTTTTTTTTTTTATCTTAGCGAGAAATAAGGCAAGGACTACTAAACTGCATAAGTAAGTGAAGGATTTTAAAAGAAGCCCAGAGAAAGAGACACTTAAAAAAAAAGGAGGGAAATCTGCATTTACTCATGGGTACCACTTTGCACTGAAAGTCCACCCCATATACTTTATTTTACTCTTAATCCTTAAGCTTGTGTTTATTAGCTTCTGGACAATCTCTTACCAGTTCTACACTGGAAAGGTGGGTTGGGCCTGAGAGCTGTAGTTTCAGATACTGTGATCAGTGAGAACTAAAAGCTAACCCAAAAAGCGTTCTGTAGAAGTGTGAAAATACCTCTTGATCATCTTTCCCCTCCAAATAATTATTTTTCATCAAAAATTGGAGTCTTTCTGATGCAGAAGAAATGTGTCTTTTTATGTCTTTTAAAACTGACTGCTGCTTGAAACAGTATGCTCTGTCTCCCCTCAGTGTAGCTGACAGGATAACAGCGTCTATAAGCAATGGTCAGGGTAAAGAACTATTTATGCAAAGCTAAGCGCTGAAGGAGGAATACCTGCTTTTTTTCAGGTGGAAAGCCAGTTCAGGCATGTCAAGAATCCAAAAGTCAAAAGACTTAACCGTGGGCCATGCTACTCACCAAAGCAACCTCAGCGTTATATGGGAAAAAAAAAAAAACAAACCAGGAGTGAAGCAGGAAAGAAAGACATCCCATAATCAGAGCAAAATGTCATCCATATCTCCACATTTGGTATCATGCGACAGCACCTCCACAGAGAAGCCATCAGTGTGATGAACACGACATCTCTCTCTGATCTGCTGAACTCTCTGCACGACACTAATCAGGCAGGACACATGTTGGATAACCTCTGTGGGAATACTTTTGTTGAGAAGGGGGTAGAAATCTGGCTAGTCTGGTTCTATTTTCATTTACGTAAGGATGGAGTTACTTCACTTGATTATGTCAGAATAACCCTGATCTAGCTAAAAACAACAGGATAAACAACGGAATTCTATAAAAATATTGTCACCTATGAAATACTATTTAAAAGAGTATCTGGTGCATTATGGGCTTTTGAATATAAAAAATAAATTAAATTGGGTAAATTTAAGGGTTTTTTACCTGTTAAATACAAAAGGTTTTAAAAATCAATTTGGTCAAATTTGTTAGGTTTCTGTGTTCTTTTTGGTTGTTTTTTTCCAAGTGCTGCTTACTTATAGAATTCTTTATAAAAACTTCCCTGAGGTGAAAAATGTTAAGATAACATTAGGATTAGAAAGATATACTTTACAAGAATGTGTGTAGGTGGGAGAGGGATAAGATTGTATGTTGAAATACTAAACAAATAATAACCAGTGACTATATGAAAAGCTATAACAATCCACAGGGTTTGAGTACTGTACCATTCAGGTTTCATTTTATCTTCTTTGAATTCTTGGCTTCTCAGCTATGTGATTTAAAGGTCCTTCTATGACTTTCACAATAGCACTTCTTAATTTCCTTAAGGATCTTGGAGGAGGGTCAGGGAGGAGTAAGGATTGTTTCTTAAATATACAATTTGGAAGAATAGCACTGATAAGAATTTTCTGTGAATGATATATTCTCTTTTCAGTTTTTTCTCCCTAAGTTTCCAGGAGAGCTTTGCTGCTGTTTCTAGTTGCATGCAAAATAAGTAATAGTTAAGAGTTTCTACAAATTCCTACTCCAAAGATTTCAAGGCCAAAAGAGGCATTTGTAATGATTTAGCTTGATCTTCAATATTAAGAGAACATAGGATTCCATCCAGTAACTTTGTGTTGGATGTAGTTTCACAGGGGGGAGGGAGGGTTAGTAAAATATCTGTTCTTGAAGACATCAGAATTCACCACTTGCCTTGAAAATCTGTTACCAGTTAAGACCATCCCCTCTTAAAAACAACATTCCCATCTCTAAGCTGAATTGTTCTGCATTCAAATTCCAACCACTGATCCTTGTCATGCCACTTCCTAACATGGGTGAAATATAGAAACTAAGCACCCAAAAATTGCCAGCAGATCAGAGGCATCTTAGACTCTTTGTTTAGCAAAATCACCATTACTATTAAGTTTCACAAAACAAGGCCTCTCAGGAGATTACACTTCCCAGCTTTTGTGAAACTTGACAAGTTCCACAATCCTTCAAACAAAACATTATAAACTGTCCAAACTGTCAATTTTATGAAACTCAGAGACTGCTAAATGTTTAAGATAACTGTGTAATGCATTGCTATGTCAAATGCTGTGGAAAAAGAGCCTACATTAACTCTTTATAGTTATCGTCATACCTAATACTCAATCCTACCATATCTATACTCTTTCTGGAGTCATCAAACAGGACAAAAAGAAAAGAAAAGGAGAAGTGGAATTAAACTGGAAGTATTTGCAACTTATATCTCTGAATGAATCTGATGAACTAAGCTACATGGACAACATCATGTAAAATCCTCACAAGTCAAAATTAATACTTTGAAGAAAAAACTACACTAAAATTACTATGTTTCAAAAGTACTCAAAAGCTATGAAAACAGTAAGATTTAAACAAAGAATATACAGATGTTTTACAACATATTTTTGCACCAATGTGCATATATTCCATGCAAAGAACAAAACTTGAAGAACTGCAGGAAAAAACAGTATAGAAGGTATTTTTTTACCTAAATAATACATTGCCTATTGATGAGTGCCTGATCAAGCAAAGCCATGAGTGGTCAAATCAGGGTGCATTTGCATTTGCAAAGGTATGTCCTGGCTAAGAAAAGCAGCTCCATCCCAAGGACTTTGCAGGCAGTCTTACTAAAAATGTAAGTCAACTCCACAGGAGATCTAGATTTATTCTCTTTATGTTGTGGAAGCCAAGGGAAGGCTGTTCAACAGCAAGCAAATTCATGACACATACGAGCAATCTCTGAGGGGCTCTAGTTGAGTGAAGTTTCCCTAGAAGCAGACAGTTTCAGAAGGTAAGGCAGTCACTTGACATCTCAATAATTCAGTAATCAGATATTGATCCAGGGCTGGCTCCTCCTCACAGGTTTAGATGAATCTGGGACCTCAAAACAATGAATAAGGCCTGGTTTACATATGTAATTAAGAGAAGCGTAAAGAACCATGAAAAATTAGAAGTTGTAATCCCTCATACTTAGAGTTATTTGCTTTAATAGGTGGTAACAGTAGCAATCAAGGGAAGGAAATAATTTTATCATATGATTTCCAGCAGAGTTCCTATGACTGATGATTATCAAACTACTTTAAATAATAGCAGTAACTACATAGAGACTAATAGTCTAAAACTCCATTTGCTTATTACTCAGTAAGTTGAAGTTACTACAACTTTAAGACTAACATTTTGATCAATGGGTTTGTATTTCTCAACTGTAGATTCTTTTGAAGCTTCTTTCAATTTTCAAGCACACTAAGACTAGCAAAGAGCATTTCCTCAGAAACAGCTCTCTTGGATGACAGAAAAAGGGAATTAGTTAAATCCAGACTATTTTGCGGGTTGTAGTGAGGAGACTCAATAAAGAGAAAAAAGACTGACCTCATAGAAAATATTTCTCTTTCCTTTTCTCATCCTCTTTTCTAAATTTGTAGTTAACATTTGGAGGTTGTTGAGTGCAACATGGTGCAAACATATTTTCATGAGCTGATCAAAATAAATCATATCATCTTGAATTTACTTGTGCTATGAACCTCACAGTTCAGAAAAGGAGTTCAAATAGCAGGATAATTCAGGGTGGTGGAGAGATGACACAGGAGTCACTGCAAGCTCACTACCTTGGTATAGAGATGTGGGTTCGTGAGTTGTGTGTGCTGCATGGGGAACAGGTACACATAAAATAAGATACTTTACCTGTAGGAAGTGCATTAGTACTTATTTTTTTTAAAGAGTGGTTTTTCTTTAAACAAACAAATGACTGAGTAGAACATTTTTCTGTTGTGATCTGTTCCTCCATTCTTCATAATCTGAAACCCAAGAATTATGCATTATATGATTCAGGGCAGAACAACACTGGTGAAAATTGTCCTGCTTATTTGAATCTAGCTCAGCTGTGATCCTTCAGCAGGTCTGAAGTAGTACATTTTAAAATAAGAACCAAGCATATAGTAACTGTGCAGGTTAAAATGACACACGGGATTCTGCTAGGCTACTGCTACCATACCTGCAGGACATACTACTAAATGACCTTCTGCCTATCTTTAAGCGGGGGTCGGGGAATGAGAGCTATATGAAAATATTTGAGCTCATGGACAGGCTGATGAATCCCAATGCAAGCCCTCATTTTTAGGCTCCTTCAACCACTGCAGTCATAAAACTTCAGTTTTATGCATAAAGTCTGCCTATTCCAGCTACTCTTTCCTATTCTTGCCTGTGTTTTTTCAGTGGTGGCAAAACAGTGACAAAAGCAATGCTTTGCTTTGTCTCATTCCCACTTGCCACTGGTGTACAAACAGCAGGATTCTGCAGGAGCACAGGCTAACTCACATTTCCTACAGCCTAAAGGTAACAGCAGTTTTGTAGGAAATATCTATTTAAGATACCGCAGGCAGCACAGAAAATTGAGCACAGGTCTCAAATATCTGCAACAAATACAATATACAATGATTTAATAAGTAAAAGCGAAACACTGGCAATCTCATGTCCTTTCCTACGTTTAGTGTAATGCCCAAATCGGCCAACAAGCTTGAAAATGTCCACTTCACAGTTAAATGTACACCTTGCCAGTGCACAACACTGCTCTGTTTAATAGTTATGTGATTTATGCAATTCTAAGTACACATGTGTCCTGGGTTACAGTGTATTCTATTACCATCCTCATGAGCTGTTGAAACCAGGTGTAGCAACGTTCCCTGCCCCCTCCCTCCGGACTATCTCCTGTTAATGGACCCATCAATGCCTTGCCTCATGACTCACAGATAACTCGCTCCTGGACTATCTCCTGTTAATGGGCCCATCAATGCCTTGCCCTGTGACTCACCATCCCATTGTGAGATGCTCCGCCCAGGGGGAAGGAGCCAAGCATTCCCACCTGGATATAGTCTGGGGCTTGGAACAGCACAAGCAGCCTTTTCCACTGGATTCCCAGAGGACAAGAGCTACACAACCACCACTGGACTTTCTGAGGAGGACCAGACTTTTTCTACAAGATCACCGCTTCAACAGAACCACTTCAGAGAGAACTGCAGCTATCACCTTATCAAAATGCTACCACCACCCTGCCCAGCAGGGTGTCAGGTCGTACCCTGACTCTGTCAGGTTAAACCAGTGTTTTTGTATTATTGCTTTGTTATATATATATATATTAGTAAATGAACTGTTATTCCTCTTCCTCATATCTTTGCCTGAAAGCCCCTCAATTTCAAATTTATAATAATTCAGAGGGAAGGGGGTTGCATTTTCCATTCCAAGGGAGGCTCCTGCCTTCCTTAGTAGACACCTGTCTTTCAAACCAAGACAACATGAAAAGGAAACTATGGGCAAAACTGGATTAGAATTCAGAGCAATTGTTACTATGCCACATCAAAATCTGCTCACCCTCAAGGTTATGAATGAAACCTAAATTTATTACGGCTATTAATCCAGCACTTTAAGGACCTCCACTTGATTAGGATGAATCCAGGACAAAATCCCACCCAAAATGCCCACTAGAAAAGTTCTGTCATTTGGATCTTAAATCTACAACACTGCATCATCTATTCCTAAAGAAGAAGCTGAGTATGGTGCACTTTACAGAAAAAAAAAAAGGTATTGACTAGTTTCCTTTTCACTAGGATCTTATATCTCTGTGCAAAACACTCTCAGTGCAATTCTCTCAGGAGGAATGTATTTGAGCACACAGTACTACAAATCCTCTAAGGTTATGATGAGCCAGTTTGAAGGGCATTACTGAGATTAAACAGTGTAGACATTGACTGAATTCAGCACAAAGCCCAGGAAAGTCTTGAAATAATATATAGAGTGCTTCAGTGGGTTTTTTAACTGGCTACAGTTAAAAAAGTGTCTCAGGCTCTTGAGCTCACAAGTTCTGCCTAAAAAGGAGACATCAGAAGAGGAAATCAAATACTTTGAAGGCCCTAACTAAAAACTTCTAGGGCAAAATAGTTTTAGGGACACTGAAAAACAGCATGCTTTTAGTTATGAGAGTCATATCTTGCACAACCAGCTCTTGAACACCACAGTAGTGAGTGAAAAAAATATTTTCACTGATTTCAGTAATGGAGGATCAAACCACAAACCTCGAGACACAAAGAACCTCACTGCAGGCACTGGGCTTTGAATTAGGCTTCAAATGTTTCTTTAAAGGTATCCTTACAATCCTCTCTCTAATTATTATGTTACTACCTAACTACAAAGCTTTAGAGAGGCAGCAAGGTGTGTGGTAACAGCATTCCTACAGTCTTGAGGAAAATGTGCATTATACAGCAGTGACAGAAGTGCTATGCTGGTACTTAAGTTAAGAGGTACTGAGACTGGAATCCTGGCAAACATTCAGGGCAATGGTGTATCAAGCTGACTGAATTAATGTTTTACTAATGACTTGAATTTAAACAAGCCAAAATCCTTCTTCAGGAAGGGGAAAAATTTTTTTTGTCTTTTCAAAGAGCTTCCTAAAGGCCTACTGCTAAATGAAATCCTTCTAGTAATAAAACCAAAACCTAATTAGTTAAATCTGTTAAAAGAAAATTTAACTGAAGGGAACCCTAGAGAGAACAAGCCACACTATACCAATCTAAGATATTCTGATCTAGACCAAACCCAAACAACAGTCAACACTCGTCAAATTAATTCATTTAATCTAACAGGATTTTCACTCTGCTTGTATCACTCCTGGCTTTTAATATCATAGAATCATAGAATTATCTAGGTTGGAAAAGACCTTCAAGATCATTGAGTTCAACCACTAACGCAGCACTGCCAAATCACCACTATATCATGACATCCACCTGTCTTTTAAATACCTCCAGGGATGGGGATTCAACCACTTTCCCAGGCAGCCTGTTCCAATGCCTGATGAGATTTTCCATGAGGGAAACTTTTTCTAATATCCGATCTAAACCTTTCCTAGTGCAACTTGAGTCCATTTCCCCTTGTCCTGTCACTTGTCACCTGGAAGAAGAGGCCAACCCCCACCTCACTGCACGCTCCTTTCAGGCAGTTGTAGAGAGCAGTGGAGTCTCCCCTGAGCCTCTTCTTCTCCAGGGTAAAAATCCCCAGATGCTCCTCACAGGACTTGTGCTCCAGACACTTCACCAGCTCCGTTGCTCTTCTCTGGACACTCCAGCACCTCAGTGTCCTTCTTGTACTGAGGAGCCCAAAACTGAAAACAGGATCTCAGGTGTGGCCTCACCAGTGCCAAGTACAGGGGCACAATCACTGCCCTGGTCCTGCTGGCGACACTGTTGCTGATACAGGCCAGGATGCCATTCACCTTCCTGGCCACCTGGGCACACTGCTGGCTCCTGTCCAGCTGCTGTCAACCCCGAGGTCCTTTTCCCCCAGCCTGTAGCGCTGCATGGGATTGTTTTGACCCAAGAATAGGAGCCAGCATTTTGCCTTGTTCCACTTCCTCCAGTTGGCCTTGGCCCATCAATCCAGCCGGTCCAGATCCCTCTGCAGAGCCTTCCTGCACTCAAGATCAATACTCCCACCCAACTTGGTGTCATCAGCAAATTTACTGAGGGTGAACTTGGTCCCTCATCCTTTGTCATTATTTGTCTCCCCACATCCAATGCAGGATAGAGATTCTCCTTAAGTGCTTTTTTTCTTGCTAATGTATTTATAGAAACTTTTTTTTTGTCTTTCACGGCAGTAGTTAGATTAAGCTCTGCTAGGGCTTTGGCCCTTCTAATTTTCTCCCTGCATAACTTCATGTTATCCTTGTAGTCCTCCTGAGCTTCCTACCCCTTCTTCGAAAGGTGATACACTCTTTTGTTCCCCAAGTTCCAGCCAAAGCTCTCTGTTCAAGCAGGCTGGTCTTCTTCCCTTCCAACTCATCATTTGGCACACGGGGACATCCTGATTCTGCACTTTTAAGATTTCCTTCTTGAAGAATGTGGGGCTTTCCTGGCCCCCTCTGCCTTTCTGGACTGTCTCCCAAGAGACTGTCAGCCAGGCTCCTAAACAGGCCAAGGTCTGCCCTTCAGAAGTCCAAGGTGGCAGTTCTGCTGATCCTGTTTCTGATCCCTCTGAGAATCTAAAAATCATTAATTTTGTGATAGCTGTGCCCAAACGGCCTCCAACCACCACATCTCCCATGAGTTCTTCCCTGTTCACAAACAGCAAGTCCAGCTGGGCACCTATCCTGGTTGACTCACTGACCAGCTGTGTCAGGAAGTCGTCTTCCACACCTTCCAGGAACCTCCTTAGACTGCCACCTCTCTGCTGTACTGGATCTACAGCAAACATGCTGCAAGCTGAAGTCCCCCAGAAGAACAAGGGCTGGTGAGAGTGAGACTTCTCACAGCTGCTTACAGAATATTTCATCTGCCTTTTCATCCTGGTTGGGTGCTCTGTAACAGACTCTCACCAGGAAATCTACTTTGTTGGCCTTGGTTCCCACCCCTAAACACTCTACCATACTGCCACCATCATTAAGCTCTTGTCAACCAAAACACTCCCTAACATACTTCAATGCCAATTATAAGGAACAGGTAATATAATTTCAGGGAAAATTTGAACAGTATCCAAGCAAAATTTGGGCTTATGAAACAAAAATAATTGTCTTTATTTTTCCAGAAAAAACACAGAGGTTGACAAGGCAAGAATTGTCCTTATAATATCTAGGCAAGGCAAACAGAAACTTGCAACAGTGAGAATGTTGTAAATTAAGATGCCCAAATTGCAAAACTTTGATAACAACATATATGCCATTTGATAACAACATATGCCATTATATTTTCTCCATTTTTAATTTAACTTGATTCTTAGCATATTTCCACAGATTAATACTCACTAACTTTTCTTGTTGGAACACTGTTTTTCATGTATCTGTTGTTTGTTTCAGAGATATTTATCATTCTTTGTATAAATATCAACCTAATTTTTAAAGAAATCCAGAAACTTCCTGCATACATTTTTTTACTACTCAAATGAACCTTTACAGGAACTCTAGGGGACTCTACACAGTTAGCTGGCCAGTGATGTGATGAAAGCTAAACTTATCCTGAGGGCTGTTTAGAATCCCTTGATTAAAACAAGTTGGGAAATTAAACAAGCTGTGCTGCTGTGACCAGGGTTTTTTGACAGCAGCCAGTGTCCCTTCTCTAGAGCTCTTCAGAATATCCAAATCAAAAATATTTCCAACTGACTACCAAGATAATTTTACAAGCTTATTATAGTTCACTTTAGGAATTAGCGTCTTTCTGCAGGTTCTCATGTCACTGGCAATCAGTGTTACTGCTGAGAGTTCTCAATTCTTCTACTTAAGCCTAGTGTGTCTCCTTAATCCCTTTAATTCTTGCATTTTGACCTAATTTTACTGCTCATTGTCATGCTTCTTTTGCTGCTATCTGGGCCTTATTCTATATCACAAGAATATAAAAGCTAAATTGTGGATTATTTTTAAGTAAAAAGCCTGTTAAGTGCTTATAGGGCTACCTTATACCTTCCTTGTCTCTCATCTGATCAGGTCAAATGAAATCAATGGCACTATTCAGCTCAGCAAAACAAGTGTGATTGAGCTCCAAGTGCTAAACTGGTAAACTTTGTTGCGACTCTCTCTGTTCTTTGAAAGTGTGATTACTCAGCAAGTGATCTCAGTCGGAAACTAGAAAAATACTATCAACAGGTATTGGTGTTTGAGACATTTCCTTTCTATTCAACGAGCCCAACAGTCCAGGTGCTCATTCTGTATGAAAGACAAGACCATTGGCCCTGAATCAAGGACAACTGGAATGGAATCAGTATCTGCCTGCTCTAAACCCTGATCTAAACAACCAGACTTAGGTTATTCTCGGAGGCACTGCTCCTAACTGGCCTGTTTAAGCCATTTTATTCTGTGGAACATAGCAGGTATTAGCAGCAAAGGAGAAATACAGGGGGAAAAGAGAGGAGGAACAAATACAAAAAAATGAGACAGAACTTGTTGGCCCTATAGTAACAATACTTAGTTGAAAGTAGAACATCCAAGTGCAGGCAATGTTCGAAAGAGTAAGTCAGAAACCATATACTTGGGCAGCAAACAGAAAATTAATACAAAAGAGGCCAGAATGTAAGTGAAGGCACATTACTGGGAGTATGGGTTAAAAAGCCTCTAAATGAAGGAAGGAATTGCATCTGAGACTTCCATGTTTGGACAAAGTGCCCTAAATTCTGTATTAAAGACAATTAAAACCACAATTGACTCTCCTTTACTAATCCAAGGCAGTATCTAAACCCACCCCTTCAATTACACTGCTTTGCTTCTTTAAAAAAATGATTAAAAATCCAGGATGGGGAGCAGAGGGAAAACTTTGTTTTTGGACAAAATCACCATTGAACCCAAATAATTAAAACCAAGCAAAAATTCTCTTGCCAAATCACAGAGCTACCTTTATTCCTCTCAAAAAAAATCTTGTTTCAACTAGACAAAGCCAACCTTTTCTACGTATATATTTGGAGAATAAGGTGATATTCAAGTTAGAAATGGAAAATGTAATAATTTCCGTGATTCAGTCTAAAATGCCAGGACAAGGAGACCAATATAACAACTAGTATAGAAGACAATGAAGGTCTTTCCACTGAGATTAGTAAGGCTTGTGCCAGTCTTTCTATATGCCCCATATAGGCATCTCTTACTCCTGTATATTTTCACAGATACTTAATTTTGCTGAGACTTTGCAGCCACATTCACAACAACGACCCCATGAACTCATTTTTTATTTACAGTAAAGTTTATTTTGATTTTTTTTATATATAAACTGTAGTGTCAAACTAACTATTTAAATCCCCTGTTAATACTTACAGTAAGAGGTGTGACATGTGGAAAATTGTTTGGGCACCATCCTAGAGTAAATTAAAACAGCAGCAACAAGCCTGGCAATGGACCAGAATCCAATACAGTACTTGGCAAATGATGGCAAACAAACCGCCAACATGTGATGCCCTCATTTTTAAGCCAAAGATAAACACAGTTGATGTGTGTTGCTAAGACTGGTGTGCCCCAAATGCCATAAATGAGGTCAAGCAAGGATGCTGCAAATAATTCCCAATCATATTTTACCAGTTTGTTACTTTAAGAACTATCAGATATTCAGTCCAAAATGTCTAATCCAACATTATTATTACAGCTCACCCAGGAAAACCCATCAGCGTTTTGGCTTCGAAAAACAGCACTGACAACTGTTATACTTTAATAATTAAAGTCAAGGGTATAATATTATTCTCTCACAAATTAATAAACCATACCAGAATGGTGAAGTTCTTAAAAAAATACTGTTTGTTTAGCAAAACAAAGGATGACAGATGAAAAAATTGTATTCCACAAACTTAATGGTGAGTTTTCTCTCGGCAGTGGAACAGTGATTCTTCAGCAGAATTTCTTGCATAAACATATTTGGGAAAAGTCTATGAAGTTTTCCCATAAATTGGGCTTAAAGGCTAAATTCAGAGAATTGTTTTTGAAAGATTCTTGCTTCACTGGGGATTTAGCTAAATGTTAGTACAGCAAAATGCAGTGCTGTATTAAGGCATTTAGGGATCTGTAATGAAAAGTTTAAGTAAGATTTAGCTAATGATGTAAATCACCAGTTTTAGTGAGCCTTGGCTTTGCAGTGCTTTGGCTTTAAGTCAGAAAAGCTGCCCAAAGAGCCTGAAATAAAACAATTCTTATTTCCCTAGTGATCCTCACATTCCTAAAACAGCTATGAGAATCTGTCATTACTTCCCCTTTGAAACCATTCTCCCCTTGAGGCAAGGTGTTGCAAGATATCACAGCAGTCATAATGAAGCAGTTTGCAGGACTCCACTTAAGCACTGAGCAGAGAAAGAAGTTAATGTAAGGGACAAGCAGGTTATGGTTCAGATTAAAGCTGAATATGAAATGGGTTTCCCCTCACATGATCTGGGGTTTTTCTTCAGAATGCTCCAGACCTAAAAGGCCCAAATCAGGGTCATCTCATTTTGTTATTCAAAACAGGAAGATGTAACGGGACTGACTGTAATGCGAAATATTATTAGTGTGGCACTAGCCTCTTGCAACAAAAAATACTAAGGCTCAACACAGGAATTTCTTCCGTGGGTGCTGCAATCCTGGTTGACAGTTTCCCAAGCTTCAGAAGACAGACAGGGGAGGAGGGAGAACAAACACGGCAAACTACTGCGATGAGAGCACTAGTCAAGTAACAAGCAGGCCAAGAACAAGGTCTTCTTTTAAAAATATCTGGGAGCAGACCACTGTTTAAAAGAGATGAACATTCCTTCACTGACTTTACATGACCTGATCTTGCACATTTTGGAGTTATCGACAAAACCTAAAGAGAATAAAGAATTTTTCTTATGTGAATCAAAAAAGCTGCTCTCTAACAGGCATTCCGCATGCTGCTGCAGTAGTACTGCTACCCCAGACACCCATTGCTGGGCAGGGGAATGTATTTCACTTTGTCACTGCCTCTGGAGGCATGGAGGTTGTGCTGGGGTTTGAGTTTAGTGTCAGTTTTGTGGTGTGTTTGTTTTACTCTACACAATCAGCAGAATCTGGCGAAAAAATGCCTTAAACCAGTTCAACCAGTTTCAGATTATTTGAAACAGCACATTTCATGAGAAAGTATCTTCTATTCTACAGAATGGATAGGTGGGCATTAAATCCATATTCTTAGTCAATTATTATGACTTACTGCAGTGACATTAAGGAATCTCACACAAGCAAAGAATAAAGAGAAGGTAAACAACAGACTTCAGTTTTAACTGCACTTCCTGTTCACATAAGGAGTAAAAATGCCTCAGACAACTCATAAGGGATGCAGTGTAAAATTGTAGTGTGCAGTTTTCTGAAACAGGCACAAGAGCTCAACACACTGGAGCTAATTTCTGTGTCAACTTTCATTCCATACAGATTAGTGCCATTTTGCACAGCTGAAGCACCAAGTTTCTGCAGTGCCATACATACATAATTTTCTCAAGCTTGCAGTAATATGAACTTGTTGCAGAAACTGCAGCTTCTCATTAAAATTATCAGATATAAGTTAGTCTGTGAGTGTGTTTTTCACTTCTTAAAAGGCTCAAGCATTTTCAACTGGATTTTTTTTTCAGTCTAGTGAGTCTTTCAATAGTGTTCAAACTGAGATACCAGAAATACGTGCAGGAGTTCAACTCTCACTCTAGATTTGCACTTTACCTCCCCATGAGGGAAAAAAATTCTGCTTTCCCTGCCTTCTGGTAGCATTCATTCCTTTATTAATCATTGAATTAAGAACTTAATAATGTAAACATCAGGATTCACCACTGTCACATGCTTGCACTTGCTAAGAAGAGTTTTTTCTCCACCTTCTCAATGGAATGTAGAGGCCACTCTAGAGGAATGTGATTCAACTGAGACTATTTTGCAACCTCTACGAAAAAGAAAGTTCCACACTTTCTTCAAGGTTTTGTGAAAATGGACTCATAATAGTTTTTCAGTTCCAAAAGATCTCCACATGATTATTTTAAGATTAGAATTCAAAAGAAAATGGAAAGTAAAATCTTAATATGAACCACAGTAGTTTCTTTCAAAATGTCACACAGCTAACTCAGCAGCATCTGATACACTACAGACTCTTCTTATTCTAAGTACAACAGAAATCCATGGGCTCATGCACTTTATAGCAGATCATCTTGAGGCTAAATGCCTATATAGGAAGAATAAAAACACTGTCTACCTTTAAAAAACATTAGTGTTGATAAATAGGTGAATTGTGTTCAATTTATTCTACTTTTTAATTACTCTTATTAACAATGCCATTTAAAGGCAGAAAATCTCTACAGCCATACATTTGCAGGTAATTGATGCTGACAATAAGACTTTCAGAGCTTTAAACCTGAACTAGTTCTTCCTGATGTAACCTCTAATTTTGGTTTGAATATAGCAGGCCTATGCTCTTCCTTGTTAATTATAGTCCTAAGGGCTTTCTTTCCTTTTAAATGGCCTTCCTTTCTCTTCATATTGAGCCCATTTCTGTTCTCTTTAGCTATAATCACAAAGTTTATTATGAGATAGCCATAATCCCCAAGCTTCTCTTCATTTCTCTATACTCCAGTTTTCTCCCCTGGCCACTAAGCAAACAACCTTGTTCCAGTACCATATCTCATGCTTTCAGATCCCAGGTCATGATTTGGTATGCAGCATGGCACTCACCTTACCCCCACTGCGAGAAACGGAGCAGGCAAGGGGCCAAGAGCTGGCAGAGGGCTGACTTGGCTCTCTTCCCCGCACCTACCCACCTAGTTTGCTGTTGCCCGAACTTGCTTACCATAAATACTACTACATGTGAGAAGATAAACAAAATTCCAAATCCACAACAAAGCTGACACCAGAGCAGTTCGATGACTCCTTGTACTTGGTCTCCAGGTAATTGCATGAAATAACAGCCTCAGGCCCCAGTCAGACTATCGTCATTAAAGAGGCTGACCGAAGAGCTTCTGCATCCGTTCTCGTAAGACATGGTCTAACGAGTATGGCAGATCAGCCACCAAAAGACAGACCTAGAGGAAGTCATGCTCTTCTCCTATCTGCAATTCAGACACCATGAACAAATATCACAGGAAACATAGAAAAGTGTTTTACAGGCAACAGTACAGGTCTGGGGCAAAAATAACTTTCTAATTCACATCACATGAAAAGAGCAGGAACTGCTGTTGCATGTTCCCCTTGCTGAGGCATGAAAGCCTAGAAGATATAAAATATTTGGGTTGCAAGATGTGACTTATTTTAGGGTTTTTAAGTTATTTGAAATAACATTAGCTGAATTATACGAATGCATATTCATTCATTGAATCACGTTTTGAAATGCTTCTTGATTTGAACCAGATCACTTATGGACTATCACACAATTCGGTTTAAGTGAAGTCCCATTTATTTAATTTACAGCATTAGGCACTGTAGGGTAGCACAAACCTGTTACTACTGCAAAAACCCTGATAAAGGAGATGGAAGTCTGAAGTGTGCCTTTCTACAAAGGATGTTGATCACCTGTGCTCCATCTTTCACTCAGCTCTTGTGTGGAGTCTCTTAATATGATTTGGCTTAAAATCAAAAAAATCTGAACAATAGCCTTTGTAGCACTGAAAGTCTGCCAAAATACATCTGAGTTGCAAAACACTGGCTTTGAAGTCTTTCTGAGGAGGCTGAAAATAGAAGTAGACTAAATTGCTGGATTTTTCATCTGTTACAGATTCTAAAGACATTGCTATTAAATTTGAGATATTTCGGATAGACAACTACTAATGTTTTGATCACAACTTCACCAATTTTAAATGCATCTTTACCATCTTCAAAATCAGAAATACTCTGAAATGCAACACAGCTCATTTTTCTGTCAACAAATAGCCCCAGGAAAGCAAACATCTTACCATCTAGCTAAGTAGTCTCTAACACAATGTCACAACTTCCAAAGGCTCTAAAAAATCAGCAAGCACCTTGTTATCATAATGATTCTTTGTATTATGAAAATTGCATGCTGTTATGATTGACAGGCTGTTACAACTCTGCCAAATAGACACAGATGTGGCAGGTAAGCTTTCCAATGAAAGAAAAATTCTTGGTATAGAGTTGGAATATATTAAGTGCAATTTTCTTTAACTACATATTTTCCACTAGGAAGTGTTAAATAGCATGGAGACAAGTCCCACAAATGTTGGGCTCTCAAGGGGCAACTCAGTTTTAAGAACTGAGCTCACTGAGAGGAAACTTTCGTCAGCTTTAATTACTCCCATCACACAAAACCTTGAAACAATCTCAAGACTGAATAGTTATTCCCCTACTAAAAGAGTAACTCGAAAATCATAACAATGTCACCTTGTGGTGACACCTGTCATAAAAAAAGTATTACTATGAAAAGACAGCATCCCAGGTTCCATTTTAGATACTTTTAAGCTTCTCTAACCTATATCTCAGTGAAAAGAAAACATTTATGCAAAGTAAGTCAAGTGTTGCAAACTCTTATCTCACTACCTGGTCTCTAACGTCACAAAGATTTGCAAACACGTTTCCAAAAGTCTCGAAAGGTAGTGTTTCCTCTGTGCTTGTCCAGCACAACAAACAGTAAAACATGCTTTAATATCCCACTCCAGCAATGGCAGATGACGACAAAACTGTCCAGTCTGTGACAGACAGGACAAATCCCTGTTCACTGATCTTAATACCCTTAATTGGCTATGCTTCTTGTGAAGCAGTAACACAAGCTGAGTACATGAGCTGACAATCAGCTAACTTGAAGCATTCTTTCTAAGAAGCGTATTATTAAACCAACTAATAAAATTCATTGCCAGTTACTCATAGAGCTATGTATCACGTATTTAAAAAGGCATTAAAGTAACATAATCTAGCCACCTGCTACCACACAGAGGAATATCTACATTTAGGAATATCCACATTTAGGAATATCCCTATCAAGTCAGACTTTGGATGGAAAAAAAAAGCCTGTTGATGCATTTTGTTTACGCTTTAAACCGTTCTTTCTTTGTGCTTTTAAAACAAACAAAAAACCCCTACATATTTTTTCCTCAAATGAGTACATGCTCAATTTGTTTTTATAATTTTCTTTTGCCCCCACCGCAATCCCAGAAAATAATATTAGCCAGGAGAATTCACACCCATCACCTGACAAAGATTTTTGACAAAGTCAAGACATTGAGGATTCTGTTAAGTAGGTAGAATCAAAACTTAAACTCCACATAACAGGTACATCAGAGATAATGTTTTGATATGAATAGTCTTAGAACTGGAACCTTTAAAAAGGTAGGCAACAATAACCATAAATGAAAATTTTCTCAGGATAAAGACTTAGGAGAATTTATGCGTAAAGAGCCTGGACAGAGAATACAAAGGTAAAACTACAGAGAGTCCGGGTATCTAAGTAGACTTACAGAATTTCACTTTCTTGCTAGATTAGGTTTTTTCATTAGGTGCAATTACCATTTCATTGACACCTCTCTTCGTAATCATCAGAAATAGCTCACAATATAGGAAAGCCATAAAAAATCACATTCCAGGAGGTAACACAGACTTCCCTCAATTAAATTCAATGTTCTTCAACTCCCAAAGCATACTTAAATTCTTTGTCTTTAAATAACAAGAAAAACTGAGATTTTAGGAGTACTCACCACCATCTTCAACCAAGAAATGAAAAATGTCACTGGTGGCATTGTCACCCCCTCGTAAAACATAGCATATCTTCATATCATCAATATCAGCTGGAAAGAGTCAGGAAAAATAGATTTTATTTTAAATGATTAAGGTAGGAAACTGTTTTTATAGAAAAAATTGACATGTATTAAATAGTTTAGCTTCAACAACAGAGGTCGAGGTTCTACAGCACAACTGAGGAATTTCAGTATTAACAGTGTTGAACTTTTACAGATATCATTCATTCTCCCTCCCTTTACTTCTCCCTCCCCAGTGCTCTTTTTCTTTTAAGCTGTATTTACAAAAAGAACTGAAACAAAATTTAAAAACATGGGCTTGACAGTCAGAACTATTTCATATTTTTAGTGGTGCATTTTCTTAAACAGACGAGTATCTCCACAAGGATATTGATATTGATTCTGTCATTCTTCAACCTACAAAGTACTGTAGAGGACAGTTACAGTGATTGACTGTTTTAAGAACCCAAATAGATGCAATTAAAGTAAACAGACAAGCCTTCAGTAAGAAAAAAAACCTGATGTACAATTTTTAACCATCAGTTGCCACAAAGTATGTAAAAGATAACAAATATTTGTTAATATTGTTTTTTCCTGGTTTCCTTGAGTAGTGATGAGAAATATGTAATACATAAAAACTAATTTTTGTCACTTTCTTTGAAGGACTGCTCTTGATAAAAACCCAGGTCTGACTTTTTTTTCCGAGAAAAAGTGTTAGAAATTAATAGCATTAAAGTGGAGCTCAAGTATCAGCCAAGTTCTGCTCTGATGTTAGGGTGGATGCATGAGTAAAAACAAGTCAAAAGCACTTTTGTTAGAGCTTCACAAAATCTTCAGTTCCAAAAGTAACCAGACATCTTTGAGCGCAAACAAGTTAAGAGCATTATTAGCAAATACATGTAGCTGAAGAATCTCTTCCATAAATGTTTGAAAGTTAAAGATCAAAAATTCATGGGGCTGTAAAGAGGATGCAAACAAATACTTTTTCATGCCAGTGGAGCAAATAAATCTTTCATCCTGCAAACACACAAGTATTCAGCTCTTCTTATGTGGGTAGCCTTATCAAAATCCATGGTTCCAGCATACATAAAGGTAAGCACTTGAACCGGTGTTTGCAGGACCAGGACCACCTCATAAGAAAAGGAGGCCACTTGTCATCCAAAGACCTTAATTTTGTCAAAATAACTGCAAAGAATGACCTGTTTTCTGTTCCATAAGAACACGTTCAGAGTCATTTGAGCAAGTCTGTGCTTTCCTTACACAGCTGATTAGGCTGTGCTAGTTATATCCAAACTTGCCTAGTTGTAAGCACAATTCATAACCATGGAACTACAGTGCCTGCTGAAATTAATTTTATATTGCAATTCTCCAACATAATTTTGAAATACATCCAATATAATTTTATATTTTAAAAAAATATAATTATCTCCACTAGCATAAGGCAGAAAGCTGTGTTCCAAACAATTGCTCTGCTCTCTCTTTCAGTTACAGGCAATCTGAAAAACCAGACTGCTCACGCTGCTTGCACACAGTGAATCTTGTTACCCCACTCAAAGTGGTCAGGCTGCCTGTTCATACAACCACAGGCACAAATCCAAGAAATGGGAGTTTGAGGACGGGCTTCACTAACTAGCAAGCAGCTTTCAAAATTTTTTTGCATGCCACCCTGAGGAGTCTCATTTGACTTCAAAGTTGTCCCAGTTTTGAGTAGGGATAGGACCAAATGACCTCGAGGTGTCCCTTCCAACATAAACTGGAAGACTCTAACCAAGTTTTACAAGCCCCGTAAGAATCCACACATGTTGATGAAACTGGAACTATTCAGCATTTTGAAAGAGGTGGCACATGGCAGGATAAGAGGCCTAAAATGAGGGGAAGATAAAACATAAAAAGAAAGTGTGCAACAGCAGGTCCAATAGTCAATACACAGGCTTCCCAAAGTCCATTGCAAAATCTGCACTTACACTGGGGTCATAATGAATATGACAAAAAAGGGTCTTGTTTATTTCTGCCCTGAACATTAGAAAATTATTTGTCTCAGTATAGCATAAGCATGACTTTCTCAAAGGCCAATATTACTGAAGAAATGTGTATTTCTTAAAAACACTCTTCAATCCAACACAAATGAAGAGTGCTTTTGCTAGTACTGTCAGGGAACCTGTGAAGTTACACCACTTTCTGGGGATCCTCACTAGCTTTAAAACCTAAAGGTTTTAAAGATGAGCCCTTTCCTAAGGGCTGCATGCTTCTTACCCAGATTGGGCAACCCCAGGATATTAAGATAGCCTTCATGCCACATGGTTGGACTGCCAATTCAAAGCTAAGTAACAACTTCACTTTGGTCATCAGACAAATGTACGCCTGGCCACACGGCACAAGAGAGAATGGAATACGTACCTCTCCCAAGTGCTCCCCATCCTCAAAAAACATGAGGTGTCACTGTGCTGTGCAGTGGTCTGCTTTCAAGGAACACCTGTTCAGTAATTCCACATTCTTCAATGTAAGAGAAAATCCACTAACATAAGTGATAATCTGTTTATTTGCTCACTCCCTTTCTCTTTTGTTTCTCACTTATTCTGACAACACTCTCAATATTACTCGCAGTTCACTACTGAAGCCTTACATTTAAGGAGCTGTGGCAGTTCCCAAAGCTTGGACACAGTTTGGTCTCTTCTCATCCTCTTTTTTGCACTAGCACTGCAAAACTTATGACACTCCAACCACTGGAAAGTTCATCAGGCTTGTTTGAAAGATTTGGTATATCTGACAAGAACATTGCTACAGCCAAGACTGTAACATGGGTATGTACCAGTGTGGGCTTTGTGAAATAAACACAGCCAACTGCAAGTGTTCACCTCAAGCCTTTCCACCTACACAGCCCAGGCTGGCTGGGCACCTTTAACTTTGAGTGTCCATACTGTTGGTGCTGTCTGCTCATTCCACAGCTGCAGAAGGCTGAAAAAAAAACCTGATTTCATTGTTAATTAACTAGCCATTAAGTCATTGCAAAGTAACATGGAAAATTCTCCAGACAGCTAATGCTCCCATTTCAATTAAAGTTACTTCACAGCTTTGGGCTGAGGCTTTATTTCAGAATATATGACACATGTGGTTTTTGCTCTCTTTATACCACCAAATATTTTAGTTTCATGTAAAAAGTAAGTACCACTGACATAATTTTAAAATGTTTACATTACCTTTTAATTTACCACAAACACTTTGTGGTAAAGATCTGTGTAATTAAGGCAACAAATGCACTCATAATATATTATTTCCCACTGGTGGGGAAATGATTTTGCTTTTACAGTTAGGTGTGCTCAGACTCTACAGCAACTGGTATCCTAGCCATGGTATGACCATTAGTTAATAATAGCTTGGCCACTCCCATAGCATTTTCTAAATAAAACTGGTTAAAGAAAGCACTGTCTCTTAAGATGTACAGCCCAATTCTGTTATCCAAATTTTTATCACTATGACCGATAGAAAATGCAAATCACATCAGTTATTTGGACTAAGCTCTCCAAAGAAAAGAGCTCCTTTATTTGGTGTTTACCCAGAAGACCACATTTCCTGTTTAAAGCTGTCATGGATGTAATAAAAAATAAACAGATGTAAAAAATTATGAAGCCATTATAAATAAGCTCATAGTTGGAAAGTTTATCCCATCAATTATTATAGAGTTTAGCGTGAAAAATAATGTTTCCAGTGATCTAAAGAAAGCATATGAATTATTGCAGTACCTTGGGTGAACTGGCTGATGCTATGGTTGCCTTTCCCCAGGTGAATCAGGAAGCCATGGCGTGGACCCTCTGTGATTCTGATCTTAAGTGTAACATGTAAACTGTCCCTGTCTTCCACTTTGAGCACTTTGTTGGTAATCAGAAACCCAATGTGACCTGTGGCCAGAACACGGAGAGTCTGAGCACCCTTATTTATTACCACTTGAGGTACACTGTTGTCCACAGCCATTATTCGAATCTTCATAGTCTGAGGTTTCCTTGTTTCAAACACAGTGTTGGGGAAGACATAGAAATCAGTATGAGTGCCATCTGTAACAGTGAAAGAGAAACTATCCTCAACTGATTCTGTGCCATCGTGTTTGTAGCTGATTAGATTTTCATTCAGGTCTTGTTTAGTGAAGGTGGTGACTGGTTTGGAGTTATTGAACATGATCTGGCCATGAACTGGTATTTGAGTGATGATAAATTTTAGCAGTGCATCAGGTGTATCTCTGTCTTCTGCAGTCAGTTCAAATGGGGTTATCAGTTTGTATTCACTTTCACTCACCACCAGGTTATGGATTGTGACAACAGGTTTCTTATTGTCCACATCACTGATAGAAATTCTGAAAGTACGAAACACAGGGTTATAGCCATCAGTCACCTCAAACTCAAAGCTGTCCATTTTCACCTCGTCTTCTGAAGTATGAATGTAATAGACTTTATTGCCTGCTAACAGGAGTTGAGTGAAAGTGGAGATGGGTACCCCAGGCTGATCTGTGCATTCAAGATGACCACGAACGGGTGGTCTGGTAATAGTAAAAACTAATTTCTCATCTGGACTATTCAGGTCACTGGTACTAAGCAAATCAGTAGTAAGGGTTACCTTCCCTCCTTCCTTCAGAGAAACTCCTTTGCTGATGACATCTGGGAAGACAATATCAATGCTGCCTATTGTCACATAAAAGTAGCGGTCAATGAGAGGATTCATTCCATCTGTCACATCAAACTTGATAAGATCACGAACTCCTTGTTGGCCAAAATGCACATATCGAATCAAATTTCTATCCACTTCATCCTGGGTGAAGTTCATTCCCAGGGTGATATTTTCAACTCCACCTGAAGGCTTTATTCTCTGCAAGAGGCCTTGTCCTGGCCCGTAACTTATAATGTACATCAAGGTTTTGTCTTCAGAGTCGAGATCAGTAGCCTTCAATATCCTGTTATTAATAGTTCTAGTTTCCCCTATTTCAATCTCCAAACCATCATTGATGGCCATTCTGGGCGTCTCATCATCTACAGGAATAACCGTGATGGGTACCATTTTCCTAACAGTGTGTTTACCATCTGTGAGTTGCACCTCAAAACTGTCTGCCCTTGTCTCAGAATCGTCATGTTCATAGAGAATGTTGGAGCTCTCTGTTATCTGATCCAAGGTGAAGCTCTCCACTAGGACAGTTCCATTGACCAGCTGGTTCACAATGTGGCCATGCCTGGGAAGCCTGGTGATTGTGAACATTAACTCATCAGCAGGGACATCCACATCAACTGCATTGAGGATAGGGGTATCAATAACCAGGCTCATGCCTTCCATCACAACAAACTCTCGCATAAAGATTTCAGGCTCTTCGTCATTGATCGGCACAATAACAATGGGGAAGAAGTGCTTCTGGGAAAAGTTAATGCCATCAGAACAGCGCAAAGCAAATCTGTCTTCAACAGGCTCTACACCTTTATGTATACTTTGGACATAAAAAATATGCCCTTGACGGAGGTCCTTCAAAGTAAAAGCACTTATAGCTACACCTGCCCTAGATTTTTCAGATCCTGGGGCAGGAGAGATGTTCTCTACATACCCAGATGTGGGCTGAGCAACAATTGTGCATAGTATATCATCACTAGGAGTATCCACATCTTCAGCCCTGAGGTGAGCAAGATTAATGACCTGTTTGTCACCTTCTGTCACCATGAACTGCTCCCCCACAAAAATCTCTGGAGCTTGACTGTCAACAGGAAGAATGGTCACCAAAACTGAAACTCCTTGAACAACATTGCCCCTGACACGCCACTTCTCAGAGAGGTCAGACAAGGTAAGGTTGAAGGTATCCTCCTTGGGCAGAAGACCTATTTCACCACCAGTGTGAGCATATACCACAGCACCATCCAGCAGATCTCTCTGGGAAAATCTCTCTGCAGGCACCCCTTGAACCAGGATGCTCCCATGCTGAGGAGGATCCTCTACAATGAAGGTCAGCATTAAGTCATCTGTATCCTCTTCCATGCCCTGAATGACATTAGTAGTGATTTCAGCAGCACCATTCTCCAGCACATCTAGGTAGGAACCAAGAGTGCCTGGGGGCAATCGTAGTGTAGGAACCTCATCATCAACTGGGTGCACACTCATTTTCAGTGTGATGGGCACAAAATGAACCCCATCACTCACATCAAGCCTGCAGGTATCACTGCTGGTCTCAGCTCCACTGTGCACATACACCACCCTCCCTTGCCTGATATCCTCCAGGCCAAAGATACCTCCTGGAACCAGACTGTACCCAGAAAGCTGCAGCTGGCCATACCGAGGAGCCTGGGTCAGGATAAATCTGAGACGGGCAAGTTCAGTGTCTGTGTCACTGGCATCCAGCTCAGTTGGACTAAGGACATGGCTGCCTCCCTCAGGCAAAGTAAAGCCAGTATTAGTGATTTCGGGAGGCTGGTTATCCACAGGCTGCAGGTAGATGGTGAAAGTCCCTTTGGCTGCATTACCAGCTGCATCTTGCACTTGATACTGAAACTGAATCAAATGAGGGGCCACCCCCAGCTCTTCCTGTGGAGGGCGGTACGAGATCTTGTGATGGTTGATCTGGGCTTGGGTGAAGTGTGTAACTTCCACAGAGTGATCCTCAGTCAGCACCAGGGATCCAAGGCGCGCTCCATACGCGTCAGGAGGGTGGTTGGAGTCGGTGTCAGTGGGGGGCTGGATTACTGTGTAGTGAAGTTCACGGTCTCCTGAGTCCTGATCTGTGTAACACAAGTGCTTCCTCCGCAGCGGGGTCACCTGCTGCTCTGCAACTATTAAGTGCAGGCTGCTGCTACTATGGAGCTCTGGGGCTAATCTGTCTACAGGATGTACCCTGATCACAAAAGTCTGTGGTCCAGAACGGTTAGGTGGGTCATTGTCATCCTGGACTCTAAAGATGAACTGGTCCAACACAACCCCAGGGCCAGGGCTGTGAGCCCCAAAGTGGTGGTAAAAGAGACGCCCTTCCACAATGTCCTGTTGCAGCCACTCTCTCACTGGCTTTTCATAGATGAGGGAGCTCCCTGCTACACCTGGCACCCTCCTCCAAGAAAAGCCCTCCTCTTCTTCCTCCTCTTCCCAGCCAGGAGGTGGTTGTGCTTGACGGAGCAGCAGCTGCCCAGCCGTGGGGCCAGATTCCACTGTGAAGAGCAGAATGGCATCCTGCGAGTCAATGTCAGTGGCACTAAGAGCACGAGTGGTGATGGGCACTGTTTCACCCTCAGCCATGGCAAGCCCTGTGTTAGCATTAAGTAGGGGTGGCTGGTCATCAGTGGGCACCAGGGTAATGGGGAAAAGGAACTCAACACGGTGGCGAGAGCCACCATCTTCCAGCCGCAGTACCAGGTTGTCACTGAGCGGAGACTCGCTGCCATCGTGCTGGTAAATGACTCGGCCTGCTGCCAGCTCAGCCACTGTGAAGTGTTTACGAGGAGCAGCAGTTCCTGGGGTGTCCTCCAGGAGAGTGAGGTGGCCATGCCTCAGCCCTGCCACCACACTCACCTGCACTTGCTCAAGGTCATCCTCATCACTGACCACCAGGTTGGGGCTGGGACCTGGGCCCGAGAGAGGCCTTGACTGCCCCTCATAGAGCACAAGACCAGTGTTGCGGGTCACCACAGGTGCCAGGGTGTTCATGGGCTTCACCACAATCACGAAGGCGAAGGGCTCTGAGGCAGCACCTTCTGGGTCCAACACCTCCAGCTCGAGCTCAAAGAGCCGCTCCCGATCAGAGTCCTCCATGGGTGGCTGATAAGCAATGCGCAGCTCCCGCACATCCCGCTGGCTGAAAGAGGTGACAGGCAAGCTCCGGTCATCTGTGCTGACCATGTGGCCTTGGCCAGGGCCAAAGGGAGAGGTGATGTTGAAGAGCAGCAGATCGGGTGGTGACTCTGCATCCTCAGCTGACAGCATGTCAGGCGTGAGGGCGGTGAGCACAAACTGGTCCACCTCCATCATCAGCATGGCCAAGAAGCTGGGTTTGGGGGCCACGTTCTCAGTCCCAGCGCGGATGCGCACCAGCACCTGGAAGTACTCGCGCTTCAGCAGTGCCCCGCCGCCCGCCGCCTCCCGCAGCTCGGCCACCAGCGGCACCAGGTCGCGGTTCGGGGAGCCGCCGGCGGCCGTGTGCCGGTAGCGCAGCCCCAGGCGCAGGAACTCCTCGCAGTCCCACATCGAGGAAGGCATCGGGCCGCCCCCCGCCGCTTCCCCGCCCCCGCCCGCCGCCGCCGGCGGGTAGTTGAGGATCTCTCCGTAGCGGGGCAGCCCGGCCAGCAGCGGCAGCAGCCCCACCCGGCAGCGCTGCCGGCCCGGCTCGAAGGCGAACTCCAGGCTGCGAGCGTCCAGCGGGTTGCTGGTGCCCCGCAGGCGCTCCACGGTGAGGGGCAGGTTGCGGGTGACGATCTCCAGCTGGGTGAAGAGCACCTCCACCTCCAGCACCAGGGGCAGCACCAGGGCGCGGCTCGGCGAGTCGTAGCGCAGCTGCAGGCGGACGCGGTCCCGGGCGGGGCTGCGGCCGCCCAGGTGCGAGTACTGCACCTCGCGGGCTCCGAAGTCGCAGGGGAAGCGCCGGGGGCTCAGGCGGCCCGGGCGCTGCCAGAACGGGTCCTCGTCCAGCACGGTGAGGTGGCACCGGTCACCCGGCTGCACCTGCAGCACCAGGTCCCGCGCGGGGTCCAGCCAGGCAGAGCGGCCCAGGGGCACCCGCAGCCCGCGGTTGGCCACCACCACGGGAGCCGCCTCCGGTGACCACGGCGAGGAGACCGCGGCGCTGCTGCCTGGCGGCGGCTCCGCCGCCCCAACCCAGGCGCAGCCGGCCAGCAGCAGCAGCAAGCTGGCCAGCAGCCGCCGCGGCCCGGCGGAGAGAGGCTGCATCGTCCTTGCCGGCGGAGCAAAGCGTCGGGAGCCTCCGGCAGCGGCCGAATCGCGGCCCCACTTGTGCCGCCGGCGCGGCGCCACTCACTCCGCGCACACGCTGCGCTCTGAACGCGCCGCGCTCCGCTCCGGACGGGAGCCCCGCGGCCCGGCAAGCCCCGCCCCTCGCCTCCGAGCGGCCAATGGGCACCCGCGGGGGGAGAAGCCACCACACGCGATTGGACAGAACTGCGTGCCAATCATGCAAGTTAGGCGGAGGGACGGAGCTCCCTCTCTCTCCCTTGTCCCTCCTTCCCGTGGCCCCCCAACAGGTTGCGGCGGAGAAAGCGTCGGGAGAGCGGCGGGATGAGCCTTGGCGATGCGGGAGTGGGGAGGTGGTGGGTACAGATCGCTCTGCTGGCACCAGCCGCCGCGGGAAGGGAGCCCTCGTATCGGGGGGAGGGCGGCGCTGCTTTCCCGCAGCGGAGGAGCGCACCTCTGCCAGCCCCGGCAGCAGCGGGAGCGCACCGCCGCCCCCTGCACTCAGCTTCCCCGCTCCCGCCCGGTTCCCGGGAGCAGAACTAAAGCTGGGCTGTTCCCGGCTCGTCGCCGGGCAGTGCTCGGGGTTTCCTTTCCCCTCGGGGTGCGGGGCGCCAGGTGAGAGGGGGCGGCGGCGGTGCCGCTCGGGTTCCAGCGGCGGCAGGAGCGGGGCTGCCCGAGAGCCGAGTCCGGATGACGGGGAACGGGGCGGGCGACAAAAGTGCCCGAGGGAGAGCGGGATGGGTCACACAAGGGGAAGCGGCCCGGGGCTGCGGCGGAGCTGCCTGCCGGCACCGCGGTTCTGTGCGCCACAAAGGATATTGAATAAATATCTCCGGAGCAAAACACATCGGTTGGTACCAGTTCGGGTCCAGTGTCACTCCTCGGAGGCGGCGAGTCACGGCAGCGGGTGAATGAAAACTTCACGGTATTCCTGCCACCTTGTGCCTGCAGTTAAAAGCACATTAATGAGAGCCCGAACTTGGGGTTCCTTGCCTTTTAAAATCTCTGATAGCAGGCTCTGAGTTTTGATTCAGCTTGTCTCACAGTTGCTAACATTCTTTCTTGTTCATGAAATGTGATCCACACTCTGGTTTAAGAAAGGTTTCTAACAAAGAGAAAAATACGACAAAGTGACAGGTTCAAAGACAGCACAAGGCTGTTTCGACATTTGTGTAATTTTTTAATTCCTTCTTTTAAAATGATCTTTTACCCTATATTTCAGTGGTGAAGCAGCATTATGGCACGTGGTCTTGTTTTCTGTATGGCAAAACTCGAGTTTGGAATTTGAATTTTGCAAGTGTGGGCACAGTCAGCTACATTCACATTTAAGTGTTCTTTCTAATAAATAATTCAGCTTGGTTTGGGGTGAGGAGACATCAGTAGACATCTACATCCAGTTCTACAACACTGGATTATTGTAATTTGTGAGATATTTTTGTATCCTGTTACTGACATACCTGTGGAATACTGCTGAAAGATATTTAATTAAATAAACCTATGCAGTAGACTTATGGACTTGGGTGCTGCTGCAGGGGCAGTACTTCTAGTAGTTAGATATCTAGCAAGTTAAGCAACACTAATACCATTTGTCTACCCTTATGACACATTCACCCTGGATTTCAGCAGTGAGTGTCTTATTTGTAAGATTCAAAGGAAGATACTTCAGTTGAGTCCCAGGCATCAACAACCAAGGCATTCCAACTATTGATTTTTTTGAGATATTTCACTGCTTCAGAAAAAAAAAGAAATAAAAAAATAGTAAAGGGATGGAGTTGCCCATGTGTCATACAGAAATTTCTTTATTTTCAGTGGATACAGAGTCTGGTTCTTTGACCTCTGTTATCTCCATCACCGAGTAGTAAATCTCCATATACAAACAGCAGAAGTCCTCTTTATTTTTAAGAGTTGCTATCATGTCAAACAAGTCAGTGAGCTCTTGTGCCACAGTCCAAGTACGAAGTGCTCAACTTGCTTTATTTGTTCTTCTTTTCACAGGACAACATAAAAATGCTCCAGATTATAGAATTGATGAGAATTTTCAAAGTATTTTCCTTGTCTTGTGCCAACACTTGTGTTCAAATTGTACTTGAAGAAAATTCATCTTGACTAAGTTCTGATCTAATGAGATAGATGTAAATCCAAACTGTTTTCCTACCAATTGTCCCTGATGTTAGCGTGACAAATCGGAACTAGGCCCAATAACAAGTCCCTTGATCTTTTAAAATAAATTTTTAGTGAATAAAGGAACTACTATTTGACCAGTATAATATAAAAAAAGTATATAAAAAATATACAGTATATAAAAAAATATGCATATCTTTGCATGAAAGCTTGCAGTTTTGCTATACTACTAAACTTTATTTCCAAGTTTAAATAGAAACAGAAAGATTTAGGACACAGAAGACCTCCTCATTTAACAGAGTATTAATAAATAAATGTGCTCTGGAAATCTAGTGATAAATATTTCCTCTGAAATAAATTACCTGTGAGGTTCAGCAGGGTAAACCTATATTTTAAGACATTTGTTTACTTAAAAAAGAGTGCAAACGTATTCTTATTTTAAATGCAACCCTTCCTGGGAGCATCTGGCTTCTGCTTTTGATGATGAATCACAGATGTATTTTCCTTATTGAAACCCACACAACTCACAGTCCTGTGTAAAACAAACAGAAGTTTACTGCTCTCCAATTCTTCATTCAAATGTATAGTTATCAAAGACTGCCCTCTGTTGATATGGTATGATCTTAACTTCTAAACAGTAGCAATGCCTCATTTTTGCTATTACTTTTGTTAGCTGGTTTGTACTAAATGCTGTAAATAGTTCCAGATATGATCTTCAAATAAATTAGTGAAAATGAAATAATTTTGGTTGTTAAAAGCTGGTAAAGGCGGCTAAATATGACATACAAATGTCAAGAGTTTTTAACCTTTTCCAGTAGTGTGGTATTTCATAACTTACAAGGGCAAAAAGATTTGCCATCTCTTGCCAATATGTATTTACTATCTTGCCAAGGAAATTAGAAGAGCAGGGGAAAAGGACGGAAATGGCAAGTGGGATTCATGGGAGTATTTGGATACTTAAATGGTTGTGTAAGTCATTTTGCTATTACAACTCAACTCTGAAGGCCATGTAGAAGCAAGGTGTACAGAACAATCCTATATTAATAGTCTGCTGAAACAAAGTAAGAATTTGAAAATTTTAAGTCAGCCAACTGAGTGTTTCAGTTGCCCGTGTGTTGCTGTACTTAACCAACAACCTTTCTGTTGCTTCCATACTCTTGTTGTTCATTATTTCATTAATGAATCATTACACAAGTGGCTATTTATAAATTATCATGGATTTATTAACATAGGCAAAGGTTTTTGCCCGGGTATATGCAAGAGTATTGCTAAGTTGTAACTTTCAGTCATCCTTTTCCTGCCAGATATCTCTAGAGGAAGATAGCTGCCTCAAGAGTTGTCTCTGAAATGTCTTCTTTACCATCACACTCTGTAAACGGGTCACTGTCTTGAACCTGTTCTCCATTTCTTTCATGACTTCTGTTTCAGTCCAAGTATCTGTTGCCATGCAGGCAGAGATGTTCGTGAAAAGTCCAACACTACTAAATCTGGCATCTGTAGTTTATTTCCCATTGCCTTGTAGTGTGAAGAAATGCAACTGGTTTCTGTCAGAATAAAGTTGCATTCCTTGATTAGTGAAACTTACACAGTCTGTTCTCAAAATTGTTTTGGGTTGATGCTGGGATGAATATAGTGCTGGTTTGTACATTTCATGTACCTACAGTAAATGTGACCATATGACCTAACCAACATTCACTCCAAAACCCAATCCAAAATCACCCTCCATCTTTCTAAAGTTCTTCTGAGATTTTTGTCGTATTAGCTTCTGAGGTTTATTCTGCTGCTGTCCCAGTAATTGTTTTCACCTGTCTGGCACTGGTGCTCTGCCCACCCTCCATGTTCCTATTTTTACTTCAGCCTTGGCTCTTTGAAAACTTACTTTTCAAGTCAACTTTCTTCAAGCTCTTTCCCACTTTAGATCTCATCAGAAGCAATGTCATTTCCTTTATGGTTTTTTTTCCTCTGCCTTTTGATCACTCTCATTCTTTTTGTTTCAAAGCCAAATATAACTTCTTGATCTATTAACAAAGGGAAAAGACTTGGTATTTACTAGACTAAATAAGTTGTTCCATCAAGCTTCTTTACCTATGGTTTATGTCTTCTGTTTAGACTCTGAATTTTTTAAATGTGATTATGGAATTTATAACATTATTTTTAAATGTGTACTGACACACACGTGCATGTTCTTTGATGTGTAATGAAGGCAACAAAAAAGACACTATAAGCAGCATAGCTGTTTCTAAAAAATATTTAAAGACCTTAAGACCTAGAGTTTCTGTCAGATTGCTCTTGGATAAAATTCGTGAGGGGTTGGAAATTCTGTTGACAGGAAGTAGCCAAGTACTGTCACCAGCGACAATGACAATTTAGTCTCAATGTATGATCCAGAATAGGTACTTTTTTGTGGTGATGTATGGTATTAGATATATTTATATAAATTACAGTTATAACTGAAATTGTGTACCAATAAGGAATTATTGGCAAAACATTTCATTCTAGCACAAATGTTAAAAGAAGTTGAGGTGAAACTTTTTAGAATACAAACTGACTACAGTTTAATATCTTTGTTGTGGCAATATCTATCTAGTGGTATTCAGTTTAGTGTTCAGTTTATGATTTTAGGCTTACACCCTTATAATAAGCAAGGGAAAACTTGTACATAAAAGTAATACATTTTAATAGATTTAACGGAAGTTGCTATGCAAATAATATGCAAAAAGGAAAAGCCTTTGACCACATAAGCCTGTCTTACCTTCTGGGCTGCCTTAGAGACAGAGCATTAAGGATATTTGCCCAAAATTAACTTTCTTATGGTAAGTCTATGAAGTAGCTTGAGAGAGAAGTTTGGCAATTCCTGTAGAACGAAGCTATGCATGCTGAAATTTAATTCAGAAGATGATCTTCCTCCATCATGGGTTACTATGGTTAATCATTTTCTTTATGTTTCATGTTTAGCTGAATGATCAGTGGTGAGGAGAGGTTGTATTGTACCAAGTACTCACATCATGTTAAGGTGGTTCATTCGAAGAGTCAATCCATTTTTCTTTAGAGGAGTGATCTCAGTGGTTTTGAGGCTTTTATAACATAAGCATGATGTGTTATCAAAACAATTGCAGTAATATCTAGATGAATGTTACTATCTATATTTTGGATGTCTGTTTTTTTTTATGGAAGGAAGTGTATTGGTCTGTGAGTGAATTAATTGATGAAAATAGTGCAGTTATTCTGCAGCTGACAGAGGATTATATTTAGTAAAAATATTTAGAATTGTTTTAATTCATCTAAGACATGATGTTGATTTCTGCCTATTAATAGAACTCTTTTCTATCAACTAAATATTTTTTATACACACCTATATTATAAACATGACATACTGCACATTTTATATAGTATGCAATCATGTTCCAGGACAAAGACTGTTAAACTAGGTCCAGAACTTCAGTCAAACAAGCTGTCAGTTATACCCAAACTGAATGCTTTTATTAATTCAGGATGCTGTATTATTTGTTATAAAATGTAACAAAACTCTTTTGAAGAATGATCCTGCCATCTCTGTGTTGACCTTGGATAACTATTAAAATTGCATATCAAAGGCTGAAGAAATTGCAGTTAATCACTTAAGATTCCCTTCACTGTAATTTTTTCTGTCCCGCTTTATAAAAGAAATTTTACCTAATCTTTGTAGCTTTGGTTATCATAACAAAACCACCCCACACAGGCAGTTTAATCGTATTATAATTCAAACAGTATCACTGCCATGTATACGTTTTCCTGTGACTATAAACTACTGCTCTTTATGTTAGACAGCCACAGCCTGGGAAGTAAATGAGAACTAAGCCTTAAGATTGTGAAGAGGACAAGAACTAGCATCCCCCCTCCCTCCTCATATTCAGGCAGTGATATCAACCACTTACTATGTTTCCTTTCTCCCCAGAGATTTCCCTAAGCTAGCCAGTGTTAACTTTACTCCCATTTTACACCCAACTGGAATAAATACACAGACATCTTAAACTTTTGGGTCTGATACTGTGACTTCCATTCAAATAAACCTCATATTGCCTTCAGTGAGTTTTGCCAAGGTAAGAATCCAGTCAGTTTAAAATATGATAGATGAGGATTTTATTAATATGCAAGTCATATGGACGTAGGTGTCTGTTCACCTGGACACCTATTAAAATTAGTCATTTTTGTAATGCTGCAAGTTGATTTCCAGACTTTTCTGTAAAATTGTTTCAAACTGGTTCTCCAGAACTTTCAAATGGACCATCATTTAGTGTCAACATATACTATGAAATACGAACTATTCTGGATCAATAGCTATTGAACCACTAGATCAAACTGATTTTGCCTTGCTAGGATTGAAGGTGTTCATCACAGACAAAACACAGTGGTTAGCAAGTAAGAATCCCAATTTCAGGTTACATTGCATTTTAGAGGAAAGATTTTTGAAGCCATGGGTGAGTACTTAGAGCCTAACTTCATCTTTCAAGTGACATAGACATTAACTGGAAGCCAAAGAACAGCTGAGATTTGTGTTTGGAGCAAGGTATTTGCAGCACCACCGAGGTACAGGTCTCTCAGAGAAAGTGCTCACCACAGAGCTGAGAATGTGCAACTGGCAGCCCTTAAACAGAACCCTAAAAACCCAAAAACTTGGGCAAAGCAGTTTCAGATTTCTCATCTCAATTATATATGTGTTGAGTGTGAGAGAGAATATGGCTGCCTAAGCTGAATGATCCTTTGGTACATTCCGCTGTCGTGATCCGGGGGTGTTCTGGTGGGGTGCTGCGACCTCCGGATCCGACTTTAACAGAAAGTCGCTCGGCAGCCACTGCATTCACACAGACACACACACATGCTCC
>VZTD01002293.1:2575985-2743578 GCA_013397725.1 Rhagologus leucostigma | reverse complement strand
TACATTTCCATAACAGAACAGGGCATCCTGGGGGAGGCTTTTTTAGTCGCTTTAACCTGGGGAGCTCTCTTGGGGTCTGTCCCTTTCACTGGCTCCCACATTCCCCTTTTTAAACTTAAATTTTGTAGTTAAATGAGTTTATAGCATTTTAGTGAGGAGAGAGTCTTTCAAATATACATTCAATAGGCACATGTGAGATGTGTCATTCCTCACCCCTTTGGACATAGAAAGACTGCATTCAGGCCATTTTTGGTGTCTGACTTAGACCTTGCACCTTACTTCCTCCACTGGTAATATGTTAAACCAGGGTCTATCAGCCCCAGTAGGAAGAGATTTGAATCACTTATTGCTGTCTTGATATTAGAAATTAAGAAATTTTGACAGCTGTCAGACAGACACCACTCCTCCTATTATAAGTGAAGGGAGGTGGGGGTTAGAGGCATCTCATCCTGTGAAAGATGTTTGAAAAGTGCTCGTCTTTCCATCCTTGCTGTGAGAAAGCTTACATTCCTGGCTTAGACCAGGTGCTTAAATCCCAAACATGCAAAATTAAATGTGATAAATGCCACTCCACATTATGAGAGATTCGAAAGTTCTAAGCCTGTTGCCTCCAAGACTTCTATAATTAAGTTATTTTAAAAATGTATTTTTGGATGCACTTCCAGAAGTTCTGCTACTTCATATGTACTCATATTCCTGGAGAAGCCAAATCTAAAGTATCCTCAGGCTTGCGTGTGATGCAGCTCTCTTTAGTGCTCTGATATGGAATGGCATCCAAAGCCCAGGTGTTTAAGCGTGTTCAAAGGTGCTGTGACCTTTGAGATTTCTGAGTGGTTTGTTTACAAGAAAGCAGAAATAGTTAACTATCAGTTTCAAAACATTGCCCACCGTTCTGATGTCTCTGTATAACACAACTTGGTAAACCAAATTAATCCCTGACAAGTCCAATGGGAACATATTTAGCCAAATGGCACAAAAGAGAGAGAGCAAGTAGTATTTTGCAGTAAGAGTTTCTGGACATGCTTAATGACTGAACACACAACATGTGCAGCTACCTTCCCCAGTTTTAAAAGCAGTTAGCTATAGAACTTATTTTCTTTAAAAAAAAGCTCAATTAGCAAACATACACTCACCAAATAATGAGGGTCAGAGGCCACCAGTATCTGACCCACCATAAACTTTACTCTTGCTGTAGCATGTAAACCTGCAGCTAAGCAAGTGAACCAAGATCTCCATCAAGGGCTATGCAACAGCACTGCCAATTGCCTTAGACAGCTAAACAAGTATTTACAGTCAGATAACCTTAGTATTTTCAGTGTTTAGGCTATTTCCAACTATACTCAGGGAAGTAAAATTGGCAGCTTTATTTGAAAGACTCTCAGCCGGAAGGTGAGGTGTGTGTGGTTGGTGTACATTCTAGATCTACTGTTCACAGAATTTTTTGAGCTCTATCACCATCAGGCCTTCTATGGTCACTGTATCTCTGTAAACAGCGCTGGGACTTTATGGGAGATTTGTGCTTGACGTACAGCCTGTGATTACCCTGCACCCAAATAAGCACCTTTTTATCTGCACGATTTCCAGACATGGCAGTTTTCCTCATTACTGTTTAAGCCCTAGGTCTTTATTGTTGTACATGTAGGCTTTAAGAAACTACTTTTTTTTTTAATCTGTTCTGTGCCCATGATGGATTAAATCCCACACTGAAAGTCCAAATCTGCGCTAAACTCATCATATATATCCATAGGAGAATTCTCCCTCCTCAGGGTTTCTCATCTATGAAAGCATTTGAATTAACCAAAATTCTCACAAAGCAAGTGCACATTTCTCTATGCAGTATTCCAGGCTATTCATTTATGTAAAAAACTTAATCACTGTAATGTTACTCCCTTCATAACATGTCTAGATTTAGATTTACTTTTCTGCCCCTTGCTGTAGACTGGTAAGAGTTCAGTAATGAATACAACACAATGTTGCCCTGAGAAGTCATTCCTAGTTCAGAACCCATTTAAATGCCCCAGAAAGTTTACATTGTTTTGTCTAACAAAATATTTTGGACTTGTGGAAGTTAAGTTTCTTCTGTCACTTTCACTTAAATTTCTCAAGTCTGTAACTGAGAATTTTCTTGTATATCTGTTTTTCTATAACTACACCAGGACTTCTCAGTGATGAAGTTTTCAGAAGCTTTGCTGAGAAGCAAATGTTTCTTTCTTTGCTCTGAATCCAGGAAGCCCAGAATATTGTAAAACAATAACTCAAATAAATAGTCTGAAAGCAAATAAAGAAAAAGCATATGTGTATCATATCTACAAAAAAAAAAAAAATCCAAAACATGTACACAAACAACTGAATCTCTACAGATCTCTCTACAAAATAAAGTGGTAGTAATCATAGATCATCCACTATGATTTCATTGTTGTTACTGGGTTTATGTAAAATGTCTGAATAAGATAGTGAGTGATTTGCCATGAAGATTTTGAGTCTTTATGGTCTTTTTATGTTTTAAGGAAGAGGTAAGCCAGTTGGTATGTAGAAATGAACTAGTGATTATAGCACCTTCTCAGGAAGTACTGGAGGCCAGTTTTAGACTTTTGACTATCAAAGAGGACTTAAAATGTTCCTCCCACTTACCAAACTGCCAGCTACATAACAGTTTTGAGATGCCTTCTGTCCTTCCCAGTAAAGCTAGACTAGCAGAGAAAAGAAAGGAAGGGGCGGTTACTGCCCAATCTAATGAGTGAAGATGCCACTCCCTTCATCTCAGCCCTGAAAATTAGACAAGACACGGGAAAGAAAGAAGAAATATTCTTTGGAGCTTTTCTTGCTGCATACTTCACAAAAACCATCAATCCCCTTCAAGTGAGTGCACTCCCCCAGGACAGCTGGGAATTCAGATGAATGGAAACGTCCTATTATACCTGACTGCAGATGCCTACAGTGAAGGTACTTCTGTGCTCATCACTCCAGGCTCCTTTTGTTATCAGTGGAAAGAAAAGCTGCTTTAATTTGCAATTCGTCTGACCTACCTTGGGTATCTACTTTAGAATAAGATGAATAATGCTCTAAAAGCATCTCTGTCTCCATTTACTACAAGAAAAGCCTGCGTGAGTAGGTCAGGTGCAGTACTGAGATGAAAATAGACAGATGCTTCTAAAAGAGCATCCTTTCTATCCTGAGAATGGGAACATTGGAGACATGGGACTGAATTGCCCTTTATCAGTACTGAGCAATATACAACAGGGAACCTGAAAACATTGCTTATATCAGAGGCTTAATGTTTACATGTCTGTGGTTATTTATATTTTCTCCTATATGCTAAAAAGTGGAAATAATAGCACTTCATCTTTGAAGAGGACATTATGTCCTACACACATGGAGTTGGATTCATTAGCAAGCAGAGTTTTCCTATTTTTTCCTTCCAATTCTAAATACATTTATCTGTATTAGTGTCTCCCACTAAATAAACAACCCTAGAGATGGAAGAGTAAACGAAGGTTTCCTAATCTTGTTAAGATTCAGTGCAAATATGTGGTTCAAGCTATATTCCAGAAGTGCTGTCTAAGGCTCTTAGATGCATATCTGAGCACTCATGCTAAACTCTTGCATTACAGGCCACTGAAACAATGTCATCCTGTTTTCTTGCTGGCGGGGTAGTAGACTTGTCCTGTAGTCCTTCCAGGGCTGTACTGCCTGAGTTTCCTTTAAAGCATCTGAAATGTGCCCAATATGTGTCCAGTATGCCATATATGTTCCTATAAGATTCTCATAAGCCAGAGCCGGCATGATCAGTAGACTACAGGGCTCAGGAGAGAACTGATTAAACTCCCACTCAAAAGCACACACATAGAAACATCTCCCACTCCACCAATTTGATCTACTTTTATTTAAAGCAATTAATTCTGCCCTTACAAGCAGTCAGACAGAGAGAACTGGTGGTACCCAGGGCTGATCAGACCGCTCTCAGATGTCTCTCAGGGAGTGGTCTATCTGTTAGATGTTCGTAGTACTTGTGAAGCATGTGATGCTGGTACTATACAAGCTCTCAGTAAATGCTGATATAAAATTCAGTTTGCTTAAAAAAAAAAGTAATAATAAAGTAATAACTCTGGGAAATTTAGCTACTTAGGTCTTCATGTCTTCACTCTATGTCCCTTCTCCCCAAAATTTTTTTATTAGATACCTTGAGGGATATTCAAATGCCTGAGCATAGGTTTCTAGTGCTCTCTTAGGTGGCACACAGTACTGAGATATTAAACTGGGCTAGTTAATATGTTAGAGAACCTATGGAAGAGCAGCTACAGCCCTATGAAGCACAGAAGCAAGAAAAAAACCAGAAAGGCATGCTTAGGGACCTGAATCCCACCCTTCATATGTCTCAGATCCTCCTTTCCTGTATCCAGTTGTCTGTTAGCAGCTCCCTCCTAAACACACACAGGCCAGAATTCTCAGGTGGTGAACAGTCATTAGCAAAGCTCAGGCCAGGGACTCAACTCTGCTTCTTCACTGCTGTCAGATTGAGGAGTCGGCAACATCACCCGCTGTTTACCTGATCCCTTCTGCCTCAGTTTGTTAAAAAACATCCAAGAAACACACTATGGACTCCCCTCTTCGTTGTTAAAGCAAAAACACGGCTGAGTTGCCACCTCACCCTGCCACTCCTTCTCCTTTCCCTGACTCACGACTTGCTGCTCTCACAGTCTTAACCTGTCTATCCTTCACTCTAACACCGTGAAGGGCTGCAGCTACTCTGCTGTGCCCCTAGCACAGTGAAATAAGAGCTGCAGGCATTGCCAACTGAGAGAAGCAGAGAAGGGAGCAGCACAGACATTCCCACCCTTGGTCCAGCTTGAGCATGTTTCTTGGGATTAGACACCCCAGCTCATGCCAGAAGGACACAGAGGAGCCCTTCTCACATGGAAAGCAGTCCTAATGATATAAAGTGGAATTCATTTTGTGTTTTTAGGACAAGGCTGCTTGTGCCTGATGAAAATCAGGGAAATAGTAGAGAAGTATTGTAGGTAATTTCAGTAGCATCTATGATTTGGAAAGACTAAATGACTATGACCAGGAAAGACTAAATATGCCTGCCACGTTATTAGAAACAGCTGGAGAGAGTTGAAATAACTCATTTAGATTTGACTGGATCATGATCTCTTGATAAATCACACAGCTGCATGATCAGTGGAGATGTATGGGGCTTATGTAGGCTACCAAACAAGGACTGTAAAACACAGATCTGAGCATTGCCTGAACAAAGTAATCTCTTCAGAGCTGCAACAAGGCAAGCATGAGGTGAGGAGAGGCTACACAGTAGGGATGAGCATGTCCTACCTCCTGCTGCTGCTCTCAAGGAACAAGGGACTCAGGTCTGCATGAGCAGAGATGATGGGAGGAGGGGGAAGGATAAACAGCAGGGCAGGTGCATGAAGGAAAGTCAGGGCTGGGCACCCCAGATGTTAACAACTCATGGTAGTCTTATTCTTGTTTGTGAAACATTGAAAGATCTTTAAATTGAGTGGGAGAGAGAGGTGGGGGAAAAAAACCCAAAAGTGCCTAAAATGGGCAAGGAAACTTATAGAAGATAAGGCAGTATGAGATAACAATTTGAATCATTAGTGACCATTTGTATACTCTTGTTGTTTTTACCACACTTTCTTGTGTTAAGTTAAAAATGTCTATTTTGCTAGCAGAGGTCTCAAAAGTAGCAGCTGCAGTGAAAAATTACATAGTGCCTGTTTTGAGTGGGATTTTTTGGTTTTGGTTTTAAATGCAAGGACGACTACAGCTATTATAGTTTGTCATTAAAGCTGAAAGCTTTTGCTTGCTTTCATTATGTGCAGGCCAAGCAAAGATAACAGAGCTTAACTTTGACAAGTAATTTGACAGAGTGAGCATTAGTAGCGTGGTTTAGTCCTTTATACCAATTCAGCAAAAGGGTTTGGCTGTTCCTGCCCACAGCTATTCCTGACTTTTCTTCTCAGAAATTCTTAAATTGTCCGGAATGTACAGTAACTAAAATTTATGGTCTATTTATAGGTACAAGAACAAGTGGAAGGCCTGATAACCTCAGCAGTGCCTTTACAGTAGAGTGGAGCTCTGTTCTTTCTCATATGCACACACCCAGCAGCCAGCCCTAAATATATTGATGTTTTCACGTGCATGCACATAAGTATCCAGTGACAGTAACAGCAGCCAACCAAGATAGACTTTCAGAGTTTTTCCGTTTGGAGAGGGGATGACCTTCAGAAAGCCATCTAATCATGATCCTGGTAGACATTACAAGCCTTTTTATAAACTCTAAAATACTTCAGTTATTAATCTCAGGAAATATAGCTTCAGTGCTTGAGAAGCTTGTTATTTTAGATAAATATATTCATTTTTGTAACTTCCACATCTTTTCATGTTGGTAATGTGTTTGTAGCTTCTTTGAATGTTAGTTATACTCAGAAGTATTAACCCCAGAACAATGTGATTTACACGCATTTTATTTAACATTTACTTATCATGGGTCCATTCAGGAGACAGGCACAAGGTACATCCATGAGAGAAGGCATGAGACAGGCACACCAACAATAATGCTGTGGAGCTCCTACAGCAGCAGGTTTAGGGTTGCAGGTCCCACATGAGGCTGGACAGAGTCAGACCTTTTGGTCTGACTGTCAGTCCCTGATAGAAGCTGAGAGAGAACTTTTCTGAAGTTTGCCTGGAGAAGCATTGAACTTGCATTGTCCAGTGTGAGGCATGAGGTAAGAGGTGGAGGAATTCGTCTGGAAGGCCATCAGCTGAGCCAGGCTTGCTCTACAAATCATCCTCTGGCTGCTAACGGCCCCTGTGGCACCAGACACATGAAGAGATTGTTTCTGTTTTGTTCTTAGCTGAAAAGGAAGCATTTAAAGCAGAAAGCAGCAGGGACTGAGAGGTGAGCGAGTATTGCCTGAAGGTGATGAAATAAAATGGTAATGTGGAAAGGGCAGAGATTTCCTCCTGTTTGAACAAGGGAGGAAATGGAGCAAAATTTGGATGTGGTCAGAATGGTGTTTAGCAAATGGAGCCTGGAAGTGATTCAGGATTCCTGAGCCTCCTCTATTGTCAGCTTTAAACACTGCTGGCAAAATGTGTCTCTTCTCCTTGATTTATGCAGAAGTTGACAAATGTGCAGCTATTAACTAAAAAGGATCCAAAGAGCAAAATTCTGATGATGAACCTCATGGGTCACTGTAATACTACATAATGGATTTTCTGAGGGGGTCAGTTTCTTTTCTAAAAAACCCCAAGATTTTCCATTAACATTCCCTCTCTCCTCCTTTTACTCCTTCTCCTGCTAGATTAATAGATGAATAAATCTGCAAAGTCAAACATTCACAAATATATAAATGCCAAGATGAATGTTACTTTTGCAGGAGAAGAAACCTCTGCTGGTGTTGCCACCTGCCCATGTACTCAAAGGCAGATAGCTTATTTTTTCCCCTAATCATTGCAAAAGAGTTGTGGCCAGCCCTGTGTGATCCTTGTTGAACAGCTGCCCTTATTCCCAGAGAACATCCTTGTGTAGAGGTCAGTCATTAATTCATTCAAGAAAACAAGGGCAAATAAATAAAATATTTACAGCTCAAGTGATCTCTCAGCGTCAGCTCTTTTTCTTCTTTCCTTCCATTTACCTCAGATTTATCCGTGGATGAATCCAGTAATTCCAAAGGGTACTGCTATGCCCTTTGATAGATGTGTTTCAATACTTAAAATATACTGGTCAAACCCTCCCAAGTCACTTTCTGGAAGTGATGGCAAACAAAACCCCTTTTCTTTTAATTTCTTTATGTCTGATTTCTAGTAGAGTACATTAAGCATGTTTTGGCATCAGGTTATGTATTTCTGAAAAGAGCAGAGTTAAAATGCGTCATAAGATGGATGGCATCCATAGCTATGTATGAGGGGGAACCTTTTTGTACCTTTGTGAATATACCAACTGGCTTTATAAGTGTATGCTACAAATCTTGTCAAGCAGGACTGCAGGCTCAAATAAACTTTCTGGTCTCTGATCTCAAATGGAATGTTTTAGTGTAGCACTACTTGTTGTTAACTCATGACTAAATATTTAACAAAGACATAAATTGTGGGGCCCTATTTCCTGGGCAGAAGGACATTGCTCCTATCTAAAGTTTCCAAATCATTGAAGAAAATTTGATTTAGCAGTTTGGTATAACTGCTCTGTGGGCAGCTTGATGCTTTCGGTCTAAGCGTTTAAGTTAAATGTCTTCTGGGAAAGATTCAGCATGTGCAGTCCTCACTGAAGAGAGTGGGAAGTGATGAGCCCCTTAGAAGTGGGAATTAACACTTTGAGAGATTGTATCTTTATTATTCAATAAAGATATAAATTATTTTTACTGACTACTTTTGTATTTCCTTATTTTAATCCTAAAATGAAACCATCTGCTCCCAGATGTTTTTTCCCTGTTCTCACCAACAAATTATTAAATTACCTGGAAATCTGAAAAAAAGCCAATCAGTACTTAGAAATGACGTGTTTTTATGATATAGCAAATGCTGTTCTCAATTGTATACATTCTTATAAGTAGCAAAAGAGAATGCATTAACATGTGAAGGATTTGATTTGTCCTGTTCAAACGTGGATTTCCGCAACTCAAATAGGCACATCCAAACCAGTGATGCAAGTTCCTTTGGTGGCCAGACATTAAGCCAGTTTGTGAAGCTGAGCATGAGATCCATCTCGTCTTAAAGCAGAAGCCTACATTTGGTGAAATGAACCCCATTTCAATGGTTAGACCTCCACTGTTTGTGTTAGGAACTTAAATGTATCAGATACTGTGCCGGTTTGGCAAAAATCTAGTAATATAGCCCCTGAGAGAAAACCAGGTTGCAACCACCCTTCCCCCCCACAGGGTTCGGGAAAAAAAGAAATTTTTCCTCGAAGGAAAGTGAAAGAGATAAAAACTATTTATTTTAACAAACACACAGGAAAAGGAAAATGATGCTGAATAATGAATTAAAACCCTCACTATAGAGAGAAACCTGGGAAGATTTCAGAGTCCTTCTGTAGGTGTGGTCTCTCTCCTCCTCGGAGCTGGTCGGTGAGGGCGTGGGCCCACCCCCGGGCCTCGGGGAAAAAATTCTCCTGATGTGTTCTGATGTTGTTGAAACAGTTCAGAAGAGAAGAAGGGAAAAAACCAAAGTCCCAGGAAACAAAATTCAGCTCTCCGTCTCACGCCAAGAGGGAAAAAAAAAACAGCTGGCTGAAGAAAAAGCAAGCAGGGTGCTCCCTTCGTGCCTTGCGCAGTCAGAAAAACACTGAGGAGTGTAATCTCTGTGTCCTTGAGAAGCTGCTTTGGAAAGTTCATCTGTTTTTTTTTTTTTCAAGCTCAGTTTAAAGGCACAGAAAAGGCACAATATTACTTTTTGGGCATAGAGCATGATAGGGGATACACATGATAGAGTCACCCCAAGACAGATACAGATACCAATAATAGGTTAAAAGGTTCCCATTCATGCTGCATTTAAATCATTGTCTTGCAAAAGCAGTGGGATCCCAGGGCTTTCTCTTCTTATTTTTGTATAATAGAATGAATAAAGTAGTTCTGCAGTCCTGCAGAAAGAATGTAGAGAACAAAGATCTTCCTTCAATTTTTGTGATGTGATCTTGTATCATTACATTACTGCTTTTATTTCCTCCCTCCTAAGTGTTCAGTTATTACTCTTCAAAGCTAGAAAGGTCTTTTCAATTGACTGTACAAATCAAGAAAAATGACACTGCTTTATGCAAGTCTTAGAATGAAATGGAAAATTCTAATTTTGGTAAAGAAGTAAAAGAAACCTTACCTCATTTGCAGCCTTTATTTTGTTTAGACTATTTTTGTGTTAACTGTAGACCTCTATTTTATCTGGGAATAATGCTGATGTCCTTAAATAGTTTGACAATGCAAATGTAGATAAGCTGGCTTGTCTTGTAGAATAATTTATCTGTCCTAAACACCACTTTTCAGATTTGAAAATTCATACACTAATGCAATACATACTAACTAGATGAACTAGAGTCTATCAGTATTAATAATCTTTCTTCTCAGCGCCAAGGAAAGCTCTAAGAAATCCTGTCCCTTAATACATCTATTTAAATGACATAATCACACATTCTGAGCACAACTGCTGTTTCTCTCTTACTGATAAGTTCACCCTTTTCAATGCAGGAACTTCTCCTCCCTACTACTGGGGTTCCTTTTATTCTAGAAAAAAATAGAAATAATTCAAAGCCTTCTTGTTGTTCATAAGTGCACTGACTAACTCTCTATACTCACCTCTTTATGCTTCTATTGGTAGAGTCCCACAGTGACTAGATTCTAGTTTATGGTCATGCCTATCAACTTTCTTTCCCCCTCATTTCATATTTAAATTTTGTTTTCTTAAATGTGTTCCATTTTCTCAATGAGGATGGCAGTTGTGTGGGGTTTTTTTTGTTGTGTGTGGGCTTTTTAATCTTATTTTTAAGAATAAGATTGTGTTTGTCTTTTTTTTCCAAATCTTATTTTAAGAATATCAAATAAATAGTAAAAGGTAAACCTTTTTTTCAAAGCAGTACTTTTTCCCGTGCCTGCACCCCTCATTCATTCACTTCACAATCATTCTTAGCTTTGTGAGTAGTATTAATCATTGTGACTTTCTTGTTTTCAGAGCTGAAAAAAACCCAGCAGTGCTCACCCTCACACACTCTCTGTTAATTCAGTGACCTCTTATCATTTGTGAAGAGCTCTCATTCAGTGTTTGCCCTTCTCAGGTATAGGGCTTTAAAATTAGGAGAGTGTTGTCTCAACAGTTTGAAAATTCCAAGGCTGATTTAATATTAGCAGCATTAGGGCCTTCAAACATTTCCTTTCAGTTTGAGGTCCCTCACAGTGCCATGACAGATAGATGCTAAAAACCTCAAACAAAATAAGCAAACAAAAACCCCAACACGCAAGAAACAAACAACAAAAAAAATTAGTTGGATTGTTCTTTCTGACTTGCGTGCATGTGATGGGACTACAGACATTTACACATTTGTTGGAACTGTGGTCTGTAAAGATGTGGTGTATCTTTGTTCTCAGTTGTCTTTGCCTCAGGAAAGGTGGTTCTACTTTTGTCATGATGGGCTACCTCTGTTCCCACATTTTAATCACTGGATCTTTTCCTAAACAGATCTTGGACACTGAATGTAACCTTCTATTTAACAGAAAGTCTCATCATGTTCTAGTATTGCTAAAAAGATTAATTTTTTTTTAAACTTGGCTGCTTCAATTCTTCTTTTTCATCATCAAGATGCCCCAGCAAGCAAGGGAATCCCTTTTTTAAAAAAATTATTACTGTTTTTATTTTTTTTTGTTTTATCTGAATAATTCTTCCAGTATTAGAAACTATCAGTATATCTTCTGAGGAAAAAAAAAAAGTTGCCTTCTGAATCTTGGCAAGGTTCTGTCTCTGCTGTCACAACAGCGCGATGACATCTGCCTATGCCACCCCTTCCCTAGTGAGACCTGTCAGGACACTTAATCACCTTTTTGCTTGTATACCTTTAGTGAAGCAGTGGGATTCTCTGTGTAAGTACAGCACTTTGTAGCATCTGAATATAGCTAGTTTCTAGGCACTTTCTTGCTTGGGGCAAGGTTAGGCCTAAATTTAAATTCTCCCTCTGAATGCCAGCTCTTACCATGGATATGTTTTCATGTTATGCCCCCACTGAACTCTGCAGAAGAGTGAAGATGCTGTCTGGGAAAGGAATAGTGAGCCAGCTGCCCAAATGGTCTCAGCTAAATAGAGAAGCTGATGAGTGTTTTTTGTCATATGCTATTTTGAGAACTACAATTTAGAGTAAATGAAAAGATAAATACAAGAAGCGTGACAGTCCTGCCAGGAATGTCAGTCCTGACGAGACGTGTCCCTAAGGTCTGTAGGTGTTGTTATCAATCTCTGCGAAGCTCAGTAGCAGTAAAACTATAATTTACCATTTAAAAAAAAAAATTTCCATCAACTAGGAAAAAACTCCAATCAGGTGTTTGCCAGTTGCTAACATTGTTTTTATTTTAGTGATAGAGATGTTAAGATTCTTCAGCCAAAACTTATGAAAAGCTTAATCTGTGGGGGATGAACACTTCAAGAATCACTTGAAGTTTTTGGTTTTCCCTGATTAGGAACAGTATGGCCGTCTGCAAAGCACACAGGATCTCATCAGCATGGGAAGGGAAGGGAAGGGAAGGGAAGGGAAGGGAAGGGAAGGNCACTTGAAGTTTTTGGTTTTCCCTGATTAGGAACAGTATGGCCGTCTGCAAAGCACACAGGATCTCATCAGCATGGGAAGGGAAGGGAAAGGAAGGGAAGGGAAGGGGTATGCTCCTGCCATTCTGATGCTGAGAGTGTGAGCACTTAATGTGCAGACTGTACAGGTGCTCTGCCAAAGAAAGGCTCAGCAGGTAAACATTTAAACATTTAGACATCATTTAAACAAGTGTGCTAGACAGAAGACATGGAAAATAAATTTTATAGTTAAAAAAATTCATTTTTCTCTCACTGGAAAGTGTTGCTCTAGAATCTGGTGTGCTTTAACGCCTTCATAACGCTCCTAGGAGGAGCAGAATTTAATTGCAGCATGTTTTATGTGTAGATTGTCCACAGTAACAGTAAAAAACCCAATTATTATCCTTTTCAATTCTGCATATTGATTTCCTTAACCATGAAAATGTAAGAAATTCACCTCTTCCCCAAGCTGGCCGTAGCATTACTGACACACTCAGTAACTGTGCTTTGAAATTGCAAAATAGCATTTTTTTAAGGAAGAAAAAAAAAAGAAAAATAAGTAAAGGCAACTAGCTTTCATCAACTCATGAGCAGCAGAGGAAAATGTTGTCTGGCTCAGCACTTTCATGGGCTGCCTGTGACCCACAGAGGATGTCTGTTCTGTGAGCCATAGCACACTTTAATTAGGAGTTTGATGATAAGCATATGCTACACTCTCTGAAATCTTCTAAAGGTTGTCAGTGTCTGAGATTCACAATTCCCTAGAACCGGAAGATTTCTGGAGACAGGAGAACACAGAGGTCATACCTACATTTGTGCTGTGTAGCTTTGGAATTTGCCTAGTATTTGACTGTCTGTTGGTATCACATGGATGATGGCACACACTCCATTTCTGAAGTGGAAATTAAGAAAAAAAATTAACAGAAAGAACTCTAAGGAATATAATGAGCACTGGGATCTAGGTATGAAAAGAGATGTATGTGTAGGAACTTCCTGTGGAAGTGAGTCATCCTCTGAATCCTACATGTTAGCAAGACTTTTGGGGCATTTGATTGTCACACCAAGAAATCATACACATGCTTTTTGTTTTCCAGGAATTCTTTACAAATTTTGGAAAGCTTACAAAAGGAGATGTCATTTTCTAAAGAAATAGCTACATGTGATATGAGAAACCACATGGATTCCCTAAAATATAAACAAACTGAGTAACACATTTGAAATTATCTGTACACTGTAGTTGGAGAAAAAAACTCCAAATCCTGACAGAGACCAACTATTAACTTTCTCTGCTTCCTGTTTGAGATATTGCTGAGACAGAATTAACCAGTGGAGTACTTTGAAGCTGTTAAAACACTTCATTTTTAACCTTCATCAATGTGGCTATCTCAAGCAATGCCTTTGATATAGCCTAAGTTTTGAGAAAAGTCCTTCTCTAGCATGAATTCACACATGAAACTATAGATGTACTGAATGTTCACACTTAATTTTGCAGGCACCAAATAGTCTGATAATGAAAAAAATAACATCTTTAATTAAAGGAAGACCACGTGTTCTATGATATGTAATCTGTGCCTCATTCTCAAAGGAAAGTATTCAGACTTATTTAAACATATCTAACACACAACCACACAGAAAATAAAACTTTCTAACTGGCTGCCTTCTTTTTCTACCCTCCTTTTCCAGTCCTTTCTGCTTCCCTCCTCTCTACATGTAAAATTTAGATTCAGCCAAACCAGGTCTATCTCAGATCTTTGTTTCCAGAATGTAATTTGAGAATAATTTCTCATGATCTATCTTGAAAGTGAAACATGACACAATCCATCCAATTCCTGTTCACAGGAGTGACCTGCAGAAGTCCATCCCTCATGGAAGAAAGACCCTGATTCTAACTCTGTCTGGTCTGTCAGCATGGGTTATTATTGAAATAGTCACTATCTGTATGGTTTTTCCCCATTAATGCATCTTGTCATAGAGTGTGTGAACTGATATAATTTCTACCAAGGATTCTGCATTCCTACACCCCTCAGGATGCCCAGGCTCCTAACGAAAATAGTGGGAGAAAGCCGTATGGCTCCTGCACAAACTAATCATCTGTCCAGGCATTCTCTTAAGGCTGGCTATAGGTTTTAGCAGACATTGAACACTTAGGAAGAGGAGCATGCTTCCCACAGACGATAGGGCCTTCACATTAAATTAAGGTCTAACCCAAGCTCTGCTCCAAGATCCTACAAATTTGTCCGGGATAGATAGAAACAGAGACGACTCAGAGAAGTTTGTTTAGTCTGGGAAGAGAAGACTGTAGGAACCACTTTCAAATATATAACGGGATATCACAAAAAATAAAGGAGTAAATAATTTTCCCTATCCAATGGGAAGATAAGAGCTAATGGGCCTATATTGCAGCTGTGGAGAAATAGATATAAAGGGGAAAAAAATCTAATTGCTAGCACATGGAAGCACAAAAATAGAGTACTAAAGAAGAAAGGAGTTCCTATCATGGTTTTAGAAGTACAGTAGAAAAATTATGTCAGAAATGACACAGGCATGTTCCTTGGGGCTGGGGCTGCAATGCCTTTCAGCATGTCTTCCAGATCAGCTGTCTACAAGTCTACAAATAACTAAAAATAAGCAATAAATAGTCTGGAAAATAAGCTCTGTTACCACATTTCACAGCTGAATCACGCAAAGACAATGGAACATTTTTAAAGACAGTGAAAAATATTTTTCTTAGCAAGGTGTGCATAGAGAGCTCCCACAGCACCTAATTTGGTCTTTCTTATGTCCATTGTGTAAACAATGTTAATGTGAATTTAAAATTAGAAAGTAAACTTTTTAACCAAATTCTCTGCTTGCACAAATTGGCCTGGCTCCAGTTACACTCATGGACTCATGCTGGGTTTTATTTACCATACCAGGATCTGGCCATTTGACTTAGAGTCTCCCCTTGACTTCCCTGGCCTTTGCATCAAGTCCTTGAGCAAGACTGACTCTTAACTCATAACGTGCCAGATCCACACAAACTAAGTCAAAGTGCTCCGAGATGGCTTGAACTGTGGGAGCATTCAAAGCTGTGTCTAATTAAGCAAATACAGGGAGCCAGAAAAAAATGGGCAAGAGCAGTTAAATCCAGGAAGAGGTCAACCCAGTTGGTAATTAGCAGGACAATGGATCAAAGAACTCCACTTAGCGCAGGAAATATTGAGCACCTCGTCTTTATAGCTGAATCTGATAAAACTTAGGTTATACATTTTCTACTAAATGAACCGGAGGCAGCTACAAACAGGAGGCTATTGTTTAACCTCTGTGGGAATTTCAGTTGGGTTATTGCATGCTTGATGGGCTACAGAAGAGCAGCCCTTATGCCACATACTGATGTAGGTCTAATGATCTCTTATCTTCACATCCATAGTGATTACTCCAAAAGCAAAGAAAATGAAAGCCTTTCAAATAGCTTTTCTACTAAAAAACTTCTGCCTCTGGTTTTTTTGTGTGTTTAGTGGATTTTTTTGTGTTGTCTTTCTCTTCAGCTTACAAATAAATATACCCAGTGCTTTATTTTAACAGGTTTCTTGTTCCAAAGGAGTAATTCACTGGTTTTATATTACACTCTTCAAAAACTTAATCAGAAAACTCTGTTAGACAGAAAAGGTCAGAAGTAAAAGTAAAAAGAGGAAAGGTCTTCAGAACCATTGTTACATTAATCCCTAAAAATTACCTTTTAGCAAATAGTGCACTACTCCAGGCCTGTCCCTACTGACGCTGCAATTTCAGTTCTTTCCAACAGCTTAATTAAGGGAATACACACACATCGTACCTGCTGGAGTCAGTCTGAACTATGTTACCCTTTGAATTTATGGATGGAAGTAATAAAGAGAGAACAAAATGACAACCAAACAACCAGTGCTCAAAAAAGAAAAAATCCTTTTCTTTGCACATAGCTACAACGTTATGTATTCCTTACTGCTGACTGCAGATGAATAAGTCTGCTTTTTGATTTCTCTCTGGAAATGCTGCTGGGTTAATCTTTACTGGTGGCTGGAACATAAACTCTCCACACTCATTTCAGAGTCAAAGGACAGGGATAGTTCTTTCCTGTGTAAGTGCAAGTACCTAGCATTATGCTCCTCCTCTGACCTTTTCTGAGATGAGACCATCTCTGTCCCTAGAATATAAAGAATAATGTTTTCTTTTTCTTTTCAGACGTAAATAGCCTTTCATTATTGTCTCCGGCATGTGTCTGGGATCAGAAGCCATCTGAAGTGGATCAGTCACATTCAGAACAGAAATTGCCTCCATCAGTATCAAATTCACTGTAGAAGATCTGATTTTCTCTTGCTGCTCCCACATCCTTATAGGACATGTACTACCACTGAAAGCTGCCTTCCTGTGTTTATGGTATACTGTGTTCTGGACACTTAAAAAGGGTACAGGGATCCAATCTCATTCTCAGATGACTTCATGGAGTGTTTCCATTGCCTCGAATGAAGTTGGGCCTGCCTTAGCAGAGTCAGAGCAAAGGTAGTGCTGCAGCAGTGCTCTGACCACATGTGGCATATTCACAAGTCCTTGGACTGCCCTTAAGTTCTGATTTTTTGCTATGAAATAACAACTTCCTTTATTTCACGGGCATTAAAGTGGAGTGGTGCACAGTTTCTAACCAACAATTACAAGAAAGGGAAGGCAGAAAAGGAAGGATCACAAAAGTCAATTACCAGCAAAAGCCTCCATGGCAACTAAACCTACTACTTTTCTTTTTAAGCCTCCTTGTACATGCCATAAGCACAAAGCATCCAGGCCTCCCTACAGTTCATTGGTGCCAAGTGGATTAGGCTGGCAGAGGCTGTGCTGGTTTAATCCCCTTTAATGCCCTGCACCTTCAGTCTGATGAGCAGCCAGACCCTTTTGCTCCAGCTCCACATTGAGCTCATCAGCAATAATGGCTTATCATTACCATCAGCATTAGGAAATTGCTTTTCCCTGTGCTTCAGGCCTTCGTGTCTCTTAAAAGAGCTGAAGAAAAATACAAGTTTTGCTGGAGTTTTCTTCCTCCTTACAGCTGCAAGTTGCCTAGTGAAGGGTAGTAGCATTTATGCACATTGCCCCTGAAAAGTGTAAATGAAAACTTGTCAGTAAAAGGCCAATTCTTGGCAAGCCCGTGAAGAATATTTTTCACACCACAGAGAGATGGCATTCACTCACATCTGAAGTGTATCCAACCGGAATATAACACTGAGTAGTATTTCACAGGCTTTTCTATGCTCGGGGTAGAATGGGCTAGATCATACTTGTGTTCTTGGAAGTACCAGGAGAGAAAGGGTATATTCAGGCTAGGGAGGGTGAGGACCCTTGGGCTCACCCACAGAACATGACCTGGCCGTACATTGCAAAAGACACTTTAATGGGACTTTTTATTCCTATTACTGAGGCAGAATAAGAAATGGCAAATCATAGGAAGGGCAGAAGAAATACTGGTAAATATGGACACCTATCTTCCACCCAGAGAGGCAGAGAGTGCAGAAGTGTAACACTAAGCCTGTTCTGGGGAAAGAGACAAACTCACAACTGGACTCCTGCAAACCACCATTTCAAGAGCAGTTCAGTGTATAATTTGTCTGTTCTTCTGTGTGCCTTGCTTATGTATTGGTGTGTTGGAGGGCAACATTAATTGCAACACGTGATAACCATCCTCACTCCTGCTAGCCGCCCAGTCTTCCATGTTCAGCTAACTCTGTGCTTTTGTATAAGGACTGATGCCCCAAGAGAACATTTCATGCTCCATAGATGGCAGCAACTGTAAAATAATTTCCACATACAAAGCATCAGGACCCCCTTTATGCCAAGCTCTGTCTCATAGCACTTCTCTGAGGGAGCCCAGCCTATGGTTGTTCTACTGTTATTATCAGCTATGGAGGGAAAGGCATGAAAGCAAAAGTGCAAAACAGACAGAGGTATCCAAGTGAAACCTGGCTGTATAGAATAGGAATGTGATGATTTTGTCTTCTTGGTTTAAGTTGTCCTACTATTAATGTTTAGCGAAGCTGTCTCTACAAAGATCCATACAAAAGAACTATGAATAACTTAAAAGAAACCCCTATGGATGGCTCGGAAGACAAAAAGAAATATTTGTACATTTCATGAAAAAGACTGACTTGAACAGATAAACCCTTCCTCAAGTAATTTTAAGACATTTGAATGTCTTAGTTCCTTTGCCCTTATTTTTCATTGTCACTTGTGTAATGTCAGCCTTTTCACAGGCAACTATGAAAAGGAAGTTTACTGAGGTCCCATTATGCTATGAAAATATCTTTCTTCGAGGTTTTTTGTCAGACATCATTTAATATTAATTATAAAGGTAAATCAATGCATTTTTATTAGCATAGGAGAGACTAAGAACCTCTCCAATATGTGTAAAATTTAGCAAGCCAAAGTCCTGTTTGCTTTTGCAATATTAGCTTCACCACTCTGATGGAGAGAGTTTGAGCACCACATTTTTAAACAGCGTTGGTATGAGAGGGATATTGAGCAGATGAATATAAGGACTGGCTTTTTTACTTGCTTTAAAAGTCACTTACTGTTTTTAAAAATCCTCAAAACGACCTTGAGAGCAAGAATAACACTCATGCCTAACATTCACCTGCTGCATATTTCTGTACTGCTGACAGTGAGTTACATCCCAGGCAATTCTTTGCTATCAGAAATATTACTATGTTGTTTATATATCCCATAAACTCTTTGCTACATTATTTACTGATGAAGTCAAGTACAACCCAAAAGATACTTCTTGCCTTTATTTGTTGTAGATCACATCTCCAAAATTTGTCTAAAATGGCAGAAATCTCACAGCATAACAATGTAGTGAATCAGTTGTATTATTTTACAGTTGTATTATTTTACAGCAGCAGAGGAGAAGAAAGCTTCGCTGTTATAGTACATGGATTTTTTTTTCTGTTTTACATGATAAAGAGTCTAGATAAATACCACAGATAAATCGGTGACAAAAAATGTGTGCCAGTAACTGGGTTCCTGGATACCCAAGGGCTGCCAGGGATCCTGGGTGATCCCTGCTCATGTGTGCTGTACTTGGCTGACAGCACTAATGTCAGCTGCTGCTGAAAGCTGTGTGGAAGAAGAAGCCTGGCAGGGTACAAGAGGGAGGCAATGGAGACCAGGGTCTTTCAAAGCGAGAAAATGTTAGAAGTGCCATGCTGGGCTTTGGGTGGAGCAATTCAGCAGCTGTCCTGCATAACAGCTGGGCTCATGCCAGAGCATTTTGTATGGCCCTGTGCCTTCACTGACTGTAGGGAACAGAGCCATAGTAAACTTGGTTTCGCATAAGCTGACAAGGTGACAGCTGACAGTGGAAATTATGCTGGTAACAGAACAGCCCCATTGAGTTACTGGGCTGTTGTCATTAGGACATAATTTTCTTAGTTCTACATGCTTCCCAGCATCTAGTTTTCAGAAGTTCCACAAATATTTGGGGTCAGGGGTCAGTTCAACCAACTGTTGCTTTTAAGAAATCAGTTGTCTAGGCTAAACCATGCTTATGTTTCCTTTTAAACCACCAGTTATACTGATTATAAAGTACAGTGTATAGAGTACACCTGGTTTGGTTTGGTTTAGTTTGGATTTTAAATGACCTGCTTCTAAGAAAAAAATGAATTAATCACAAGAAGAACTTCTCTATTTACTAGATGAAAAGCCAAGGAGAACACATAAATTCACCCTGGAGTAGTGACTGCTCAGCTGAATCTCTGTTCAGGCTGCACTGATGATAACTATGTCTCCTGTACTTATAAGGGGAGTATGGAAACATTACCCTCTGCAGACACTTAACATATCCTGTTCCATGAGCTCATTACCACCACAGAGGCTGTCACTTTCAGATGGCCAAAGTCATGTACATGAATCCCATCTCAGACACTTGTATTGCACTAATAAAAACATATGAAGAAAAAGACCGAGTTTCTATCTCCTCGTGAGAGTTCATTGACTTGAGTGAGGTTACTCTGATTCACTCTGATGGAATCCACAAATTATTGAGTTGTGCTGTCACTATATGTCTGGGAGTGAGGGATGCCTGTCTGGTCACCGGATGGTGTCCTTACTTCTCAGGATGAGAAATGGCAAGGCCAGTCAAGTTCCTCCAGACTCCAATAAATTTCCCTCATGGCGACTCAGTGTCTTCTATAACATGGACTAAGTAAACACCCAGCAGAAAAGAAATCCTATTAACTTCAAACAACTGTGGATGAGATTCTCAGTTTGTGTGTGTGACCTATGGCAAACTGAAGTGTTTGTTGCCTCAGCAACTCAGACAAGTTTCTAAGAGAGGACTGAAGGAGTGTGTCCGTCTGAAGGACAAATTATCTTGCATCAGCTTTACTTTTCCAGATGAAAAATTCCTGCCCCACGGGACCTTTGGCCATAAAACAACAAGAAGGACATTAAACATGAAATAGATTTCTTTCTGTCTTTATTGAAACATGATGGCTTCGTTAATAAATCTCTCCTTTGAATGGGAGCTAAGACAAGCTGTGTGGTCTGTAATTATCATGATTAGCCACTTTCCAATCTTCCACAAAGCTCAGGGTTTATCTGTGGGGGCATTTTTTACTGATATTTCTGTGAATAGTTTGAAGGAAAAACTCAGTAGTGCAGGGTATAGCTGTAACTATATTATTTTCAGCTCCGTCTTTGGGCATTTGACTCTCAGTCTGTGTAGCATAATTCCCAACATTTTCCTCGGCTCACAGTGGAAATAAAATTGTGTTACTTCTTTGAAAATCACACACTTCTCTATTTCATGGTTTGTTTCCCAAGAAAAGCTCTGCTATCATAGGAGAAGATATGTTCTTACTGGGAAAAAACTTATCATTTGAAGTCAGTGTAAACTCCCTAAAACTGCTAAGAGCTAAAATAAATGTGTATTTTATGTCTCTAAACTGGTTTAGGATGCTTGCCAAAATTACATTGTCTTTAGCATTGTGTGGATTGTATGGATGTGTTTCCATACATTTATGGGTTCCCAAAGATCTGAGTAGTCAGATCATGTGAATGAGACATGGAGCTCCTTCTTCCCGAGGAGTAGGCAAGCACAGTGGGGGGTCAGAAAACATGGGGCACATTTCTTCATTTGAATAGACATAGCAGCAAATAAAGATAAAATAGGTCAGTTAGAGAGTTGCTGTGAAACAAGATGTGACCAGAGGAAGGCACAGATCTCTCACAAAGGCCTTCCAGTCAGATTCATTCTGCACATGTGGTCGCCCTTGGGGGCTGTGGCTGGGCGCTGTTTTTGAAGAGCAGGAGGCCCTAAACTGATGGGATCCTTTGGACATGGGGCTAAGCAATGCCTCAGAGCTGCTGGCTCCAGGACAGCACGGAACAGCCATTCCCCTTCTCCACACTCACCCTGTCGGGCAGGGCTGTGGGTAAGCCAGGTGACCTGCCACAGTGCCGCCGCTGCAGCCTGGGGCACCAAGCAGTGTGGGGGCTTTCAGCTAATGCACAAATAGAAGGGATGGCCAGGCTGTGGGGGAGGTGGAAACGGGAATTAATTGTGAATCTTGAGCTCAGTGTGCATGCATGAATGCTCAGACCTGAATGACTTCCACAACTGCGCTTCAGAACTTGTCAAGTGAGAAAGAGAAGACTTTTCCTCCCCATTTTTCAATATACTTCAATGTTTTTATTATCATCTGACAGCTCAGTTACAGTTCGCCATTGAAAAGCTTTGAGCTGCATTCATTACAGAGAGCTGGCACCTAAATGTAATAATTAGCCTTATTCAGTAAAATACCTTCATTCCACAGAATCACAGACAAGGCACAAACAAAACCTATCAGTAGTTTTAATCACATAATTCATGTATCTGGGCTTTACAGATAAATCTCCTGAAAAAATTCTTCTGCAAGGAAAGAGTGTGTTTAAAGTGGAAAGAATAAATGAGAAGACGTGTTGAAGCAGGCTCTCTCATTAATTTCTTTATTGCCACTTCTTTGCGTGATTTTTTCTCAAATAAAATATTTCAGGAAGTGTTTCATAAAAGGAGGTGTTTCAGGGAAAAAGGGACAGTTAAGAAAAGTTACTTTTCCAGCACCCACAGAGAAAGCAAGAAAAATCTTCCTGGCTCCAGAAATCCATTTGCACAATTTTTCTTTTGTCCATCCAAGTGCTACTTTTGGTAAAATTTTATATTTGTTTATGACTTCACACAGAAACAGAGGTGAGGAAGGTGGCAAGCACTCTTGATTAGGTCTATTTCACACGCCTCGTGCAAAGATTAAATTTTAGAGAAACGGGTTTTCTGCTCCCCAAACTGCTATTTATTAGGATATGTTTTGAACGGAGCTCTCTGAACTGTATTAAATACTTACTATTTGAAAAAAAAAGAAAAGAAGCTCCTAACTACATAGGCTGTGCTCTGAGCTATGGGATGTGGGATGGCATATGGGACCACACTTGTAGGGACAGCCATAAGGAACTGTATATATAAGGTGCTAACTACGTGTCTTACATACTGGCTGGTCATTACTAGTGGAACTTGAGGAAACTAAATTTAATACTTTTACGTAAAAGGCAAAAACTCCCAGAAAATCACTGTATTTTCACACAGTTCCTGCCCACATCCTCTTCTACGTCCCTCAAGCAGACACAGTAGAAAACAGAAATTGAGACAGAGAGAAAAATACAGATTCCTGGGAATTTATGGAAAACCTGTTGGCTTAAGGCAATTGTGCGTTTATGGACCTTGGCTTAAAGCCTCATTGATGATGTGGTGTGAAGAGATAATGTTTCATTTGTATGCCAGACTTCCCTAGGCAGGGTTTGAGGGTAGCACAAACGCAGTGCTTTCTCTCAAACCTGATAATTAGATCAGAGTGGCTGTATTCTTTAGCTATTCGACATTTGCTCTCCCTTCCCTTTTCTTCCCTTTCACCTTTCCATTCTAGACGTGACCGAGAGTGTCCATGCTTTAAGGTTAAAAATATTAGCAGTTTCCACGTGCTGATACTCCCCAAGGTCTGTTCCCTGATGCCATGGTTTTCAGCAGAGCATAAAACTCAGGGCCCAGCCTCCTACATACATGGAACTTCTAGAAACCAAAGCAAAACAATGCCTTAGGTTGCCTAAATTACCCATGAATCAGACATAGAGAGACAAATTCATAAGGCTGATGATAGTGGAACTTGTGCCAATACAGACACTTTTGGAACACCAAATTAGATTCTGACCTCAACCATTTTGTAGTGGCTGTGCAATTAATTAGCAGGCTGAGAGTAATTGTACCCTGTACTGGCAACTCTGAGCAGTAAAAAAGGCTTCAAGGAGGCCCTCCAATGAAAAATGCGGTTAATACTCAACAGCTTTTTATTACAACATTTAAAATTTGTATTATCTTTTTACTGTTTATGAGGCCTTTAGGGTATTCTCTCTCACACTGTTGAAATTTATCACCTTTTTTTTTTAACTTGGCTGTTGGATTGTAAAATGAAAGGTTCTGAAACAATCAAATCATTGGCTTGTGTTATATAGTTAGAGAAATTCAGAGAAGCAGGAACCACTCTGTATAAATATATGTATAATATTCCTAATTGATATACAAGCTTTGCCTCCATTCATCAGCTAATTCAGCTTTCCTTATTCTGTTCTTCTAGTTGATTTAAACCTGTCACGGTTTTAGAGCACAGGGAGCAAAAGGAAGGCAAGCTGGTGGCACATATGTCAGATCTAGTATACACGCCAGAAGAGGACACTTCACGTGACATGAAAGGTTCTGCCACCTTTGGCTTAAAGGCTCATCCGAGCCTCCTGGTGCCACTCGGTGACAACTACCACCTTGTAATAGTGGAAGATAAGGTAATGGAACATGAATATACAACAGGGTTATTGTTCCAAAGTAAGAACCATGTTCTGATCTAATTACAGTTAACACAGTGGGAAGGAGGAAACCGGAATTATATAGAATTTCCTTTCTGATCTACCCCATTTTGGCTACCCTCAATCTTCAGTTTTTAATACTGGTAGAGCAACAGAATAAGGTAACAGAATAAAATTCACATAGTCTCTTTCATCAGGTACCAAATGTTCAGTCGTCTAAGAAAGCATAGGGCCGAGTGTCTCCATATTGCTCTCCTCCCGTGCCAGGCATACAGATAGGAAGGAAAATAGTCTCCTATGCCCCAGTGTCTCAAACATTCAAGCAATAGAGAATTCCGTTGCCCTGTGGAAAAGCCTGTGGCCACTAAAAAGATGGGTGACAGATGAGCTTTGTAGCCAGAGATTTTTATGCTATAGTAGAACAAATAGTACTTGTAAAACACAGAATCAGCTAACATTTGCTGGGATGTCTGGAGAAGGAAGCTGCTGAGAGGGAATTATAATCATTAGTGTGCATTTAAGTAAGGTGCATTTGTTACACCAATGTACCGGTTCAAAACTTCACATACTTGATTTTATTTTCCAGTCAAAAATTGGTCAATTTACACTTTATTAATAATTTCTGGAATGTAATGTTATCATAATTTTGTATTTTTTATACCTTGGCAACTTTTTAGGGGAAACTAGATTTAATTCTTGGTAGATTAGGATTTTTCCAGATTGTTTACAATTTTTCTCCATTTTGTAAACACTACAGAATAAATTATTTTTAAATACTAGAATTGACTATATAATTTTTTTAAGGCTTTTTAAAATTTTATTTATTTGACTGTGTAACTCAGTTGCATCTGAATAGCATCCAGATATGAGTAAATCTATGCATAAACACAAAACCCAGAAGAAATCCTAACAACACTGGGCAGATGACAACGTGTTTTGTGCAGGTGTCTAATCTGGACCAGGGCTGTGATAATGCATAGCTAGACTCTCTTCAGCTCACACACAAATGAAGACACCACGAAGGTTTGCCACGCTTTTTCAAATCCCAAAACACCCCTGTCATGCGATTAGGCAAAAGGATGCCATAGCTTCCAAAGAAGCATTTTCTTCAACCTTGTATATGAAAACATAGGAGACTTCTGTAGCCTCTGACATGGCTGTAAAATCTTTTACAAACACTTAGAAATGTTTGCTGGTTTTTTGCTTACTTAACTCAAAGACATGATGGTGTTTCAATCACAAAGTTAATCTCTGGAGCCGAGAGATGTCAAGTGGGATACCTTCTTTCTTTCGGTCAGGGGAAAATATCCCATGGAACCTGCTTACATTTTGACCTTACCTGAACCCTAGATAAGCAATCTCAGAGTGTGCAAGTATGTGCAGTTTCCTGTTATGTGAACGTAAAGGAATTACTGAACGTTTGCTAACCAAAGTATGCAGTCACTAAGGTGATACATGAATGACATTATTTAACCAAAAGAATGCTTGTCATGGTAGATTGCCAGAGGGGGAAAAAATGATACCAACTTAAAGCTTTCTAACAACTATAAAGTCCTGTTTAAAAGCATCTTTTCTAATTATAGCCAGTGCGATAATTTGTATGGGCTCCCTACTTCAGTAGTAATGTCCTGAATGTTTGCCGGGTGACTGGCACATGGATGACTCTGCTCAAACCTGCTCTCATGAAAGGCAGATGAAGGCAGAATTGTAGTATTTTTTGCAGGATTAAATTGTTCAGGATAATGGGCATAATCACACCAAATTCCAGTGAATTTGTCAACCCAGTGCAAAGGTTAATTGGATGTTACTACAGATTTTGGGACTTTCTTTAAAGGACTTTCCAAAAATAAGGGGTTAATTCGTACATCTCAGCAGGGAAAGCTGCTGACATAACAGCCCTAAAACTGCCAGATGGTACCAGACATTCATCACTGCTCAGTCAGACAGAATTAGATCCCAACATTTATATACAACCCAGGAAAATACCAACATGCTTTGCAGATGCAAAGAAGGTTCATCTCAGCATCCCTGAAATCACTGAAAACTTAAGATTGTTCTTTTCAGAGTGCTCAAATTTGAGGGAGAGGAATTTCAAGGCCTGGGGTAAAAAATCAAGTGGATGTGTGTTAACAGCTTTGTTATAACCAATTATTTGCATATCAGGCTCTATCAGATTCTTCCACTCCTAGTAATTAATATGCTGTACAATCCATGTTTCGAACTTTCTCGTCTTTCCATGGCTCTTGTCTCAGTTCTTGTAATAGGGTGCTATCACTTTACTTTGTAGAGGTAATGATCACATCAACAAGCAACAGACAGAAATGAACCATCTAACAAAAGGTTCCTGTATTTTCTGGTGTGGTTGTTTCAAAGCACAACCACTGAAAAGAGAAGGTGGCCATGTTTCTGCATCTGACATCCAGCGGTTTATAACATGTCATGCTCAGAAGGCAACTTTAATTTCTTAGTCATCTTCTTGTCTTTCTTTCTTTCTTTCTTGCCCTGTTAATTTTCCCCTCCCTTTCCTTATTTCTTATAGCTCTCTTTTTGTTTGCACTGATCTCAGATTTTTGTTGCACAGGTCCCAGCAGTACAAATTTCTAGCACACAATTGTACTTCCTACTTCTTTCAATAATGCTAATAAAGTTAATCTACTTAAATGGGTTAATCAACCCTAAAAAGGTAATTCAGCCTTTCTGAAAAAATATGTAAGTGGTGATATTATGCCCTAGCCAACAGTTTGAGGGCCTCTGTCTTTGCTCTGTTTCTGTTCTTTTTGCTAGAACTAAAGACATTTTCTACCTTTATTCCATTAAAAATAAAAATATTCAAATATGTATAGGTGGTATTCAAATGGCTTAAGTTTGTTTGTCTAGAGGTCAAGTTCTTAGTCTAAACCAATTGTCCAAAAGTCAACGGAGAGATAGACCAGCTACAAAGAGTTGTCCTACTGATCCACGATGTTTACCTTGAGAGAGGATAAATGGCTCTACAGATATTTAAGTCTCAGCTAACTGCAGAGGTTAACTTACCAAGTAGTTTAGACTAGATGCCTATTTCAGTTGATGAAGTTCAGAGAAATAACAGAATATCTCCCTGTGTGTCTCTTTGTCTCCTGCCTCTCGCACGCTTGACTGCATTAGTAAAATCCATCGTGGTATTTTCAGAGAAAAAAGTTCTAGAAATTGTACTGGGTTTACATGGCGAGGTTTTGGCAGTGGGAAGGGGGGCTGAAGGTGTGACTGCAGTAAGAAGACACCAGCAGCTCCCCCATGTCAGACAGAGCCAGTTCCAACCAGCTCCAGGACAAACCCACCACTGGCCAAGGCCAAGCCCATCAGCAACAGGGGTTGTGCTTCCATCGAGGGAAAAGAACTGCTGCAAAACAGCAGCTGTAGAGAAGAGTGAGAAAATGGGAGAGAAACAGCCCTGCAGACACCAAGGTCAGTGCAGTAAGAGAAGGAGGTGCTCCCAGTGCTGGAGCAGCCCGTGGTACAGACCATGGTGAGGCAACTGTGCCCCTGCAGCCCATGGGGGTCCATGGTGGAGCAGAGATCCACCTGCAGCCCATGGAGGACCCCACTCAGAGCAGATGGATGCCCCAAAGGAGGCTGTGACCACTGGGAAGGCTGTGCTGGGGCAGGATCCTGTCAGAACCTGTGGCCCTGTGGAGAGAGGAGCCTATGCTGGAGCACGTTTGCTGGCAGGACTTGTGACCCCATGGAGAACCCATGCTGGAGCAGCTTGTTCCTGAAGGACTCTTCCACTCTGTGGAAAGGACCCATGCTGGAACAGCTTGGGAAGAACTGTAGCCCACGAGAGGGACCCACACTGGAGTTCACGAAAGACTATTTCCAGTATGTGGAACCCCCTGCTGGAGCAGAGAAGAGTGTGAGGAGGAAGGAGCATCAGAGACTGGTAACGAACTGACTGCAGCCCCCATTCCCTGTCCCTCTGTGCTGCTGAGGTGGAGAGGTAGACAAGTTGGGAGTGAAGTTGAGCCTGGAAGAAGTGAGGGGTGGGGAAAGGTGTTTTTTAGGTTTGTTCATATTTCTCAATATCAACTTGTCATTAATTGTCATTAAATTGAATTATTTTCCCTGAATTGAGTCTGTTTTGCCTGTGACAGTAATTGCTCTCTAATCTTCCTGTCCTTATCTCAACCTACAAGTTTTTAATCTTATTTTCTACTCCATTCTATTGATGGAGAGGAACAGATAGAGCAGCTTGGTGGGCGCCTGGCAGCCAGCCAAGGTCAACACTCCACATTAACTTAGTTGATATTTTTCCTCTGATATTGGCCATCGTAAGTGAACCAGTATTGATCCAGCATTAATCTCTGGTAGTCACGCACACTAGTATCTGCTCTCACAGATGTATGCAGAGAATAAATATTCTTTCAGATATTCTAGTTTAGTTCTGCAGATGAGGAAAATATTTTTCCTTTGCTGATGCTACTCCTATGCTTTTAGTCTCTTACTTCTTAGTGAAATCTAAGGAGAATTCAAAAAGTATCCAGTAAGGTCAGTGGGTTGCATTTTTGTTGACAAGTCATTTCAGAAAATTACAGTGCAGTTGGAGAAAGCTGTTAATCCAAAGAAGATCTGTTATAAAAGAGCTGAACTGGCTGAACTGAATGTTTTTTTAAATTGTGTCACCAAACTCAGACTTTTAGGACTAAAATTGACAATACCACTCCTTCATTTTTTCTTGAAAAGTTTCCAAATAATTACTTCATAGCCAATATTATGTTTCACTACCTCATCATTTAATGCTTGTTCTGGAATAATTGCAAAAAGCAATTGCAAAAAGCAACCCTTTACCATACATATTATCTGATGATACACTTAATAACTGACATGCAAGTGTGGTGCCTAATGCAGGTTAAGCAGGCACTTGCCCGAACGAGATTTCTCCATGTGCTTGCTGAAGAATGGAATGTAGATGGTTCTCTGCTTCCTCCTCAGCAGTCTGCAGCTCTCTAATCCTTACATTTCAGCTCTTTACATGGATGCACACAAGACAGAGCAGGCAAAGTACACTGCCCTAAGTAACTATGCAGTTAATATCACAAAATCCTAGAACTGGGAGGCTCAGTTTCTAAACACCACATTGCTAGAAAGACCCTGAGCAGCGGAAGATTGGTCAGAAGAGTAATATAAAAATTGTGAAAAGAGAGAATCATTTTATGGTGGAACACCAGGACAAATTTGAATAGTTTGGCTAAGGAATGACTAAGAGTAAGACATGGTAAATGACTCAAAATATCTAAATGTTGCTAATATTATAGGTATAAGGATTAGTATAGTGTTACAGAGGATAACTAAAAGTAAAAGGATGAATTTAGATAAAGAAGCGTGTGGGCAGCCACCTTCAGACCTTTTGTCAATAAGTTTAAGGCTTTCTTCAGTCTTCAAAAGCCACAAAAATAGAGGGAAAAGCACAGTCTAGGAATTGTATTTAGCTTATAAATTGTTTAGTTATTAGAATTTCCTAAAAAGAAAAATAAAATAAATTTGGAAATTGTAAAAAAATATGTTTCATACACCTTATATCCCGCACAGCTTTCTAAGTTTATGGAGTGATGTAAGTAAAATTTGAAAAATTAGAGATAGCAAATGAGGCAGCAGATGAACATAGCATGGAGATATGAGATTGAACTCAGGACAGAATCAAAGATTTGATTTTCAGAGAAGGTATAATGTGAGTAATGGTGCTTCAGGATGATCGTAGATGAATTAGGTTATCAACCCATTTGGTTTACTTCTAGTGCAGCCTGTCATGATCAAGCTTAGTTTGACTAGGTACTACTACAGAGAAGGCATTTTGCTCTTCTGTTCTGTCCAGGAGTCAGGCAGAGAAGAAAATCCAGGTGAGGAGGGATAAAACCTAGATTAGGTGACTGATAGCCAAGATGGACAGCACCAGTTAAATCATGTGCATAGATAATGTATATGTTGTTATATTTGTCAAGATGACTAACTGAACTCTTATGGATAACAAATACATTTATTGATACTAGACAGTATTATATATTTACTAATCCCAGACAAATTGATTTATTCATAATGATTCTTAAAAAATAATTTATCTGGGTTGAGGGAGTCGTAATACTTTAGATCCTATCTCTGGAGATTACCAGCAATCTGCCTACCCCAAGTTCCTAAGACTAATAAAGGGAAAGTGACTTCCCATGCTTACATTATTTTAATAACTGCTAGCAAAAACAAAGGTTTTCTACTGTGTGTTTTCAGGCCTTTCTATTGCAAATGTCAGACAGTCTTTGTTGCCACCTTCTGGTTTTAGTAAATATGCGTAACTCCACAACAGCTGAGCCACATACTGTAGCTGTCGACAGCTGACATGTCTCCATGTTTGTCATGCATATAATGCAGCAGTAGGTTTTGCTTTAATCATCCCTTGTTCCCAGGATAGAAAGTGTCCTTTTCACAAAGCAAACACAGACAACCAGAGAGAAAAAAATCCATGACTTAAAACCTTAGCAGCCAGCTAAAAACAGAATATATAAAGAGTTTAAACTTTACTAACTAAGCTCTGAAATGTATCTGTGCAACAGAAATCTGTGGTTGTTCTTGCAGACAAGCATTTACATGTACTAGAAGCAAATAATTATGCTATTTCTGCATGTCTGTATGTAAACAAGGTTTTCTTAATATGGAGTTTATTTTGAAGATAATATTTAAGGAGATAAGCTAAAAACATTGTATTTAATCAAATGCAACTGCCAGAAGCAGTTGCCTCTACCTGTTGTATGAAAGCTCTGGTCTGAGCAGCAGCACATACCCAGAGCACTTGAAGCCTGGACTCCTGATCCTGATGCTCTACCTTATGCTGTGCATCTGGAGGACTGGAACAGAGTGCCACTTCCTGCCCTGCTCCATGTGGATGTGGAGTTATGACAAATCTATCAGTTGCTAACCTGTTTTTCTACTGAAGAGAAAACTTAGTACAGTTGTGATTCATCTCCCCAGACAACCCAAGATTGATTCACTGAATGGTGCATTGCTGTTCATTATTACTGTTCTGCCAGCTACTCACTAGAGCGCTTACACAGTCCAGATGAGAGTTACTGTAAAATTCACCAGACAGGCAACAAAATTGCTCCTCTTGTCCACCTGGGCCTTCTCCAAAAAATACAGCTAATACTTTCAATCCTTAGAAGTGATGTGGAGTCTTCAGTGCTATAATTCTACAGTATATTATGTTAAAAATGGTTTATTTTTTTTCTGGTTTTAGAGGATTACCTCTTATGCACAGCAAATGAATTCTCCATGTCTCAATAAGTATGAATGAAAGTAATGATTTCTTAGAGATAAGAATGTGGAATTCAAGGAACATAGTACAAAGTACAGAACTATAAACAAAGGTAGACAAGAGTTTAAAAATTCTTGTACTTTGTTAGAGTTTGTGTACACTTAGAAAGGAGTTTATCTCATCTATCCCCAAACATCTTAAAGTTAGGTATCTGGTCAAAGTTGAATACCTTTTCTTTAGTTCTTTGTGGCTGAACTACAGATCTCCAGAGGGCAATTTACCTCATCCTAAAATATATGTGTAGAGAATAAGGTATCCCACATGTTTATGTCAACAATATAGTGCAAAAGCCTGTATAGCAAACCTTCAATAGGCACCTAGATTTCATATGGATAGAAGAAGAGGGTTTGGGACTTATATTGACAATTATTGAATTTTTCATTTAAGGACTGATGTTACTTTATTTATAAGGATTGCTTTACTTTGGGTCCTTAAACTATACAAAGGTTTGGTTTTTTTTTAGTGGAGAATACATGTCACATTCTATGTTAGGATTATATGTAATATTGTGGCTACAGGTTAGTGTAATTTTTGCACTTTAAGTTTACTTATATGTGGTAGGAAAATATATGTGTGTAGATTCAGAATAAAGCCATAGTCCTGAGACCCATCAGATGTTTGTCTTCCTCTTCTTTGGCCCTGGTTTTTTCACTGACCTGTGCCTTAGTCTCTTTGTACAGAGACTTTCATGCAGAGGCAGACAGCTTCTTTCCATAAGAATTAGATCAGACATTTTATACTGTTCTGTTTCCATATAGAACTTTGCATTCATAATTGAGAAATGAAAATTAAGGATATTCATTTCCTCTATTACTTTCATTTTAGAAGTTGTGCTCAGATGTAGCTCATCAGCCACGAGTACGGAGAGAGGCAGTCACAGAAAAGGTAAGAACACGTCCACAGCTTTATTGCCAAGAAGTATTACTATAAGGTAGTATGGGGAACGCTGCTGTTTTTCTCCAGGCCTATAGGAGGGTTTTTTTTTCCTTCCTTTGTTACTGATATTCCCATATTTCTATCCAACATCCCCCATCTCCCAAATGTCACTGTGTTCTCCTATGGCCTGTACAAGCAGCACCTGCAATGTTGATGTTGTTGGGATGTGTTATGTTACATTTACCAGGCTATTGGTTGAAGGATCTTCATAACACCCTTGGGTTTATCTCAACTGATTCTCACTGTGGGCAGAGCATTCCTGTGTTGCTTCCAGAAAGTTTAGCTCCCATTGCACAAGCCCAGTGGAGCTAATGGGAGTGTGAAAGGCAGATGTGTCCAGAACGTCAAGCTGACTGACTGAGCAGTCTGACCTGAAATGACAGGAAGGATAAGAAAATGTCCTGAAATACCATCTAAATGGGGGAGAAAAAGTGTCGCTGGAGAAGCCATGTGCTGCCTCCTAAAAATACCACTTGGTTTGTAGTGTTCATTAGAATGCAGGACTAGATAAAAGAATGAAAAGGTATAAAATACTACTGCTGCAGATGATGTGAAAGCTGCTTTTATCCTATGGTTTTCTAAAACTCAAATGCTGGTAAGCTGTAGTTAATTTGATCTGCTCTCTGCAGCTAAGGAGATATTTCTGTTTCAGCAAAAAACAAAGCACTTTGTAACTTTCCAAAACTATCAGGGAAATATGTAAAGCAAATGTGTTTAAATTGCCTGTCCTTATGTTGAGTCATGTCATGTTAAGAGTACTTCTTATGTTACAAAGAAGCTTTGGGTAACATAGGCCTCCTTGTGTTTGTTTCTGCATACTTCTTCCAGAACTGTCAAACTGAGTTTCCCTTTTTCTGTACACCACAGCCTAACCCTTGAGAGGAGAGGGCTTTGAGAGCTGTCTAGGGCTTACGCTGACCTTTCTCTATTACAGCCTGCTTTTTTCCCTAAAAGCATGGGTCAAAAAACAACCCCACAGAGCCATCTTGCAGTATAATACATTATATATGTGCTATTGTTAGATGACTGAGGTTACGAACGATGATGCCGATACCCTCATGAGAAACAAGAGATGAAAATCCAGACAGCAGCGTCTCAGGAAATTCTTGTCTGGGAACTTAATGTCTGAACACACTGAGCTGGAAGGAATTCGTTGTGAGTGGCCATGAATGCCCACATGAGCCTCTCTACCTACAGGGAGAGTGTATAAAAAACGTACTAGTTCTGGGGTCAAGACACGAATGAGGAAAGAAAAGCAGGTCAGAAATAGGCTTGCTAGGTAGGAGAAAGATGGCTCATTATTTCACTAGCCATATCCACTATTCAATCATGTTCTTGGGACAGAAGTGAGACCCACCAAGAGTAGATTCTAGTTGGAGAATTTCCACAGCTGGAGCAGTTTCATTAATACAGAAAATCTGGTTTGGTTGCAGAACAGTGTCTCTACCACAGGTTTTTTAACTTCTCCTTTGGGGGCCAGATAAGCCTCCATGTCAGTCTTTTGGATCAAGAGAGGTGAGTGAACATGCTTATGGTTGAAGGAAAGCAAGGGTGCATTTTGCAATCTTGCCACACCAGGAGTGGAACGTGGCCTAAAAACATTGAAATTATTTGCTAATATTAATATTTTTGTTTGCAAGGCATGACTATATCCATTATTTGAGGATTATAAGGTTGAAGTGAAAGCTGTAAAAACATTTCTCTATTTGAAAAGAAAACTTTTAACCATAATTTTGGCTCCTACTTTATAATCAAGTAATTACCCCAATTTAAACTAATTGCTTATCCATCCTTCTATGATATCCCTAAATGCATCGGTTTCTAACTTGTTCAAAAGGAACAAAGCAATGCCACATGCTTTTTGGAAAATATATAGCCTTAAGGGTATCATTCTAGTGGGTTGTTCACCTTGTGAAGCCATCCCCGCAGAGTGAGTATAAAAGGCTACTCAAATGCAAATAGCTTTTTAGAAAATAAATAGAAGAACCAGGTGACCAGTGAAGTGACTTCTGGAAAGGCTTTCCTAAAAAGCAGACACGCAGAGGTTTACTGCTGACATCTACATAATGAAATGTGCAAAGCATTTAGTGTTATACATCATACAGAAGTGTGCAGACTGATATGAAATGTTTTTTCCTGTGAGGCTTTTTCTGCTTTTGAATCCTGTGACATTCCACAAAGGTGCATGCCTGAGAATATATTTTCTGGCATTCCTGAGCATCTGACATAGAAGCAGGATGAACTGTAAGAAAAATAAACTGTTGGTCCGAAGTCCTTCTTCAGAAACACCTGCTTAATAACAAAGTACGAAAGAAACTGTGGTGTTATGGGAGTCAGCAGTTACACACCAAATTGCCAAATGTTTCACTTAGTGGCTCTCAGTCCTTTTGATTTCCCCAGGCATGCTGTGGGAGTACTTCTAGGAGGCTGAATTCTTGGCTGAATGTGGCTGAAGAGAGATCAGACCGGAATAACAGAAATGTAATTTGTTAGCATGAGTTTTTCATTGCTTTTAACCAACAAAGTTTCAGGGATTTAAAATCTAGAGATAAAAGATACAATACTTTTATTCAGCCAAATGAAATCGACATCAAAAAATCTAACAGTTAACAGAGGGAGTTAACATATTACTTCAAAAAAACATTAACTCATGTAAAAAAAGTTATTGTATTTTATCTCACAGCAATGTCATTAGCTGGCATTTATTGTTCATATTTTTTTCTGATTTTTTTAATCAAGAATACCATGAAATGTATACCTTCCTTCAGTGAAATTGCTACAAAAGGTGTCTGTCTTTAAATTGATTTATTTCATATCTCTTTACTTTAAAAATGCCTGCACTACCTACTTCAACTTCCTTTAGGATTTAGTGAGAGAGATGATACTGTGACAAAAATCTATGAGCCAAAATTCGAACATGACTTTCATTACTTAATTTCTGTGTTGTTGAAGGGTCAGAAACAACCCTGGAACTAACAAAGTTGGGTCAACTTAGACTAGCAATAACCGGGTACATTTCCTCTAGTCAGGTAGGGCAATATGGTAGGTTTGTTGAAGGAGCAGCAATGCCAAAAGAGGGAACATGATGCTGCCAGCATTGATTTAATTGTCTGCTATAGCTGCTGCTGCTCTGCTGCAGAATCAAACCCTGCACAGGGCTTGTACCAGATTATGGCGAAAACACAGCTTGAGCATGGTCTAATTGCTCTCCTGTCGCTGCAGCACATAAACTGCAGTTTGCCTTGTGTTTTTGAAGCATCTTTGTAAGATGAAACTCCAACACTTTACTACTTGTGCTATGTTACAGCTCTCAGATGTGACTGCTCTCAGGTTTGACTGTTGAGTTTGAATGCTGTGGTGTGGGCAGACATGAGCTCTACCACCTGTCCTCCGTGCTGGATGGATGAGTTTTGATACTGATATCCACAGTAACAACCAGAAAGATCCAGGCAAAGCATGGTAAGCAAGCAATTTGAGACAATGGATTGTTTTGGGTAATGTATTTGCCATCTTTACAGACTAACCTAAATTGTCAGAGCCCTGGGGATTGGGGCTGGATGCTGTTTAGAGTGTGGCTATAACAGGTCACACAGGTCACTTGGTACATGTGTGACGGATATTGTTCAGTTAGGAATGGTATCTCTCAGCTACTGCTGTTACCATGTTCTTTACCCTTCCAGGAAGCAGAAAACTCAACATTTTCCAGTCTATATTGCATCTTTCAGCAAATCCTCTTTCCTCTTTCCCCTAATTCTTCCTTTCCATTGATGGCCTCAGCCTTTTATACTTGAGGAAGCAAAATTTGATTTTCCCTCACCTACTGGGAGCTTTGAGATGGCCACAGCTGTGCTCAGCCAATGAACCTCACAGAGTTACTGAGATTACTAGTGCAGGTTCAATGATGAACGAACATGATGTACAGCTTTCAGGAACTGGATTTTGTTCAGCCAGCTGAGAGTGTGGGCAGAACAGGCTTCTGTCTCTGCTCAACTTTGTAGACAACCCCAAATTCTACCTCTGTGATGGAAAGAGATACTCAAATGAAGGGTAAGGTGGAGGTACAAGAGAAGAAAGAAAGGTGAAGGAGTGCTATGAGGCCAGATGAGGAATTATTTTGGAAGAGATAAAAGAAGACCTAGGAGAAATCAGGAGATATTTTCTCAGAGATTTAAAGACAAAATCAAATCTCAAAGATAATAGACATTTGAAATTTTAGTTGCATCTGAGGCAGGCACTGCTGAAGAAGGAACAAGGGAATAGAAGAAAGAGGATATACAAGAAGTCTGTGAGAAACATCTCTTGTGGAAAGATAATTGGGAGACTATTGCTTTTTTATCCTATAAAAAGGGTCAAATTTCAGTGTACCATGATCAATTTAGAATTTTTTTTACCTAATTATCTAATATATTTAGGCTTTATACACCGGAATTCCCATGAGTCCAATGTAAGTTTAGGTACCTAAATAACCCTGCCTCTGATCTTATGTGCTTAATGTGTTATTTTGCTATAATCCAAAGTTTGCGATCTGATTTAACGCATCTCTAGACATTATGGTTTTGCAAATGGATAAGAACATACCTTGAACCCCATGAAAAAATATTGATTATACTTATGGACTAGTGAGGAAATAACACCTAAGGGTGGATATTGGTAGCATAGGGTAGGGCAGCATCTCAGGAGCAACTGTTAGTTATATGAGTCAGATGGAACAGGTCACTTCCATCACAAAAGCCTAAACCCAGCTTCAGATCCCAATCTAAAGTGCTCTCACATTTCCAAAACATAAAACATCAAGTGGAAAGTAACAACAAATGAAACAAGTCTTGATTACAGAGGAACAAACCTTTCAAAACTGGGTTTAACCGGGGATCAAACAGGCTTTACATTGCACTTGAATATGGCATTAGGAGAGTAACAATGAGTCACGCTGAGGCCTGTTTCAGTCTGCAAATCCCATGGTCATAAAGGAAATAAGCCTTTCCCTATTCCTCTGCATCCAATAAATCTGAGGAATGCAGGATGGTGTCTCAGAAATTATAATCTTCTTTTGAAGGAAGCAATAACTTTAAAAAAAATGGTATATGCTTTGACAGGAAAAGGAATTTAGACATATGGAAATTTGATCATAAAAAACTGGGAAAGCTTGCAACTAGCGTCCTTCTCTCCTAGCAGTTTTTGACCAAAAATAGAATGGATTACATGATGAGTTGCCCAAAAATAGAGTGGGTTACATGAAAGGTTATGGCAATGCTTAACATCTACAGCAGTGATATAGGATCTCACCTATTTTCTGTCAAATAATGAACATTCTTGTCAGTATAATCTGCTGACTGAGTAATTCCACTAGAAACAACAATAGTCAGAGTAACTCATTTTGACAATACCTCTAAAACAATAAATAGCTTGGACACTACTGTGTATGTAAAGCATGAATAATTACAACAAAGTCACATATCTAATGTAATTCAACATATATCTTGAAATAAATGTAGGCTGAAACCAAAATACAAACTTGGCACCTTGGCAAGGCATTAATATAAGTGACACATAAAGTTCTGTAAAGCATTTACTTTACAGTTTAGTTCATTTTACAATGAAATCTTTGTCATGCCCATATTTATAAAATTCTACCTTAAAAAAAAAAAAAAAAAACCTGAAAGGAAAAGCATTAAATTCTGTAAGTGGCTTTTAGTAGCAATTCAGTACGTGTTATTATGCTGAACAGATTCAAGGCTAACTGTGCCTTGCAGTGGTACAAATGGGTCTCACCTCAACACTTCCAGAGAAGCTGGTACTGCCATCCTTATTTAAACAAGGTGGTTTTGAAAAAGACCATGGTCTGCTACAAGTCCTGAAGGCAAGGGAGTATCAGGAACCCACACATGATTAAGGAGCACCCAGGTATTCAGCAATAACTTGATAATCCTGGTGATAAAACTGCGACCTTACTTCTAACCCCATGTCACATTTGGACTTACTGGGTGTCTTAGTGTTTGCTTTCCTCTCTGAGTCTTTTTTAACAGATCAGTGATCTGGTCCAGTTCACTGCATGGCAGCAGCATCGTAAATTTTAACAGAAAGGAGTCAACAGGGTTGTGTGGTCTAGGGCAGGACACCTTCTTGCAGCAACAACATGGTTTCCACCTTTGTACATAAAAAGGGACTAATGCAGTCTGACGTTTTCAAACTTAGTAGGGCTTTATTCTTAAGGTCTAGGATTAGAAAAGAACTGGAGAAACGGGTAGCAATAAATATACATGTACAAAAGAGAGGAGTGTTACACGTCAGAGAAATGGCATAAACTCCAATTTAGTATGAACTGCCTCCACACTGCTGGCTGTCAATGCCTGTCACTGACAGAAGTATTCCAGGGTAACTGACACAGAAAAATACTGTATCTGCTTCCAATGGTCTAGCGAAACCATATGATCTCATCTCCAGTACACTGTTTGCAAAGGTAGAACTAAATACAGGTCTGCAAAACCCTTTGCCCCCTTCTGATACAAGTGTGGATGAAAGGAAGTTACGTGGAGACACCTCATAACAAAAGCAAAGCACTGAGTTTATCTTTTGTTTCATAGATGAGCAATTATTTATAGCACAGATCGCCATAGTTGAAGGCTTCTGGATTACTGAATGAAAGTCTAATGCGGGAAAGATAAACAAACCCTCACCTTTTTTATATAATGTGAAAGGGCAGATTTCAAGGCTTATGTACCTGGACTGATTCCCAGACCCTGGAAGAGCTCTGAAATATGGCTTCCCGCCCTCTCCTGTTAGACTTTTTCTGTCCAGAATGTGTGAGATGCAGAAAACACCAAGCCACCTTGCAGCAGTATCTCACTTGCAGCAGTAGGGAGTGTGACATAGTGCTTTCCACTGGTGGTACTGGTGTCAGATTCAGCTTCCAGGACCTGATTATTATTATTATGATTCCATGACCTGCTCTTTTCCTTTGCTGTGAAAATCTGTGTCATGGGTAGCACAGTGCCTAGGGCTGCAGATCAGCTAAGCCTTCTCTTTCTTCCTGCACACAAATGACTCACTTCTCCCCCAGAAGAGCAGCTTCACTACTTCCAATTCAAACTGAAATGCAACTTTGGGACAATATGCTTCTCCAAACTACCTCACTGAAAGACAAGTATGAATCTCACAAACAGTAACAGCACTTAAAATAGAGAGGAACAACCTTTTGGGGATATATTTAATCATAGAGTTTGTGAGCAAGGAAATTTTTTAAGAAGAATTCAAGAGAAAATAATACTTTGTTTGATACTGTGTCTTCAGAATCAATAATCTTTTTCCAAGCAAAATATTTGCTTCAGGTGAAAGCTGTTTCTCTTGTGTTCTGATAAGGCCACTTGTGTGAAGTTAGGCTTCCTGGTGGTCACACAAACCAGCTGCATTCTGTCACAGGGCTTCTCAAGAAGAAAATTTCTGACATTTCACCACTGTAGCAGCCAGCTACAGGCTTATGGCTTCATGTTTGGCATAGACTGAAAAAAGCCAAAAACTATGGTCCACACTCTGTTTTTTTGCGTTACTGAATATACTCCAGAAAAGAGAGAATATGCTGAGTAGAGTCTCAAATATGAATGGAAGATTTGCATCTGCTGTTAGAGCTTTAGGCAAGTTTAAAAAAAAAATTTTTCAATTGCAAAATATTTTTTTGTTACAGATATTGGAGAAATCGGCTCTATATTGATATAGGAATTTGGTAGGGAAAAATAATCGAACCACCCAGAGGTGATGGCTCTCTCTTCCTAGGAGGGAGATTTCTTAAGGGCAAGAACACCTGCAGGCTGTTCCAAGTCTCTGGTAAGATGATTAAAATCGTTGTCTGTGACAAAGGTTATTCTGTGCAGGAACACAGCAGGGAGAGATCATTTTGTGTAATGTTCTAGTTTGCACTGGCAGTAAAATTTTGGATCATGACTGTACAGAGGCAAATAAGTATCAGTGGCCCTTGCTGCAAATTATTCCTAACTATTAAATGGTCTGTGTTTTCCTGTGGTATCCTAATTATGGCTGTTTAATGCATTCCTCTTATGCAGATACACACACTAATTTTGCCAGATCCTGTAGGTCTGGTCTGTTTATGCCACCTTAGGTGTAGCTTTGTGAAAAGGCTTTGTTTAAATCACAAACAGAAGAGCTGAGTTACTCCCAGGTAGATACTCTGATTTCTGTCTGAAACGCAAATAGGACCACTTTAGAAGCTCTTCTCTATTAATCTCTTATCTTTGAATCTCATCTTCTCTGACGGTCTTTTTCCCTGAGACATGATGTCCTTTGAGACCTAGTAAATGTCTCCATAAATAGAGATGCAGCAAAACATTTGAAATTTCTGGAATCCAGCTCTTCAGATGGAAAAGCACACATTCAATCAAAAGAAATGGAACAGTGAGATCTAGCTGTTGATAAACCATCAAAACCCGGTTTTCAGATACAGTCTGTGTAAATACCCTTCATCCACGGAACAAAGACAGTGTTAGTGATAGCGATATGTGCCTGAAATCCAACACTGTCAAGGTTTTTTCCTCCCTGTTTCTCCCCAGCACTGATAAGTCAGTGTGCATTCCTGTACAATCTACTTGGAAGATTCAAATTACACAGTGTTTGCTAAACCTGACACTTGGCCAAAGAAGTACTTAACAGAACTAATACAGGGACCAGTGATCAAATGACAGAGTCTTGAAAAAGTGTCATTATCTATCTGATGAGTGATAATTTAAGCCTCAGTTTGCTGCTGGTCTCTTTTGAAGAACTGAGGCTCCGAAAACATAGTTCATAACTTGGCTGTATCCTAAGAGCTGTTAATTAATTGTTCATATAGGCAAGGGATTTTAAAATACCACCCCCCTTCAAGGTAAGTGCAAAAAAAAGTCTCCATTCCTTTGAAGCAAGGAAGTGTATGACTAACAGAGAAAGATAGTGTTGCTATCACATGGCAATGAGAAAAGGTCACCAGTGCAGAATGCATATAATATGTAGGAATTTTTACAGAAATAAACATTTTGATCTTGAAGAAAAGATTGACTATGAGTAGCAAATGTGGCACTATAATACTGCCCTTTGTTTTGTCCCCAAGATCAGAAAAAGGATTAATTTATGATCCGTCAAATTGCAGGAAGAATCTGTAATTCTCTGCCATTCCCTCTCAGTGATTAAGATATGCTTTGGGCAGCTGACTTCCAATCATAGGATATTGCTGTATGTATGGAAGCAAGGACTATTCCTCTGTAAACTCCAGCCAGTCAATTTTTTTCTAGTCTAAAATCATATGCAACACTAGAACTAAGCCAGAGAAAGCATAGTTCAACCTTCACATCAGGTTTTCTACTAAGCTGCAGCAGGAACAAAACTAGACTGTCCAATAAGCAGTACTTTCCCTTCTGAGTTCCTATTAAATCTAAACCAGGAGGTTTTTTTATGGGTTTTTTGGTTTGTTTGGTGTTGGGGTTGTTGTTTGTTTTTTTTTTTTTAATTTGGGTGGGGTTTTTTGGGGGTGGAAGGAGAGGGGGTAGAGAAAAATCTTCAGTTGAAATCAACATATCTCTTTCTTAAGGCCCTACAAATGCTGGCATGACAAACTTGCAGTGTGATATGCTCCTTGTATCTGCAGTACTACTTCAGCGCCCTCCTTTATCTCAGTTGCTGAAATTTGTCATTGCTCTGATCCTCCTGGAAATGTGGAGAGCAGGCTGAGGGATTGTCTCCCTCGCCTCCTGTCATCAACACTGATGTGTAGACCCCCATGTGCCTGTCAAGGAGCTGTCTCCCTCTCATACCCAAGACAGAAAGCTGTCTTGGGCAACTAGCCAGATGCATTTTAGTTTTGTTTCTCATCCTCTCATGAAGCTCTTTAGGTTAACTGCCTAAAACATGACATAGCCATCAGATTTACTGTTTGACTTATAATCTCTTTTTTTTCTTTCCCTCTGGACAGTATTTCCATTGTGCTATTTTGTGACATTTTGAATATGGCAGATGTGAACCTCAAATGAAATAACCAGTGCCCTGTGTCCACAGTGCCCCATTGCAGAGCACGGGGAAACACTACAAAAGCTCTTTCAGCTGTCTTAAAATAATTTCACATGAGTAATGCAATACCTATTTTCATCAGCTGAAGGGCTACCCCTGCTCCGGATGTCAGCTCAGGGGCGTCAGCTCAGGCTGCCCCTACTGGGTCAGAGGCGGCGAGTCCAAAACACAGAGAGATACTTCCCTCTACTGGGCATGTTTATAAACTGGTGCAAAATAAATGTTAAAAATAAACAAGTGGTCTCCTTCTGTGTTTGACACTGCGAGGTCCAGGTAAATAATCACAGCATTTAGCTTTGTGCATCTAAATGTAGATGTTTCCACGTGCCTCTGGAGGCACCTGCCTTTCTTCACTGGCTGGGTAAGGAACCAAGCTCACAAACATTATCTGTCGTACTTGAATGCCTCATGTAGGTAGCAAGCACAATCCTATTGCTCCCAAATACTTTAGCTGGACATCAGCATCATCAGAATTTCTGAGCCCATATCAGTATAACTGAAAAATTTTACTGGTTCACATGAGTATTTGCAAACATAGAGTGGACACTTGACTTCGTCTCAGAAATATAAAGCTCTGTGCTCAAGATTACTGTATTGAGGGGAATACTGGAAAGCTGGGCCATGATTTGTAGGACATGTCACAGGCTATGAGGAAGAAGTGTTACAAGGTTGGATTTTGGACTATTTGCAAATTACTGTTGGGAAACTAGCAAACTGCTCTCTCCAGACCTCCGGTTTATTTAGTAAGCAATAGACAAACATGTATATTAGGATGGGGTAGTTCAGAATTTTAGTCGGATGTTAGATATGGATATTTTCTTGAATGGCAGTTATTCTTGTGCTGAAGAAAAACAGTTAAGGGTGTCAAAAAGTGTTTGCAAGCGAACAACTGGTTAAGGACTCAAAGGGTTTTCAGACCACTGTATAATTTTGGCATGTTTTTTCAGTAGAATAATTTACATTGCTGTTCATGTAAGAAGAGTTTAGATGATAGAGCTGTTTAGCAGCTGGGATTCACTACATTTCTCCATACTCAGTGAATTTTTTTTCACATTGTCAGTTTATTCCATAAAGGTCATATTTTCCAGACTGACTAGGGGTTTTGATATAGTATAAGGATTTACATTTTATGAGTGCTCAAGAACTTTTATTGCTGAACATTTTGTAAAGAAGTTGAGTATGCTTCAGCAATTTATATTATGGTCCACAGATGGAAGCAATATACAGGCAATAGAAATGAATCAGACTCTCCATTTTATGTTGATTATTCAGCTAGTCCTATGTCCCAACAACATTCTGCAATCCAGACTGATTAATTTATGATCATTGCTTCACAGATTAAAGCACCACCCTAAAATAGCATAAATTTTTATCACGTCTATTCATTTTGCCTTTATTGCAATATCATCTGTCAAGGAAAAAAGTTCTATTGAGTCACACCTACAGTTCAGGCTTTGTTTCATTATGCTATACCCAGAAAAAACATTATCCCCACTGTTTTCAGGAAGCTATTTGTCATTTCAGTATCACCCACAAGTTCTCACTTTCCTGAAAATATTGAACTGCAGTTCTGCTGGATTGTTGTTGGTTTCCTTCCCCACAGATTGCTTCAGTCCATGAACCACAATTATTTAACATAATCACATTAAAAATCAGCTTCCCTCTTTATCTTAGACACTAATACATGGATCTGGTCCTTTTATGTCTGTTTATTGACAACTGTAGAGTTTCCCCATCTTTGACTTTCTATGTTCACAGTCAAATTGAGACAAACTTATAAATTTATCTCAATTTATAGACAATTAGTAATTTTTATTTACTCATGTACTTGTGGTATGATAACATCAGACAGCAACAAGATGGCTAGAAGTGCCACTTAAGCAGAGTGAGTAATGATGTACACAGTCAGGTCGGCTTGCCCAGTAGCTCTTGTATGGTCTTGACATAAGCTCTGTGAATATCAGAAGAATTAGGATATATGCCACCTTAACTACTGGAGAAAAGGCTATCCCCTGAACACGTGATAGTGTAGAACAGGAGACTGGTTCTCACAAAATATTTTCACAACAAGTAAAAGAAGTTTATGGAGTAATTTTTGCTTTAGAAGAAAAACTGCTGCAGATAAGGAATTGTAAATACAAGTTGCTATTAATTCTCTCTCACTTTGTAACCAACCGATCTCTTAGGAATCCCCACTCCTCCAGCTAAGAATGTTATTCCTGTCGTCTCTGTCATAGGCTACCTGGCTGTCAGACTACATGCAACTGAACACCAGAATAAAATAAAATCCACCTGCTAAAGCTTGACTTGTTATTTTCAGTATTCTAACACATCCCTTGACTTTTATTAGCAAGAACCATTGGGTTTTGCATTAATTATAAATAGTTTGCCTTATGTTTTTAAGGTACTTTCACTCAGTTGCAGTCTTCCACTTCTCAGCTTTCACTGTTTTCAAATGAGTTAGAGTGGGGGCATTTAATTCTGAGTAGACTCTTCTCAGCATGCTAGAAACAAACACAAGAAAGCATCCCTTTTAAATCCTCCTCTTCTTCCCAATATCCTTGAACTTAATAGAATCTCATGATAAACTTTTTAAAGATGTTGTCTCTTAATGTTCTGTATTGAGACTGAGCAGCCTGTAAAAGATAAAGAGACAAAGCACGAAGCATTACTGAAAGGTACCCCAAAGTATTGTAATTTCCTTTCAGCAGTAGTTCCAAACTGCAGCAAATACAGATCGGAGATTACCTACCATCACACATTGCAAAAGAGGCAAATTCTCTCTCTTGCAGAATAGCAATAATCTCTCTCCGTTCTGACAAGTTTAGAAAATTAGATTAGTTAAACTCCTTACCTTCAATTTCTAAACTATTCAAAACCATAATTATTTAGGTAAAGCACAACTTAAGTACCCAGGAATAAATACAAAGCAGTGAAAAGAATGACCTGAATTAGTCCTGAGAATTCAGGTATGTTCTATGTCATTCTGTAGAAGGCGTATCAAGACCTTAATAGAGAAAAGATAAGTTAAAAACGTTTTACACAAATAATGAATTAAATTAATGCCTTAGAACTCTGTGAAAAATTCCAAGGCTTGAAGAAGGTTTGTATCTGTGAAGTTTTTCAAATTAATTTATTGGTATTAATTTATTGGTAGCATGATAAAATTCCTGTGTTTTATTTCACTGATTAACTCCTTCTGAGTCTGGCAGATCTTTCCTAGGAAGGCAAAGTTTTGGTTGCATTCCTTGAGGATGTAATTACACAAGATTAGATTAGAATTTAGATGCCAGCACCCTACCTTGCAACATGGAGATCTGCATCAAGCAGATTTCAGTTCCTTCACAGGGTTGTCTTGTACATCTCATGTCAACATACAATGCACATGCTGGTTCTCTCCAAAGTACAAACCAGTTTCACAGCGGTAAAGATGTTAAACAGGAGAACAGACTTTTTAAAAACCACACCATAAACTCCCTCTAAATTAAATAGCCAGAAAGGCACTGAAACAGTACTTGAAATAATATCTTTAAAGTGAGGCGTGTATGCAGTTAAAATTGGGTGGTTGCAAAGCAGATAGACAGGCTTGTTCAGATTTGTTGCTCGTTCAGCAAAATTAGGTCATCTCAGCCAGACTCTAGTTTACTGTCTAATGAATAACAGCACTAGAATATTTATACAAACCTGTCACTATTCAAGAAAAGGAAACTTTTTTTTAATATAAATAAAGATATAAATGAGAGATTTCCAGGTAATGAAGTCCCAGATGGGAAAAAGTAGGAGAGATTTTTGGTTTAAGCACCTTAATACATAATAAAATTTTGTTTCCTGACATGAAGCCCTAGCTCTGAACTTGAAGATTGTTGAAGGCTCAGGATGGCACCAAAGAGCTGACCTAACCCAACGTATGCAGCCAAACCCTGCCCAGCACACCTTGACATGATTAGACCATTTTGCAAACATGACAGCTGGAGTACTTTCCACACTTTCCTGTTGAGCCTCATCTTACTGTTGACAGCAGTGTGCAGGATTTGGGAGAGACTTCAGATCCCATGCAAATCACAAATGTATCGACACAGGGATGCACTCCTCCTTATGCAAGGGGTGCTGAAGACGGACGATCAGGTATCATCATCACTTTAATACTGAGATGTCTGTTTTGTGGTGTGCTCTGGAGGTACACTTAAGTCTCAAAATACTTTAGAGCTCTTTCAAAAGGCTGAGATTTATGGAGCTGTGTGATACAGAGTCATCTTATTGACTGATGTAGAAAACCAAGAACATAAACCTGAAGGAAGTCCTGTGGTTTGTCACAACTGAAATTATTGTAACTCTATCAGTATTAACTGTGGACATTTGGACATTTACCAGTGTAGTTGCCACGTTCAGCAGGCTTATGGCTAAATTATCTCGATTCTTTCCTGTTACTACTGAGTCAATCATTCTGAGATATTTTGTTGTGCTTAAGAAACCCCCAGCTCTGATACGGGAAAAGAAAAATATCATTTTGTTTGCCTGAAAACAAATATAATACTCTGGCAGACAGATATCTATTGATTGCTTTTGTTTTACACGCTGGATAATAACTTGTTAAATTTTTAAAAATAACACTTGATTTAACCTGAGAAGACTGATTTGATCTCAGTAGAAATGTTTGTCAGCAGAATGCATATGGAAGTGATTCACTACCTGTTACTAAAGGTTATGTCAATTCCTAACATAAAGAATAAAATTTTAAGAAAGTGTTAAGGTTTAGGTTCCTGCTTTCCATCTTATTTATAATCTTTTGGTTAAAAGTCCAAGTCTTAAATTTTCTAGAATGTAGCTTTACTTGTATTTCTTTAAAATACACAATATGGAAATTTATATGTTCATATTTTTTTAAAAAATGTACTAAAAATTTAGTTTCAGGATCTTTTTTGGTTAATGAAAACAAGAAGGCATCACAGAACAAGTCAAGGCAGTATTCAAATAAAGATTTTACATGACAAGGACAACTCTGGAAACTGAATTTGCAAGGTAATTAGCACATTCTATGACACTTCGCTAAAGCATATCAAGACCACTCTCTGCCTCTGTTCTTTTTATGTCTTGAGAAGAATATAAAAAGAAAGTGAAGATCAGATTTAATTATCACTTCTTCATGTTAGAACTGATTAGCATTTGCACATTTCCACATGGATTCTCTTTTGTAACAGAAACATTTAAGCTATGATAATATCATAGAGGTCAAAGTGCCTTTAAACTAGTCCAAATGAAAACCAAATTTTATTTGTCTTACTTCTGTTTTAAGCTGTTGACAGTAATTGAATTGGTATTGAATATATAAATTATTAAAGCATGTCTATATTGTTATTAACTAGTAATTTAACTCTTCTGAAATACTACTGAGTAATGTTTGTGGGTGAATGAGGACAGCTTTTAAACAATTTTATTTCTCCTATGATCAGCTTTCCTGAGAAAGGAGCAAAATATGGAATACAAAGGCAATAAACTGGCCTGTGGTGGCTGAATTGTATGTAACTTGGCACCAGTGCAGGCAGAAGATGTTCAGCATCAAAGTCTGGAGCAGAGGTTTCTGCATTCGTCTGTAACTGCTCTACCAGAAGTAGGTGTTGCAATGCTGGGTCAAAATCACCTTTGTGCATTCATCTTCCAGTGTACGAGTTCATAGAAAATTAGTATTAAATGGTGATAGTGTTTGGACAGTAATCTCTATCTTGCACTGATTTAATACCACTTGATTTCAGGAAATATCTTCCTGTTGAGTATCAACATAATTTTTCAAACATTAATAAAGGCAAGCATGAATCCCTAAACCTCTGTTATCTATAGGCAGTATCTTTCAGATTTGAAACATTTGATCTTCTGAGACTTCGTTCTGTTTGCAGACCCTGCTAATTGTATCTGGGGATAGATGTTCCCCATGCAGCAGCAATTTCACAGCTTTACTGGGTGAGTACATGTGCTCCCATGGCCTGTAAATGTGCATTAGTGCTTTGGGCAATGACAGCACCCTTGTGTTCATTCCAGTAGCATCTTTCTTCATATTAGAATTTGTGCTTGAGATTCAATTTTGTGTTATTTGCGGATGCAAAATCCTAATCTGTGGATATAGGCTGTGATGATATTTTGCCATGGTAAGGTATTGGAACAGTTTCATTAGAGAAATAATTATAAGGGCCCTGATTTTTGTGCATGAACCATAGTTTTATGGTCTACTTCTTAGATGCTTTGTAGAAGGTTTATACAAAGGGCCTTGATTTTCAAAGGGGAATAAGGAGGACTGATTAAATCCTCTTGAAAGAAGTCTTTGAAGACAGACTTGTAAATATGAGAAGTAAAAGGGAAGACATTAAAACGTCAGAGAGAAATCTATCAGCAGTCAGTACCTTAATTCTTCCTTACAACTTCTCCTCCTGGCATAGTAAATTTAAAACAGAATCACATGAAAATGAGTCTAGATATTAACAGAATAATATGTTTACTATTAGATGTATATTGCTGTATGCACGTATTTTAAAAACAGCTTTCTACAAATAAAGATAAAAAAATTCATTTTCATTTAAACGTAGTTTGAAAAATCCTGAAAGATAACATGATGAAAAAAGACCATCAACAAATCTGTGCACCTTCCAGATTAATGATATACCTTTAAACACTAGTCCCACAGATTTCAGAATCTTCAGCGTTATTGTCTGCTGCACGTATTTTCTCACATTATCTTTTGTGCTTTTTACCCAGCTATGCTTTCTATTTCTATCTGTTTCATACTCAGTTCTATCAGTTTAATACTCAGGCATACTCAGCCTCCTCTGCAACTCAGTTTTACGCTTACTTTTAAAATGCCTCCCAGAACTATCCTATTTATTCTTCTACTATAGACCTCTGTTACTGTTTGCTCTCTGCATATATCCCTATGGCCCCTTCCCCTACAAGGCTTAAATCTTCTCATCCACAAAATACTGAAAATCTGGATTGTGCTGTGGTTGAATATTAGACCTTTTCTTAGCACACTGCTGTAAGTAACCTTACCTTTCAACCATCCTTTTCTGTATCATGTCTTCTTTGTTTGATGGTGTTTTACCATCTTACTCCAGATCACCAGAACAGGTTGATGTCTTAGATAAATTTTATTTTATTTCAGCATTCAATAATTTTTAAAGAGCTTAAAAGATTTTACAGTGAGAATCTTGCCACTGGAGAGAAATGAAAGCCTTTTAAACTCTGTAAGGCTCTCTAATTGTTTTACCAATATATAACAGTGTAAGCCAATATGCAAAAAAGAAATCACTATGTATATTTTACCTTTATAATTTCTGAAAAATGGAAGTTTAGTAGGCTTTTTCTTATTGTGTTTCAATAAATACAACATTTTTAATCTTGAAAGATTAAATGGATGAATACAGAAAACTCAAAAAATGCTTATAAATGAGAGGTAATTATGAGCTGCAAATTTCACCTCTTAGTTTTAAAGTGCCCAGGTACAAGACTGATTTGGATCAAGCTATAGTTTTTTGAGACAGTTTCATTGTCTTCCATGACATGTTTTGGTTTTAATGATCAGACACGGTTTGAAACAGATGAAAATAAGTTTTGCTTCACCTGTCATGGATAAAACTGAGCAATGAAAAACCTTCATAAAACCTTCAGCTGCTGTAAGAAAGGCTCAGGTTATGCCATCAAAAAGAGCACCACAACGAAGCACCATGCAAACTTCTTGGGGAGATTAGAGAATATCAGTCACCAGAGGTTTGCAGAGCAGGCTGTGGTTTCTCCCCAGAACTCTTTATTTTTGGGAAAAACTACTGGATTTGTAGACTAAAGAATATAGAATTGTCCATGGCAGGAGACACAGAACATCATATGCCATCTCTTTGATTCTGACTCAACATCACGGGGAGTCAGAATCTGCAAACAGTTTAAAACGCCTATAACAAAACTTGACCAGCCCCTCTGTGTAACAAGAGTCTCCATCTCAGAAAAAGCAGGGAGAACCGAGTGCAAGACTAATTTCCCACTTGTAAAGATACCTCTTTGTAGAAATGGGATGCTTAGTCTCTGTCAAGGCACAGTCATAATTCACAGATAAAGCCTTTGTCTGTCTGTCTGAGGGAGAGGATTGTAAAAGAGTTGGGGCTTCATATGTGGCAGAGGATAAGGTAGTTTTAAATTACATTTCGTACTGGTGTCAAATATGTAAGAAGCCTTATGCTCTTAAATGTGCTCTGGTGACCATAGTAATGAGCCCATTAAATGTCTTATAGAAAAGGAATACAAACCTCTAGGCTAAACGCAAAATAAATGTTACTGAGCGCTGGTTCCTCTGGTTTATCTTCAGTTGGTTTCCACCGTAGAAGTGCATAACACTCTAGTCAGTCATCATACTGCCCTGCGTTTGCCTCACCTTTTTATGTTTCTTGTTTTAAACTATTTTGAAGCTACAAGCTGTCTTCTGCAAAGGCAGTTGTGCCTAAACCTTGGGGAGAAAAGGGAGAGTTCCCCTGCTATGTGTCACCTCTACTGAGAAGCATGTTAACCTCAGTATCTACGGCATTAAAAGATAAAAATGCCCTTTTGAGTTTGGTTTCTCTACTTCTCCTCAGGAGTCTGAGTTGAGGTTTTTGCCTTTCCTGGAAAACAAAAAGGTTCGGACGCCTGAAGGGGGCCTGGCTCCTCCCTAGCGCCCTGACCTGAGCACAAGCATGCACTTGCCTGAGATGCCGGGTCTCACGCCATCCCTCATTACGGGTCAAATCTCACAGCGTGCTTTGTCTTTGTGTACTCCGTTAACTGTTTATCCTCTGAAGGCTGGACAAGGTCAGGGTACTTGAAGCTGGTGAAACCCTTCCTTTATGGTAGGGAGTAGACCAGCCAACTGCATGAAATAAAATATTGTTTAAGAGTTCAAATAGAACAGGAGGGAATAAACGAAGTTTGAAATGAACTGCCAGTAAACATTTACTCTTACCAGATGTAAGATCAGGAAGTAGCTGGGTGATACTCAGGTCCTGTCTGGCCCACACAGACTGGATGTGATTCTCTCACTCCAGGTCCACAAAAATATATAAGCTAAGCACTAATACAGAAAATATTTATGAATTATCACAGCAGAGATCCAAAAGAGAATAGCTGTATCTCAGCAAGGCTACGCTGGGTTACACTGGTTACACTCCTGGCTGTGATAAAAGTATACCATATGCAATACAGCATACAAATTTGAGGGGAATAATTGGATTTGACTTTAAATTAATTAAGTAGTCCTAATTTAAATATTTGATGAGAAAAAAAAAATTAAAACTATGGGTCTCTCAAAACTTTTTTCTGACTTCATTACTGAGGCTAACGTGCTTAAGAAAAATGTATGCTAATCTTTCCCAGGCTGGATTTCACCTGATTTAAGTAATCATAGTGATCATCAAAGACACTGCAATTAGAGTACGCAAAGCACATTCGAACCACATGTATTGGAATAACAATGTCTAATTGAGTACAATTCTGTCATTCCACTGTCTCAAGGCCCTGTAAGCATGTAAACTGATGATGAACATTAACCTTATCATTATTCAGCAAAACATTTGCATGTGCAGTGTTCTCTGACTGAGAGGGGCCATTCTCTGATGCCTGAATGGTTCCCCAGAAGCAGTTTTGAAATTCATTCAAAGGAATGGACACACTAGGTCTACTGAGTGACATCCCTGCCCATGGCATGGGGTTGGGAACCAGATGGTCTTTAAAGCCTCTTCCAGCTCAAGACTTTTTATGATTCTATGACTCGTGTAAAACCTGATAGCTGGGCATGATCTCACTGGGACCACTCATAAATTTAGCAGGACAATTTCATGATCTGCCTTTTTGTATCCGAATAGTCCCTGTTTCCAGTTCCTTCTATTGGGGGAGATATAGAAGGTACTAGGATGAATTAGATCAATTTAGAGCATCTATTTGTGAAAATCTTTGTCATTATATAGACGCTAATAGAGAATATGAAATGAAACAACTCATTCATGCTCCTTTTATTTTTTTTTAAATTTATGACAATGTGACTTTTGGCTAGAGTTGAAAATGTTCCTTTTTTATGTATTTGCTGCAAGTAATCAACATATAATCTCTGCATTTAATATTTTAGGGGTTTGCATTCAGAAACTTATAGCTTGGAATATATTTAATTTGAGAATTAGACTGGTATGAAGAAGATTGATTTATTTTTTTTGTGAATGGAAGTTTCAAGTCTTTCAAACAAAATGACCATTTCCTCTGCACAGTCGTTATCAGAACAATCCAACAGAGTGTGCTCATGTACTGTGAGAGCTGCAGCTGCTTATAGTTAAAAGATGGTTTTCCTATCTCTTGTTCTTCCTCTTTAAAAATAATCAACTGTAAAAGCTGCGTTCCCTGTCAAGTTTTTCAATGGCATATAACATCTCCAGAAGAAACAAGCATCATCTTACATAATTAAATGGAGGAAGAGAGGGAATTCTAGATGAGAGCAGTGGGAGTAAAACTTTTTTACAGAAAGTCAGTATTTAACAGCAATAGCACAGGGATCCACCAAGCTTTTTGTCCTAGTGAAAGTATTGAGCTGTGCCCTGGCGATTAACCCCACGGCCAGCTTGTGCATGGCACTGCACTTTTAGAGAAGCGATCTGCCGTGAGGCTGGAGGAACTGAGTGGAGTCTTGGGGAATGGCAGAGCTGAAATGGATTCTTCTGCTGGGGGATGCTTGCAAAAGGTTCTGCTGGATAAATGTTGCGGTGTTAAGATATGCAGAAGTTGTTGCAGCTCAGATAATTTTTTCCAATAAAAATTGTATTTGTGTGAGATGGATCCCCAAAGACCACAGCTAATATTCAGCATTGGAGAGAGCACAAGAACTAGATGCAAATGCATAACCTTCATCATAATGAATCTTCTGACAAAGTTGGAGTAGTTTCCCATTCTGTTTATAGAAACACTTCAAACCCTTGATACTGAAATCCGTTCTCTGAATAAAAATAATAAAGATCTGCTCAATGTGGGCAGGAATAGGGCATGTTTGATGCAATCCAGCACACATCTGGATCCACGAGGGCTGAATATTTTGAAAAAGGCAGACACGGCCATTGAAAGTCAGTGCTACACAGCAGGGAAGAGGGATGCTGTACTGTTAAAGTCACAAAATTTGGACTTTGTTTGCTACCACAATTGTCAATTATCAGCTGTGAAATAGCACAGACCAACAAACAGGTTACCACTGGATGGGAAGTTAATGTACATTTTCATAGTCTGATGCCTTAGCCCACAGCAAATTCAAGAGGCTTAGAGAAATCTGAAGTACATGAAACAGCTGAGAGAGCTGATTTTATGAAGGGCTGCTGCACAGTTATTCCCTCAGGGAAGTAATTTATTCTGTGCCTCAAAACACAAACTCAAATAAGAATACTGTTGTTGCTCTGAAGGTTGTCAAAAGATGAAGTTCATTGCTGATTAAAATTAGCAGTCATTTCATTGCCATCATTAATATTGTAATGATACCTAGTTACGTAGATTATTGCTATCTCCTTCATGGTACCACAGCTTTACTGTTTAATAAAATCACATTTGAGAGGAAGTGGATACCTCGATCTGAAAAGGTAATCCCAAAATCTCCACAGCTGCAGCTGCATGGTTCCATGTAACACACATACAGACACACTGTTTCAGTCGAAGAATTCCCAAAGACCTAAATCTATGTGTTCTTGCAAAAGCATTCTGTGTGCCAAGCCCCCACTGATGTTCCCTTGCAACATAATGACGCTGGGATACCTCCCTACAGGTGAGGTCTTTCTCTTTGGAAAAATGCTTGCAGCGTTCTAGGACCTCTCTCATCCACGTACCATGTAAAATTCAACTCTGAGGATTAGCCTGCCTTGCCTTTCTCTTCTTTTCCACAGTCACAGTCTTTCTTCCTTGCCTTTAGGCTGCTTTACTGCATTTCAGTTTGGTAAAACTGAGAACTTACAGTGACTGAATAGTATACTCAAGAGTTTAGAAATGTCTTCTAATGAAAGAACTAGAGAATTTGTAAGATTTTACTACATGATGTGGTTAATTTTTGAATCCATCCAGCATTAAGAACATATTCCTGCTAAAAATGTTGCCACTATGCATCAAATATAATCATATACCTTTAGATATTCCTTGCTATAAATCAGACACAATGTGTCTGGTACAGTACTAGCATATTCGAAAAAAGCCAACACTGAAGTCTGCAAACACTGGAAAGATTTCATCAAGCTTTATTTGAAACCTCCGCATCATTCCCATTAGCATGATTATCAGAATGTAGTGGATAAGGTACATTCCTGCGTTTATTAGTCTTCAATTCTTTGTCAGCAGAGCTTCCAATTCAGCCTACATTCTTAAAATGAACAGTGATTTTATATGTCTTGGTTTTTGCCTAGTTTAAGCAGTTTTCGAAAAGCAGGCTACTTAGAAACTGCCTATTGCCTCCCTTAGGAAAATGAAAATGCATTGCAGGAAGCCCATGATGTGTGAGGATGCAGTTTTTTTTCACTGTTGAATTTCATTTGAGTCTTATTCTCTGTTGTAAGGAAATTCTTTCACATTTTGAACTAAGGTTTCAAAAGTGTATGCGAGCTGATTTGATAGCAGAATTAACAGTCTCCTGTACCTATGCAAACATTTAGAGATGAAAGAAAAAGAAGCAAATCCCATGAAGCACGAATTTCTGGGTTCACATATTAAGCCTGTATTACTGTCTGGCTTCCCTCAAAACAGGAGCTCAGCAAATGTCACATTCTTGCAGTCTGGTGTTTCATTTCCCCAGTTGTACTTTTTCTCCTTCATGACTTCTGCATTTAAGCTTGTGCAGATTCAACAAACAGGAACAAGACTGTGTAACCGTAACATTCAGTGAGTCATAAGCTCTTTGAACAATGGAAGCATCTTTACTTCTGTAACCAGGCAGGGAGTGAGTTTAGGTGTTAGCATTGTTGTCACTGGCACCAAATAATAGCTGAGCAGTTTCTGCTGCAACAGGTTATATCTTAAGGGTCCATTTGTAATGAAGACTGCAAACCTGTCCGATTTATGAAGCAGCTGCTATCTTCAGGAGCAGATCCTGTCAGACACATTAGTCTGGCCACACTGTGAGAAAAAAGTAGATTATGCCCTTTAGACTCACAATGGATTATGAAACTCTCCAGCTTCTCACCAGAAATTACAATGATGTGAGGAAAGGAGAGATAATTTGATTTCATTGGTCTCTCAAATGACAGCTCATATTTAGACATCTGGGGCAATTGTTTCCAAAATTAAGAGACTCGAAATAGCACTTGTTTGTCTAAAATCAGCTCGTTCTTCAATATTTAATTCAATAGTGGCAGTATTCCTGATATTATTAGTTTAGATGGTGAGAAAATTCAGTTTCCCTAAAATGTTCCAAAATTATTGCTGCCAAAAGGAAGTTTAAAATCTATTTTCAAGCAAATTTAAGGAAATATATGGCATGAAGCTGAAAATTATTACAAGACACTGGAGCTAAAAGGAATGGGTTTTTCAAAGACACAGGATACAGAAAAATGCAAGAGGAGCTTATGTTCTCACTGAAGGTCGAATAAAACTGAACAGAACTAAGAGAAATAAGGTCTGCAGAGACATTGACAAACACTCAGGAAGTAACTTTGTGCCTGTAATATAATGCAAAATATATCACAGTGCAACGGTGGCTCCCTGAGAGAGATGGACAGCCTGAACTGGTTGTAATTATTGATTAAGAATCTCAGTCTTACTAATCAATAAGACTTTGGAAAACATAAAATGTACAGTATCTTCTTTTATCTAATTATACTAAAAATTATTAGATCCAGTTGTGTGAGCACTGCAGAAGTGCTCTCAATCGGCACAAGCTGCACAGATAATTTCTACTTAAAATGACATAAACTGAAAAGGTTTTTAATTTCAATTTCCTCTTGCAAAGGCTGGTTGCCAAAAAGCTCTTCTCACTATTGCTGAGTCGTTGGTGGGCAATTTGTTCCAGACTCTTTCACCTTTTGTGGAAAGGATCTTTGTGCCAGCTGTTTCCCCATCTAGTTTTAAATCTTTCCTATTTCTGTACGGGGGAAAAAAAGTTAATTCTCTAAGATGCAGAAGATCCCACATGTTCAGAATGGGTAAATACCTTAGAAGAGCATATGTATGACAGTCTTTCCCAGTGTAGTTGCTCATATTTTCCCCGTGACTGAATTATGCACATGTGGGTCCATATAAATAGAAGAGAGACGAAGTGGAAAAAATAGCCTCTTGTTTCACACTTTTTCAACATCTAGGGCTCAGAATTCATAAATACCACAAGCTACTGCTGCTGTCCTCATTAATATCTCTGTCTGCAAAGTTAAGTATTTGAGGAAGTAGCTAAGAACCAGTCTTGCCAGAGTCCTGGACCAAACTTCATGTCAGTGTTGGGAGATCCAGCAGGGTTACTCAGACATGTATTTATTTGTGATGATACATGCAGAAATCTACAATAATTTCACAGCATACTGAAAAATTGCCCACACCAGGTATGGATTGTTTCTTCATGGCCAGACCTTGAAATAAAATCAACATTAGGGTCTTGGAGAGATGCCAGCCTTTCCTCTTAGTCACAGTCATATGGCTCTGCTGTACCTTGGGACTGGGACCTTGTCTCCCACTCTTGGCTGGTAAGGGCTTCTAAATGCTCACAAAAAGTACAAAACCCCACCAAGACTTATGAACCTGTCAGTACAGCCAGCAGGTCTCTCTGAAGACTGTAACCCAAAACAACCTGGCCAAGAGCACAGAAACAATTTCAACAGCATAAACATATTTTAGCTGCAGCAAAACAACCACAACAGCATAGATACCTCTGGATCCTGAGTGCCCAGCCCCAGACTGATATATGTTCCATGGTCCCACTGGCCATGACGGGTGGTTTGGTCCAGAGTAAGAGGCGACTGAGGCTCTTTGCCTCCCAAACGCATGTAGATAAGTCACGTCAGACAAGAGATCCTTGTCCCTGGCACATGTAAATATTTGACAAGAGGAAGTAAAATTGCAGTAAAACTGCTCTTTCCTCTCCAGGACCTGCAAGAACCTCCCTCCCTGCAGCAGGAGGGAACACATGAGATGGAGATACATGGCCCAAGCTGCACTATGCCAGACAAGGAAAAATAACACCATTCAGATTAAAGTATTTCTTAGGACCTCTGTTCTGCATTTGGTAGATAGGCACAATTCTTCAGCTGGTCGCTGATGAGCTCTGCCTGAGCAGTGCACAAGCCGTGGCCCAAAACAGCTGTGTTGCTTTGCTCTACCTTTATCTGATTCTGCAGCCCAGGTCTTGTATCTATTTTCTACCCTCCCAGGTGCTAATGGTTTCTGACCTCTGAACCAGTTTTTGCTGGGGCAGAGCAAATGCCTCTGGTTTTGTGTTCAGGCTCAATGCCAGCCACAAGTCTCTAATCACATTAAATCCTGCAGCTCTCTGCAAAGAAGCTCTGGACACCAGCTCTGCATTCAAGGCTCTCCTTTTGTTTAGCAGCACTGCTCTGCCCACAGTCTCATCAATAACAACATTAAAGACCATTTATATGCACAGCTGGACACTCTGGAAAACCGATGGGTCTAACAGGCAGCAGATAAGCACTCCAATCATTTAACACTATTAGGTAATAGAGCTCACTGCTTTTTTTCAATCCATAAAACAGCTTTTCCTGTGCTCAAACCTTATCTCTTTAAAGAATATACATTTTAAACTAATGCTATTCTTTCATAAGAAAAAAAGAGAACCTTTTTTTCCCTTGAGGAGGCAGAGAGTCCTGTTTCCTGAGACTCTGAATCTTTACTGACACAGAGGACAGATGAAGCATAGGTGGTCAACACCGATGTTGGTTTATGTTGTAAAGCATTTAGAAGAATATAACACAAGACCAGAGAAACCAAATAACTTTTAGAAGGAACATATTCGTACATGCGTGGTATATTGGGTCAGTATTTTGGTGGTGAATATCAAAATAAATGGGGTAATATAAGTCTAATTTAAAAGCAGTTATTTCAGAGAAATGGGGGAAAAAGGTAATTATATTAAAAATTCAATAAGGAACTAACCAAACAACCAACCAATGATATTAAAAAAATAGTAAAACTGCACTTTGTCAAACATTGTCTTGGTGTTATTCTGACTTCTGAAGTTCTCACTCAGAATCAGGCTCTTCACCATCCTACAGAAGGATGCACAATGCGGGAGTCTTAAATTCAGTGATTTTTGAGGAATTAGAATACACCGGTCCCTCAGGGGTCCATACTGGGACCAGTACTGTTTAATGACTTAGACAACGACATAGTGGAATCAAGTGCACCCTCAGCACATTTGCAGGTGACACCAAGCCAAGTGGTGCAGTTGACGCTCCTGAAGGACAGGATGCCATCCAGAGGGACCTGGATGAGCTCAAGAAGTGGCCCCATGGGAACCTCATGAGGTTCAACAAGGCCAAGCGCAAGGTGCTGCGTCTGGGTTGGGGCAACCTCCAGCATCTACACAGGCTGAGAGATGAATGGACTGAGAGCAGACTTGCTGAGATAGACTTGGGGGTGCTGGTGGATGAAAAGCTCAGTGTGAGCCAGCAGTGTTTTCTCATAGGCCAGAAAGCCAATCGTGTCCTGGGCTGCATCAGAAGTTTGGCCAGTAGGTCAAGGGAGGTGATTCTGCTCTGGTGGGACCTCATGTGGAATACTGCTCTGGAGTCCTCATCATGGGAAAAACATGGGCCTGTTGAAGTGGGTCCAGAAGAGAGCCACGAGAATGATCAGAGGGTTGGAACTCCTCTCCTGGGATGAAAAACTGAGAGAGCTGGGGCTGTGTCACCTGGAGAAGAGAAGGGTCTGGGGAGAGGTTATTGTGGCCTTTCTATACTTGGTGGGGACTTCTAAGAAAGATAGAGAAAAACTTTTTAGTAGTGTCTGTTGCAAACTAACAGAGGTTTGATTTAGACTAGATTCAATGAAGACATGTTTCACAAAGAGAGTGGTGAAAGATGGACATATTGCCCAGAGCAGTGGCAGATGCCCCATTTCTGGAAACATTCCAGGCCAGGCTGGATGGGGCTCTGAGCAACATGATCTAGTTGAAGATGTCCCTGCTTGTTGCAGGGCTGGTTGTAGTAGATGACCCTTCCAGCCCAAGCTCTTCTGTGATAACAGGGATTCTGTGGTTACATGGCAGTCTGCGTAGACCTCATTCTCTGCAGATGAAAATCTCCAAAAACATTTATGTTTAACTAACAGCAATTGTAACGAAGGGCCAGAACCGGTCGTACCGGGGTGTTACCAGATACGCAAATGACTCAGAAACAAATTTCTGACATGTTTTGGAAACCTTAGAGTTTTCACTGTAATGTTTGTAGGAAGAATATATAAATATTTTATATAGAGAAGTGACAGTTACATATCTTTGCCATGAACAAATTCTTAGTAGTTAGACAGAGAGATACAAGAGCAGATAGATAACTTGGAGTGATGCAAGTGTGAACTGTAGTCAGCAACTGATTTTCAGATATAATATGTTACCATCCATTCAGAACATGAATACTGTAAAGACATTTTTCTAAATGCTTCCAGACGTGGTTATATAAAAAATGCAGTAAAGAAAAAGCATTTTCGGAGACCCAGGAAATGTAATGCTGAACCAGCCTGTTTAAAGATTCTCGGTGGCATTAGGAAACAATACCTGCTAGAAGGCAGCTGTTGGTAGGTATTTCAGCTTCATCACTGTCTAGTAACACATGCTGTCTCTTACCTACGTGTAAACCATTCAGTCCAACGTGAGGAATTGGAAATAATGATCTCAAATTTAATATTTTACAGCCACTTCAAACACATATAAATGAGTATTCAAGCTGCAAGGTAAAAAAGAAACAGGCCAAAATTCTGTTTTATAAATAAAATACCTCAAGTGTCAGATTGACTTTTACATTCCTGTAACTTCACTGTAGCCATGGGGCCTTTTTCTATCTTTTAAAGTAGAAATTGTCTCCATATGTGTGATAGATGGTACATCTATAAGACGGCATCTGGCAGAAATAATGTATTTACTTTTGGTATCATCAAAACAGCTTGCAGTATTATCACTTATTGTATACAATAATTTAACAGACTATATATACTGAATGTATAAATATTAGATTTAATTTCTTATCTTTAGATGTTACAGATTTTCAGCATGTTGCCAGAAAAGGAGTCTAGCAAGTTAAAGAGCATAATAAAAATTTAATCCGCATGTGGAAGTTCTATAAAATATGCTCCAGTAGTTTTTATACATTAGAAGCATTTTGTTTTGCTTCAGTTTGGTTCAATTTTCTTTCTTGTCTTTCCCATACCACATTTCTTCTTTCTCTCATGCAGTTCCATAGTTATAAGAGAGATTAAATTTACCATTTCGTTTAAAGTCAGATTTGACCTTTATACTCTAACATAATAAAAGAGAATTTTACAGTTAAATTTAGTAATACGTTGTTAAACGTTGATGGCTAAGGCGCTTCCCCTCCAGCCTCTCACAGACTTAAATAACGAAACGTTCCCGTGGTGATTTTCACTGGAATCATATGTAATGTCTAATTTCCACCAGAAGATATTAAATATTTGCCAAGAGAGACTGGCTAACTGATTTTCTAAATGTGCAGTATTTTGTAAATAAAATAATACAATCCTACTGTACTTGCTATTCAAAAGTATAATCCTACAGTTTTAAATTGAACAAGACATCATTTTATTAAAACAAAAAACACAAAACATAATATAAATATCTGCAATTAGAAAAAGGATCAGGAGGCCCAGCAGATCAGGCATAACTTAACATGTAATATAATCACAAATGATAGATATTTCCAAATATTTTGTCAGTTAACATTTTGAATTTCTGCATAAGGTTTCACTTTGAAGAATTCCCTACTCCTCAATGTAATTTTAAGTGAAAATTGAAAGATTTTTGCCCCTAATTTATCACATCTCTATTAGGAGGTGATTTTGATCCTTGGTGAAAACTGAGGCCTTATGATTCACCAGCATAAAAAAGTAGTTTCCCTGCAATCAAGGTTAATTAACGTCAGCTGGTGTTCTGCACAGCTTTTTTATTCTTAGCATTGACAAGGTACTGGGATTTCAGAAGGCGAAGAGGAAAATGAAGTACCAGGGACAGGTAGCTAGGATAAACAGTAACTACAGGATAAATATTTGAAGTGCAGTCACGAAAAGGAAAGGAAGTATCTTCTTCACACAGTGCTGGAACGAAGAGCAAAAGAAAATTCAGAAAATACAGTTAAAAAAAGTAGGGAAAATAACCTGTCAGATCTTGAAGAATATGGAAAACAGTCAATAGCTATCTTTTCACCTCATGGTTTTGAATATAATTTGATAAATAGTGATATTTACAAAGCATACTTTTAAGAAAGTATCAGGGCTATAAGGTGCATTTTTTGACTTTAGAGATTCACTGTCCTTCCTGAGTCTGTGAAGGATGTTCCATCTCCTTTGAAGTCGAGAGCAAACCACCTCCCAAGGACAAGAATGCCCTCCATATCCGTAGTGTTTAAAACACTCATCTGCAGAGCTGTTAGAAAGAAAACCTGCTTCTGAAACCTTTTAACGTGATATAGACAAATATCTAAATCCCTTTGTATTTATCAAAACTGTCCTGATTGAAACATCATATTTTATTTTAATGTCCCTTTACATGCAAACACATACATATGCTTATAACACCTCTTTTTACAAATCTTCATTAATGTAATTTAGCAGATTTATTTCTAGGTGATTCGGTCTATATGGGCCAATATTTAAGACTTCCCTTAGAACAGATTTCAACTAAATGTGATTGGCTTTATCAAATGTGTGTAGATACATATTCCATATAGGTTTTTTTTGGTTCATCACATATTTAGAGGAGAAAGTGAAAAAAGAGCACTAGGTTTATGGAGAGTACTGGCAAAACATTGTGATAAAGCCCAGACTGCTTCTTGAATTCTGGAGTATTTTGCTTTTGTGTCAGCTGTCTCAGTGTCAGGCAGCCACCTGGTGATGGGATTGTGGTTGTGTTGCGATGCAACCACCTCAGGACTGTTAAACGGTGGGAGAAAGGTCAGTGTGGCATCCCGAAGGTGTGGGTGACAGAAGATGGATGGACACTCACCTCATACCTTTCTTGCATGTTAGGGAAGTTTCTGAGACTAAGCATCTTTTCCTGTCATTATCCTGGAGCATATGGGCTCCCATCTTCTCCCCAAAAGGATAAAGTCCCAAATTTTAGCTTCTGCTTTTGTGGACTCTCTGACACAGTACATTTTGCTGGTTTTCCTCAGAATACAGAACAGGTTAGGGTAGGTTTATTTGCTGTGGTCCTCCCAGCTAAACAGAATAGCAGGGAACACACTGAATATTTACGTTGCTTGTGGAGACCAGGAGTCTGTGAAGCACACCCTTAAGTATTCGTTTGTTTTGTCCTGATATTCAGGAAGGAAGGAAGGAAGGAAGGAAGGAAGGGCCAGCCAAGATACAGACAAATTTGCCAGAACAGGAAGTAAGGATAGTGCAATACTTTTGCTTCCAAGATGAAAAAGCAAGCATCAGACCTGAAACTGACTGCATAACATGAGGCGATGGCAGGTAAGGCTTTGCCTTTCTTGAATTTATCTGGCCGTGGTCCTTTAGCTGACAAAACACTTCTCTGATTACTACCCAGCCAGTCTCCAATCTGGCACCAGAGGAGTACAGCTGCAAAATCTGTGAAGAGCTCATTCACAGCAAGTACCACCCAGACAGGCCAAAACCAATTATGGCTAGCAGTTATTAAAGCTCTTTAGCGTGAAAGAAATTTTATTGGTGTAAGATTATGTAATGCATAATATATGCCCAAACATATGTCCACAGACCAGTCATGATGTATTTCAGCTTGGGCAAAAGCCTATAGTTGTTTGACTTAAGTAATAAAAGGGTTTTAAAACCTTTATGGAAACCACAGAGAATGCCAAACAGATGGAACTGAAAGTCCTTCTTTGTTCACAGCTCATTCAGGATAAATTCTATCCATTTTGCAGCATTCACCCACTTTTTTACTGTTACCTGAGGTGATATTGCTGAGCCGGGTATCTCATCCATTTTCAGCTCTGTGGCCTAAGAAGTGTGCCTCACATGCTTTCCAAGAGCACTTCTATACCACCAGTACAAAGTATCAACCTATTATTAAAAGAAGTACTACTAATAAATGTTAAAAAAAATTGAGGTTGTTAAGGTGAAGACAACTGCAGCCTAGGATTACCAAATTACTCCCAGTAGTATTGAGTAAGAGCAACAGAAAACATCTGATTAACTGGAAACTCACCTAACTTAGAAAGGTATTAAAAGTAGTTACTAGCATCTTAGATGCTACAATGTAAAAATGCTACTCAGTACAAATGTAACAACTAGCCTACTTTTCAGAAAATAAATTTTTTTCTTATAGTCATAGTGTCTCCCACTATTCTCCCGAAGGGCCAAAGAGTAGCCTTCTTAGAAGCACAGTCAGGAGCTAAAAATAAGGACCTTGTGTGCAACTAACACCTGAATTATGGTATCACAGAACTTTTGAAGTGGCCTTTGCAGCTGTGCTGTGCTGATGAAAGAACACAGGCAAACACGGTTTTTGCACAGGTGACAGATAAGACACTCAAAACAGACAGAAGGGGAGCTCTTATCTCAGCTTTGTGGAAAATAGCAGGGGTCCTGTATTATTTAATAGCATTTTATTGGCTGCAGGACAGAAGGGAAAAAAAAATCAGATTTGCGGAAAAAGTATTTAGAATTACATAATATTCCCTGATCAGAATAAATTTATAAATATGAATTATTTAAAACTTAATGGCATAATGAAGAGTGAGGGAATCCTCTGTGGTTTCCATGGGAATGTTACCCGACTCTCCAGGGAAATTGGTACTCCATTGTCCAGACCTCTAGAAACACAAGCAGTGGTATACAGAGAGTACATTGGGGTGGTATCACTTCCAACAATAGTGGCTAAGGGCTTACCTACAGCTAATTTGGTCAGTGGGAGTATTACTGGGTCAAGGCCCAAAAAGGAACACAGCCCTGGTTCTGTTTTGGGGCACAGAAACACAAGATGGCAAAGCTTCGCATCATCTTGGGGAAGGTCAGGCAGAGGTGCCTTCCTCAACAAGGATGACATGTCGGGGAGACTGCTGTCACAGTGCACTGCTCTCCTACTTAATCAGCAGAAAACTGTGGTTTTTTCCTCTCCTTTCTCTGGCAGTCTAGTTCAGAACTGATCTAACATTTTCCATCCTCTCTCTTTGAAGTGGGAAAGGTTAGACAGGTTTTAATAGTTTTCTTTTATCCAGTGAATGCTTATGTCCCCTGAACAATGGCAAATGGGAAACTTAGTCCAGTAATGCCATGGCACAAAGCTACACAGATCTCTGTGCTTTGGAGAGAGTTATGCTCACGAAAGGGGTATTTTTGTTGGAGACAACAATGAATGCTGTTTTATAGTTGGTTTTTCACCCCAAAGATCAGTTAGGAAGTGCTAGTGCAGCCGTTGAAACCCTGGCCTGTATTACAGGAATAGTCTCAAATGTCACCCTTACAACAAGGTTCAAAAGTACATTCCACCTCACTTGTGATGACCCTTTTCTTCTGGTTCTAGGCTGAGTTTTATATTCTTACAGTAATTTAAACAGTAATAAGGTACAGAGCAGCAGAAGTGTCTGTCTTCTGAGCTCTATTCCTGTGATCTGACAGATCTTTCAATCTGTTGATTTCACAGCCTTAAGGATCATTTCAGTGCCAGTATCATATTATTTCGTATCAAAAGTCTCTACAGATCTTCCCCAAAATAAATGTGATCACCTATATGAGTGAAACCAAAAAGATTTTGTAAAATCTATTTTGCATTTTAAAAGTATATAAACCTTATTAAAAGATACTGTACTACTACGAGAGGGTACTGCGTCTTTCTCTTTAAATACAAGACTTCAAACTGAAGAGAGAAAGTAATGATGCTGTTCTTGAGGTGTAACACGAGAAGCATCCTTGAATTTTAAGCCAGATCCTCTGCTAATACAAAGCAGAGTTATTCCAGTGAAGGCAGCGGAGTTCTGCAGATTTATGTTGCTAGGGATCTGTCTGACAATGGCAAGTGACACAAGAGACAGCCATCTCTCAGTAAAAAGAAAACGTGAGGATCAAAAACCATCTAATATGTATTCAGCAGTGATTGCTCCTAAGAGAAAGGGCAGTAATAAATGCCGTATGGTGGAAAGAGGAAAGGATGATGCAAGAAAGACAGAAAGAAGAAAAAAAATGCAGTCAATCAGAAGCTGCAGAGAAAAGATGGTAAGCGCAGGAAAATATCAAGCTGGGCTGAAACCAGCTGAGCAATGTAACAGGAAGAAGAATGTAACCTGCTTACAAAGCAGGGGAAAATTACAATACTGAGAATAAAATAATTTATTGAAGCTTGTTGTGTGAGGCTCCAAATACTTCATGTGCACATTTGAGACTTGTTTTATCCTCAGCCAAAGTTGCTTTGAAGAACTCCTCTGTCAGAGCCAATTTTTTACTACATTTGATTGACATCTGTAGTTAGAAGTACTGAACTTGATATAAATGCACAATTTTTCCTTCTTTTTGTAATGTTCACTCAGTAGAGTTTTTAAATTTAAAAACATTTAAAAAGTACTTTATGTAAGTTAATAGTTTTCTGGTTTTTTCTCAGTGAGAACTCTGAAATATTTTACATTTCTGATCATACCTAATCTAATAGGTACCTGTATCTATAAAATCCAAGCAAAGAGAGAAAGAAAAAAAAGGAGATTTTAAATTATCCAGGAAAGGAGAAAAGATACATTCTTTTTTCAGACTCAGCCCTTAACAGGGAGTAAAGAGCTCAAGACAAGTAGATATTAGAAGTATTATATGTATTATATGTATTATTCTCATGATCTACCAGTTTTGTTTAAATCACTGGATGTAACCATATGGGCAGGAAAAGTGAATTACTTAGAAGAGCTCACAGCCTGAGTTGTAGGTAAATACCACATATAAGATTGGACCTAAAATGTCTCAGCATAAATAAAACAGATGTCCATACAGAAGCCTTGAGCCACAGTGACATAATTTCTCTCACCTTTGAAAATGAACCTGCAAAGTTCCCAATGTCAGATCTTTGCTGACATCACAGAAAATGCAAGACTTTGCAAAAGTAATACTTGCATCTACTACTATTTTTTCAAGGATAAGAAGGGTTACACTACAGCCTATGTACTGCAGACCAGATGTAGTTTGTGAGTGTTGAGATACAGTGACCTCTAATGTGGCCCTCCTTCTCCCCCCAGGTTTATAAAGGCATTTATTTTCTTTTTCCAGCTCAGTCTTTGTCTTTCCTATTTTGCAAAGTAGAGTGAAATTTCCCCTTGACTCCTGTTTTTCTCTCTTTGAAACACTGGTTACAAACTCAGCCTGAGTGTGACTCCTTAGCAGAGTGTGGCCCACGTGGCAGAAAAGAGTGCTCTAACCAGCAGCACATCAAAAGGATGTTTTTGTCTCTATTTGAAGTGCAAGCAAATTCCAAAGCTGTTTGATGTCAGGAGGAAGATGAGAGGACTGAACTCCATTTAATTCTGGGTTCATTTCAATTGGCAATGAAATACAGATCTGACACATCTAATTCCAGACAATCAGAGGCATCAGTCTCTGAAGAACCAAAGCCTCCACATCTTCAACAGGTTTTTTCATAAACTTTCTGCTGTGTAATATTTAAAAGGGTGTTTGGACAGGTATTCACTTTTGTTAAGCCAAAACATAGTGCCACTATTAACCACACACACACAAAGGCAAAAATTAAAGGTTATTATGAGTCTGGAAGCCAAGAAAATTCAGAATTTTTTCATGCTTCTAACTGGAAAGCTGAATTGATCCTGGTCCTAATCAATCTATTCAGACAAGAATTGGTGAAATTAAGGAACCGAAGGCTTTAAATATGGGAAAACAAATTCTCACATGATGCAAAAGGACATTAGTCATATCCAGAACATTACAACAACTTGCATTTAATCTAGGGAGACTTTCCCCACAATAGCAATTAAATGGTGTGTCAGCAGCAACATTCACAAAGTTCAAGGTGGGAAGGTGAGACAATATAAGAATCACTTGTTTGCCTCTCCTCTGATGCTAAATCTCTGAACTAAAAGTTCTTACATACATTTGTTAAAGGGAGAGCTACAAAAAGAAAACAAAGCACCTGGAAATCATTGTGAGGTGTAAATGCCCCTTGCCCAGGTAATTTTAAAGATTTTGATTGGGCAGGTCATAACTCTGCTATCATTAGAAGAAGAATATGTAATAATATTTATAACAACATAGCATAAATAGAAAACTCTATGAGACCTTACCAAGTTTACTTTTAATGAGTATCTAAGAGTATATTGGTCATTAAAAGTTTGGCCTGCTGATCCAGGAGTCACACCAAACTAATTTGCATTTAAAAATTTCCCCATTTTTTAGTACTGCTTAGAGGAAGGGAAGAATTACATTGTATTTAGGAATAAGGAGTGTTTTTTTTTCTCTCTAGTAAAAAAGTCACATCTAGCAGGAAAAGAAATAGCACTTCATATATAAAGTAAACTACGTTTTAAAAAAAAAAAAAAAAATCTGTAATTGACGGAAAGACATTTTTTGGAGTCTTTTAAGATTCCTTCCTATTATTTCTTAAAGGCAGTACTGGAGACAAATTCCCGTTCAGCTTAATTATGTGTATAATGCAATTCCTCCAGGGAAAGTGTCAGAAAGTGGTACAGAACCTTGCTTCCCTTTGGCTAAAGAGCTGGCTGATTTTACTTCCTGCACAACGCTCTGCTGGTCTCAGGAAGAAATGAAATGCTGCTGGCATTGAGAAGACTCACAGGGACATTCAGTAATCACTGTGAATATTCACACTGTTCATGCAGCCTTGAGCATTTGAACTCTCTTGCTCACCAATATTTTATTTTCTCCTTCAGTATATCATTCTTTATAATTTTCTGCCCTTCAGACAAGGTATTTTTGTTACTCTTTAGTGCAGTACATTATTTTCTGTGGATTTTATGTTCTTGCCTCACTGTCACCACACTATTCTGCTTTACTTATTAAATTTAGCTTTTCTGTTATTGTACTTATAAGTCATCTTGGGCTATTTTTGTGTGTTTGCTACTTTCCATCTCATGTTTGTTTAATTATCATAACAGCAAGGGTATCTTTTAAATGTTTTTAGTAGACACATAGCACACTTGGCTTAAATTGGACAGTTGTTTATAAATTATTATGGGAACGGCGCCTTGAGAAGCATTCTCCTCATAGCACATTTATTTGTTTTTGTTTTCAGTTTATAGTAAAAGGAAATTTTTTAGGTTGGGTCATGCTTGCCCATCTTTGCACAGAATTTCAGGGAAATGAAGGACAGCCAGTGGCAGGTCTGGCATCCACTGGTGCTGGTGAAAAAATACCCGAAGTGGAGCACGGTTACTACATGGGTCTGTGCATATCTCTCCCCATCGATAAGCCAAGGTATGCCTTTTAGCAGCAATTTACCCAGACAAACTAGGAACTGAAAAGTGAACAGAGCTCAAAGGTCTCTTTAGTATTGTCTTTCAGTCAAAATAGGGTTTTATTTATTATTTTTCTACTCTAAAGTAGAAGTGTCTTTGTTTTCCTAAACCACTGTGGACCACCATGGACATGTACACCTCTAGCAAGAAGGAAATCTCTGCGCAAATGAGGCATGAGTAAAACAATAAAGCAAAGAAACCTTGGAGACCAGTTTAAAGTATCCATGTTTCACTCTAGCTGCACCTTTGCTTTCTATAATGCCTTGTAGTGAGTGCAAGGATCTTGTTCTTTCCTATTTTCAATAGGATTTTGAAATAATTCCCTGCCTTTGAAGTAAAATACCCATTTTCTTTGCAGGTAGCTATTGCAATATGCTGAGTATCTGGGCAAACCACTTATTATTAATTCCTGTACAGTGGCTCTTGTTCCATACAGTTGGTCAGCTCTAAATGAACTTTGTAGGTCTTTATCAGATAATAGACAGATATCTAGAGATCTAGACAGGTCTTCAAAGTCATTTCCAGCAGGTCTATGTTCCTTAGTAGGACTACCTATGCTCACATCAAGAAACATTAGGTTCTGAGTTTGTCTGATCTTGATCTTGATCTCATCTTCCTCCATTACCTATTAAGATCTGAATTGTGAATTTAATATTCATAATAATGTGTACGTCATTTTTTGCCCAAGAAGGATGCTCAGGCTGTCCTTAATGGCCTGAAATGCAGGCCACAGGGAAGACTAGGGCCTGTCCATGTGTGCTGCCCCGTGAGCAAGCTGAAATCATTGCAAGTCTAAACCCCATCGGCTGTGGTATCAATTAACAGTGAGGGGCTGTCAGGAAGCACTCTGCCCCCATAATCATGGCTGTTAACTGTCCAGAACACTTTGTTAGCCCAGAGGGGCTAGGCAGAGGCTCCTTGCCTAGCAGCAGGATGTAACGTGTAGCCCATGGCGGTGAGATGTCCCTTTCCTTGTGTACTGTGTCACAATTAGCACTGGAGGTTTCTTCGCAGTTTCCCCAGAGTCAGCCCTAAGGCTGCTGCTACAGCCAGAAATAAAACAGAAAATTCATCGCTGGTCCCTGGTCCCTGGAGAGGGACCATAATAGCATTGTAGACAAAATCAGTGAATCTGGTTTTGCTATCCATGGGGTGCAGCAGCTGTCTGAAATGATCCTACCACAGCCTGACCCTTTCTTACTGGGCACCTACAAAATGCATCATCTGTTTGTAATAAGATGTCATTATTGTCACTCTAATTCTGCACTGAATTTCAGTTCGCATTCTGTGAAACAGACCTACTACTTCTGTTCAAAACCAGTTCTAACCTTTGTGACGCTAAATGAAGTCTTATTTAGAAGAACAACAGGTGAGCTGTAGCCACAGGCCACCAGTTGTACATTTTTAAAAAGTCAGAGAAGAAGCTTAAAAAATTCAGCCTTGGATTGAGTTGTTAATTCTGAATGCAGGTTGTTTTAGAAAGAAGAGGTTTCCTAATGCAAACAGCATGAAAGACCAGCATGAATGCCATGTGAGCAGCAGCAAACTCAAAGTAATTGAAAGCAATATTCAGGGTGGGTGCAGTTATTTATATATTGGAGATCCATTTAGATTCAATGAGAAATGCGGATTTAGAGAGGCAGAGAATTCCAAAGTTGTCATTTACAACTGCGATTAAATGACAGAGGAATTGTATGTGCCTGACAAAGCTACATGTGGGCTTAATTTGTGCCAATGTGGATGCACATCAGTAATTGTTTGCACGCAGCCAGGAACATATAAGCTGTTATGGCAGCACTATGTATTGCTATTTTGAAAATGTATGAGGATCTGGACAATAAACTGAAATAGAATTCTGAAAAACGAACTGGAAAATCCACCATTTTCAAAAGGTTTAGAAGCACACATATTACTGTTTTTCTCTATGACTCTCATTGAAACAGATGTTTGGCAACAAGTTGTTAAAGCTTGCTATATGGACCCATCATTACAATTCCATCTCACGGCCTAATAATGAGCTTTTCCTTTTTGTCAATATCCATCTCTTCAGGTCAATACAGAGTAAAACACAGTGTAAAATGCAGAACTTGTCTTATATGCCTGTGAAGGCTGGGAAGCGCTGTTTCTGCTAAACATGTTTTACCTTGAAATTTGTCATGCAAACGCATTTTCCCTGTTTGGGACTGGAATTAGACAGACCATAGCTGTGCAGTTTTAACAAACACATTCACCTCCACTCCCCAACCCGCTTTCTTTTCTACTGCTGAAAGTGTGTAGCTAAAGTGAGCCTACAAATCCTGTAACTTTGGATGGATTCTGCCTTTGTTGTCACTAAATGCAGATTCGGTAACAGAAATCGAGATCTTGCTTCTGCAGAATAATTAATTGTTTGGTTATCAATGGAATACCACTGAATTTTACTGGAACAAGAGGACTTGGGATATGTCAGTAAGGGGAGTGTTTTAGGTTTATGAAAATTCACAAACAAAACCATAGACTTAGTGTTCCTCCTAGCCTTTCCAGTCATGGGTCCATAGTACAGTCACACTTTGTGTGATGAGGAACCACGAACTTCCCAAAGCCCAGCTGAATTACGGGCCAGTAACATCCCCAGAAAAAATGCCAGAATGAAGGCCCGAGGTTCTCAGATGCCTCCTATTTAGCAGCTTGATATAAATCCCTATTGACTAAGCATTTTAACAAATATGATCCATATTAATAAAAAAGAATGCAAATGAGCCCTAAACCAGGTTGAAAAAAATCTCCATTTCATCTGCTTCTGCATTTATATCTTTTCCCTAACAAGCTGGAGAAACTTATCTTTAAACAAACCCCTCCAGTTAGCAGGAAGAAACACAGACTTTGGGGAACATAGTCAAGGAAGGGCCTGCATGCCTGAGAGCTTGTATTTTCTTCCTTTTGTGTTAAGTTTTAAAAAGAGATTGTGGCCCCTGCTACACCTTACCCAGGGCAAATATTAGTAAAGGCTCTCTAGCAAGATCCATAAGAGCAAGGAATGGGAAAGGAAAGGATGGTGCAAGAATGCTTTGCAAGGATGCTTATAGAGATTACAGATGTTCAGTTCTTACGTGTGTACTCAATGTCCTTGCTTCTGCTAGTATTTTTCTGAATATGTTTTACTCAAAACAGGATATTTTTCTTATTCAAAAGAGGATACACCATACCTTCAAGTGGAAACTACAAGTGCATTTTTTCTCTGCTTTTTTTCTCTCTCTGGACTGCTGCATAGCCTGTGGCACAGCAGGCAATGTCCTGGCAAATACCGATATGCAGGACTATCTCCCACTTTCTTTTAACACCAGTTCTTCTACACAGGCCTAGGAAATCTCAGTGGCTGTGATATTTAGAAGAGTGGTGGAGTTCTAATTTCTTCAGTATATAATGAGGAGTGTAATCTGAGGAACGATCAAGTGATTTTTTCTTTTTAAGCACTTTGTTTCCCTGACTTCTGTAAGCTGTAGTCCAAAACACTGAGAGTAAGATGGTGTTTTGTTGATCATGTGCTGAGTGTTTTTACTAAAACTGCTGGCTGGAGTGCAAGTGTATGAAATTCCAAAGTGGGGATTAAAGCAGCCTCTTTGAAAAGTGGCAGGGAAGGTTTCAACCCCAAGTTTTCATTTCCCTGAAGGTATTACTGTTGTAAATATGTAATTTAGGACAGGAGCTGGCAGAAGAGCGTAAGAACATTAAGCATCTTGAAGATAGCTGGCAGAGTGCACATAAACAACGCTTCAGCTGTGGTGCAGTGTGTAGCAGCACGGGGTAGACTTCCAAAGATAATGAAGAAATCACTTTTTTATTCAGGAAACCTATACCCTGCAGAAGCAAACCTGTCAGGGCCTGTAAAATGCACAGAGAGTATTTCTGTGGCACGTTTTAAAAGAATGCTTCTATAATGATTTATTATTAAGCAGTAAATTCTAATGTGACTTAAAATGAAAGGATTTTTTGCTACCTACTTGCAGATTAGGTTGTGTCAATATATAGAAGTACAGTTCTATAGCTGTTATGTTAAAGAACATTTGAGACCAGTGATGCCTGGGGATCCCAGTGATGCCACATGATGCCCTGCGTGGGCCCAATGGGATCCTCGTGAGGTTTCCGTGTATATGAGAACCCATGTATATATGTATAAGTATATATGTATTATGTATATATGTATTATTATGTATATGTATATTATGTATTATTATTTGTAAGTATATATGAATATAAGTATTATATGTATAAGTATAAGGTCCTGCATCTGGGCTGGGGCAAGCTCTAGTATCAGTACAGAGTGGGGAATAACAGGATTGAGAAGAGCCCTGCCAAGAAGGACTTGGGGTTGCTGATGGATGAAGAGCTCAACATGACCCAGCAGTGTGCGCTCACAGCCCAGAAAGCCAACCATATCCTGGGCTGCATCCAAAGCAGCACAGGCAGCAGGGTGAGGGATGGGATTCTGCTCCTCTGCTCCGCTCTGAGATCCCATCTGCAGTGCTGCATCCAGCTCTGGAGGCCCCAACATAAGAAAGAGAAAGACCTGATAAAGCAAGTTCAGAGGAGGAACACAAAGGTGGTCAGGGGGCTGGAGCACCTCTCCTGTGAAGACAGGCTGAGAGAGTTGGGGTTGTTCAGCACAGAGAATGCTCCAAGGAGACCTTATCATGACTTTCGAGTACCTTAAGGAGTATCAAAATAAAAATTTCCATTTTTTTTGTAGGCCCCAGCCAAGTACTGATCTCTTTAACAATTGTAGATTATTGATCACCTGGTCCATGAATTTTAGTGGTCATTAGATCTTGCCCTAAAATTGTACGAAAGTTACTGAATCTAAATGAAAACAAGTGGCGAGGCTCTGACACCATGCTAAGCAATGGTTACACTTGGGAAGTATTTGCATTTGCTATTTATTCTTTTTGTTTAAATACTGCAGCGTGCTGGGAGATTTCACAATTTCCTCCATCAGTTGCGTTTATGATTCTGTTGTTTCTGTGAGCCAAAATAAGCAGCTAAGATTATTCTTGTTACTATTATTGTAACAACAATACAAAAATTAGGGCATTTTTCAAAACAAAGTCCATTGGAAATAATCCATTTTTGCAAGCAGAAAAAGATAATAGGATCAGGCTGGCTGCAACCATGAAGACAATTCACAGTCCTTAGAATGCTCCAAGAGTATGTAGCAGTTATCAACCGACTTCTTTCATAGAAGTCAGTCTTCTTTTAGGGTATGGCTAACAAGCAGAGTGGACTGATTAAAAAACTTTAAACTAACAACTAGAACTCTTGGTATACCCACCATCTCCAGTAAACAGATGAATGTCACCCAAGACAGTACTGTGTTTAGCAAATTGCTCAGTATTTTGTCCTGATTGGAAAACAATTTTATGAAAATTGAATGAAAATTTCTGGCTAAGAAGGCAGCTACAGAGAGGCATCCGTCAAATTTTACAAAACCTTTCAGATACTTGTGCGCATATTTAGAATATTTTGCCCCAAGGTTTGGGTTTTTTTGTGATTTTTTTTCAATATGGAAATTTTAGCTATAGAAGCAGTCTGTAATGAGATAAATCACAATGATTTACCCCAGACCTTCTCTGTACTTTATTAAGTACTGGTTTATCATTATGTTGTTTACGAGAGCTTTTAACAAAGAAAGGCAAAGGGAAAAAAAGGAGGAGCTTGAATGTACATTTACAGAGACTCCAGAAGCTAATCTATCTGTGTTTCTTCAAGAATCAGGGAAGAGAGAAGAGGGAAAGAGGCTTGCGAGGGCACAGGTCAGAAGTGGAGTTGAAATTCAGTCGTGAAGATTTACCCCCCGGAGTAAGAACATCTTACTGCAGTAGTCATAGGAGGAATTTAGGGAGATTAGCTCAGGTTTCTGAATCAGTTTAACTGAATTTAAACTCCCAAACTACAAAAATGGAAGACACAAGCTTAAACACATTTGTGCTTAGCTTGGGCAATCCACACCAATATCACTTAACAGCAATAAATACACGAACACCTTTGAACATGGTCACCTAACAGACACTGACACGATGCTCAGTACTTATGAGCAAACTTGTGCCTGTCCTACATCCATTGAACTGTGGGTAGGATTAGTCATGCTGGTTGACAGAGTTAATTGAAATTCAGTCTTTTTCTTTTTCAGTGAATTACTGATTGACTTTGCTTTTACAAGTCTAAATTATTCATGACAGAACATATGAAAAAGAACTCCAGCCTCGTGGTTATTTATAAAATGTCCACTCTGACAGGGTGCAGCTTGTGATTAATTGCTGGAATACCTTTTGTTACTTCTTGAAATGACCATTTCAAACTTTTCAAGCAGGTGAGTAATGCCAAATAACCTGCATTTCAAACTGCATTTTCAAACTTCACTTTAATCTGTAGGAGGGAAGAAATGATCTGATTTTCACTGACATGATGCCTTACATCTGTACGTACACCAAAAAATCTCTGCATTTCCCTTGGAGCTGCATGTACACAGCTTTGAGCTTATTGACCAGATCTTAGATGAGACTTGCTGAAAATTTGTTTCACTGTGGAGTGAGAAGCCAGAAGAATTTATAAAGTGATATAAAAATAATGAAGGATGGGTATGCTTAACACAGCAAGTGGGACAAAAATATTCAGCTCTAAGTAAGAACCAATTTGAAACTCAGATCAGTTGCTGATTAAAAAAAAGAAAAAAAAAATCATCTTTGGGTTCAGACAAGTGGGCTGTTATCACACGGCCCAAGTTCAGGCTCTTACAAAAGCTTACCTTAATCCATGCAGTCTGTCTTCATTTTAAAAGAATTATTCACATGCTTGACAGGCATTTCTGGATGAGAATTGAAGTCAGTTTAAAAATTTATTAACCAGTGCATACCAGATTTTTTTTCTTGAACATGTTAGAGCTTAATAAATTTAGGCTGCTTTATGAGATGCAGCCTGACAGAGGGTAAACAAAATTGATGTTGACATCCAGCCCTTAAGCTGTGCATATACATTTAAACCCTAAGCGTGCTTACATCCATTTGAGACAGTCAGGTCTTACCTTCCAGTGGCACCACACACTTACCAATATGGGCAAATGCAGCATTCGTAGTTTCCCTGGTATTGGGTCTACAGAGTTGGTGCTGTGATGTTGTAGGGCATAAACAGCTGAAAAGTACCCAGGATGGACCAAGAATTTGCAGATATCCTAGCAAGAATTAATTGCCAAATGCTTTGTAGCCTCAGCTGCTTTTCAGCAGATGGCACTGTAAGAGCATTTCAGCTGAATTCCCAAATATATTTCATGTACGGTAGGCATAAATTCATCCTGAACATTTAAATTTGACATTTCAAGATAAATATCTCATTTTGAATGATTTTTTGAATTAGTGGGGGAGAAGATAGGAACTAAGAAATAAAGTAATATATCACTGGTTTGGGATGCTTCATTTTTGAGTACTCCATATATATCCAATAAAATCATGGTCGTTTTAAATTAAACTACAGTGCAATCCAGCCTTTTTTCATGTATCTATAGCTTCTGTACTTTAGAGTATTTTGTCCTGATGCTTAAGTGTATGTTAGGTACTTCATGGGAAGAGATAACATCAAAATAGGTATTACATTTTCTCTCTGGGTAACTGAGCCAGCCTATATATCATTCTCTATTAAGGATTTCTTGGAAGCCTGTTGATATAGTGTCTAAAGCCTTTACACACTGATAAACACGGTGGATACGGACATTTGACTTTGGATCAATATTTGGATTTGCAGCTGAATAAAAAGTTATGTGACTCCAACCTCCAACCTCCAGCTCAGCTGCCAGCTCAACCGCTTCCCATCCTTCCTTCTGTCTTATCCCCTTTCCAAATTATTCCTTACAGCTCTTACTCCTTTCTCAACACCAGTTCTCCAGTTGTCTTAAATTAGGTGCTTCTTCTAATTTTTGTTAGTTCTCACCGAGCCCCTAATTTACGCTTCCATCAACTACAGCCCTGGGCATGCTCATGGGCCCCACCAACACTCCCCAAGAAACCAAAGGTGCGGACTGAAAAGCAGACATGTCAGAGCTAAAGGTGAACTGAAAGAAGCATCATGCACAATATTACAGTCACAGAACAACAGAGCATGGGTTGCTTGAAGGAAATACAAGTCCTGAGAAAGGCTGAGAAGATGCATGGTCTTTCTGAATCTTTAGCTGATGGAATTGTTATGATTTATTAATATGGAGTGGATTTTCTGTTCTAGATGAATTTCCTGTTCTAGATGAAAAGTATTTTTGACAAATCAAAATTTCAAAACACTTAATTTCCAGGGGGAAAAAAATTCAAATATTTAGAATAATTTCTTTTTTCAAACCTCAGAAGTACTCTTAATTTTTCAAAGCCATATCTCTCTCCATAACTTTCTTCTTTCCAGGAAAAGAGCAAGAGAAACTTAAAATAGCTCAGAAATCAATGCCAGAATCAGGGTTACAGTTTCATATAGCATACTAGAAACAGCTAATGAGAAAGAGGGCATGTTATAGCTACTGCTTTGAGTTAGGTTTTCCTAGCTCCAGCTGATAGAGTAGTGAACACTTAAATTAGGACAGAAGGAAAATAGTGAGAAGAAAGAGTGGATTGACAAAGATGTACATCTCTTGGGCTATATGGGAATTAAATACTTTGTTATAAAGCATTTAAGTTTTCATTTAGTTGACTCACAATCTGTGGCTCTGATTCAGCACTGCACTGTGTGCTTTCACTGAGACCAAAAAAGCAATAAACGCGTTTGAAGATCATGAATGCCCTCAGCACTGCTGAATTGCCTTTTGTTCTGCGGACGCCCACCACACCTCAGAATTCAGTGTCTGAATGATGAAGCCTGGGCCTGAATCTGATGAAGTATGAGTCTGAGACATAGACATCTGTGACAAAAGAAGAAAGACAGGTGAACACCTTCAAAATTGAGGGACAAATGATGCAATCAGACGAATAGTTCATACTTTGGGGGATGAAGATGGGAGAGCTAATAGAGGACTTCGTGTAGCGTCCAAAGAGTTAGGGCTGGTAACATTTACGGAAACCTAATTTCCTGGTAGGTAGATGATATGACAGGGACAGACCAGTCAATTGTCCAGCACAGGCTGTAGCTGAATACAGAAGGTTGAATGTGGGGTATGTGAAAATGCCTAAGAGCTCTTGGTATGAATAACAAAAACAAACAAACAAACAAAGAAAAATAGGCAACATGGGCTCCTTACAGAGAAATCATCTTTTGAGGATCAATTGCAAAAAATCATCTTTATAATACAAAGGAACAAACTATCTTTAAGCTCAGATTTGTGTAACTTTTATGGTTTTTTTTATTCAATGTCAAGAACAGGATGCCATACTTTTCCCTTTAAGAGAAAATTATTATTTTTTATTAAAATCTATCCACTTATTTCATATACATGCATTCAGCTTCATGTCAGGAACACCAGAAGCGCAGTAACAGATCAGTCCATAATTCCATCTCAGGTCAGGTATCCATACTTACTTCTGAGAAAAAGTCCCCTTAAATGTAAGGAAATCAGATACGATTTTGTGTTGGGGTGAAACAGAATGGATCATATAGGAACTATAAAGGCCATATTTCATTTCTTTTCCAGAAGTGATCAAAAAGTATAAAAGAATAACTGTGCTGCAGCTCTTATGAAAAGATCTCTGCTCCTGAGCAGGGCTGCAGTGGGATTATGCGGCAGAAGGAATCTCTAGAGACAGTGACTGACTCACACCAGCAGTGGCTGAAGACACTGCATATTTCCCTCTAAACATAAGAATTTAATTCAGATTAATAAGATGAGCAAATGCTTGCTTTTTTTTTCTTAAGAAAACTTCTACGCAAGCAGAGATACTGCCTTAACACAGCTGTCAAATTTTTGAATTTTACTATCTGTGCGGCATTTTACCGACAACAGAAATCTCCTCAAACCAGTTATTTTCCTCTCTGTTACTCCTGCATCCAGAATATACCTTAAAGGTGCTGCCCATTCTTCTTCCTCTGTCTTTGATGTTGTATCCTTATGTGGGAAATGAAACCTTCTTCAGATAACTTAAATTGCTTGTCCTGAGAGTAGAATCACCCCCAAAACCACTGCCCAAAATAGTAGCTGTAACTCTAGTAGCAACAACCTAAATAATTTTATTATTTTCCAATGTATTTTAGACACCTTATGGTCAGTTCTTATGCATAGCTTGCTTTGCAGGTATTCCCACGTTCATTAGGGGCATTAACAAAGTGCATCATGATCCTGAAAATGTATTAAACGATTCCAACATTTATGTGAGGAAATTTGTCCCTTTTCTAGAGTAGATATTTTTGGATGTTTTAAAATATTATCATAAAGGAAAGTAATTTCAGTTCAATATTTGTGCCTGTTTTTTTCAGCCATTCATCTCTTCCTCTAGAAGTGAAATCAAATAACTGAGCTTTGAAAGAAGGAAACAAATGGAAAAACACACAGATACCAGAACATGTCAGAGTAGAGGCCTTGGAATATGAGCCACATTTCGACTTACAGCAAAGTGCCAATGTGGAGGGGGGTCAATGTATCTTCTAAGTCACATCATATTAAACTTCAGCTGCTAAATGTCCCAAGGCAGTCTTTGACCCTTAATCCTGCTTCTTCCTCATTCTGTTTAGCTAGTGGTAGTGTCCTGTATAGATCCATCCACACCAATTCTACATTAATCAATTAAGCTTCACATTTTTCTATTAGCATCCAGACATTTTTACTCTGAATAAGCACCTTTCCAAGTGCAGGAAGATTTTTTGGTATTAACAGTTCTCTGCCTTCTTCTATCTGCCAGCAGATCTCCTCTGCAGAAGCAGAGGGTTTAAATATGAAGAAATAAACATTGTGAGGAAACAAAGAGGGTTTAACTTTGTGCAAATACATATCACACACTGTAAGAACACAAAATCATAGAAAGGGAAAAAACTCAGACAGTAAAGAGCCTGTAATGTTCTGGCTGAGCAGTAATTCACCTCTGTGAAGCTGTGCTATTTTCAGGAATTCTCATCCAGCACAAGCAGTGGGAGACCAGCACAGTGTCAAGAAGCTCATGTGGACCTGGGGAAAGGAGTGAAACTGGTGGGCACTGGCTGCTTGGCTGTGTCTGAAGCTCTGCACTGAGAAATGTAGGATAAAGGGAGTGGGAAAACCAGCTCCAGTCCTGACCAGGCAGCGGTGAACAGCCAGGCTACGAGCAACACTGCATGGAGCTAATTCTACTGCTGCAGTGATTGCTGCCTAGAGGCTGGAAATCAAAGATTGCAATTGATTTGTAGGCCAGCTAGAGAACTTTGCCTGTGAGGATATGACATTTTAAGGAACAATGTGAAGTCTGACAGAAGGTCAGGCAACGTGTATTTATATAATCTAGAATGATAGCAGTTTCCTTCATGCATGACCTGGGATTTTCTCCCCAAAATGCCTCTCTTCCTCATCCAGTCTGTGTCTCCGGGATACTCTGTAAGCCACATATGATTATGAGAGGTTTGAAGGGTTCTCCTACAGGTGTCTCCTATAATGTCTATCAATCCTTGTCCCCAGGTAAATAGATAACACAAATAGATACCACTTCTTTAATCCTTTTATACACAAATAATGAAAGGATAAACTTTACCCTTCTTAAAATAGGGAATAGAGACCTCATCCAAGATCCACAAAGCTCTGCAGTTTCTATGCACAAGATAGATTCAGAAGAAAACTTCCTTATATTTCCAGCTGTATGGGTATGTATACAGGAATCTTACAACCTTCAAAATTTCAAAGTAAAACTCAGCGTCGTGTACGACTCTTTCAAACCCATTTAAAACCCCTGTTTAAACCTCCACCTCATACTTCCTTAAAAAGAGAGTATTCTGAAAAAAATAAACAAGATTTTGACATAACAAAGACTATACGTGTGCTTAACTATGCACACAGCATTTAATCTCAGTTTCAGTGGAATGCACAGTGGTGGTGTAAAGGTACACATAAATCTGCATTCGAGAGGCTTGTTTAAATTTCTGCTTTGTGAGAAGACTGTAAAATAGATAATTGCTATGAGTTACAAACTTTTTGAAGCTCTTTTTAGAAGGGATAGTTTTGTGTGACTACATGGAGGGGGAAGCTGTAAAGGATAGGTAGAAGTATTACTACCACTATGGTTGTAGAGTCAGGTTCAATTATCTTTGGAATATACAGGGGTTTTATTTCCCTTACCCCTGCTAACACCACTTACTGCAGAGTCTGGTCATGTAATGGAAGAGCAGCTGGATCATTATAGATCTGTCACATGCTTTTCACTGCTTGCTGACCTGGCAAACCAGTGCGGGTTATTGCAAATAATTTGTTTCTTGACCCAGAATGATACGGAAGTGCAGCTTTTCTTATGGTGTTCATTTGAAAAAAATGCCCAAAAGCTATTTTTATGGATTGAAGACAAATTTGATCTGAATGTGAGTTGGAATGTTAACTATGTGCACCTTTCGATTTTTGTGAGGATGTGGATTTGATGCCATTTGGGTTATTGACACGAGACAAATTTGCCAAAGGCTTTTAAGGTGGTAAGCTTCAAAATATTTACAATAGTGTTTTTAAAATTAAACAGCGACTGTTCAGCAAGTTCATCCTATCTTTAATAAAAGCAGGATACTGACTTCTTAGGGGCAACCTCTCGCAGCATACAATCAGTAACAGCTTGCTTCAAGACTCCCTTTTTCCACTCCATCTCTGTTTCCTGGCCTATTCCCAAATGCCTGGACGTCTGCCTTTCAGGCTCCACTATTGAATATCTCAGATTAATGCCAGAAGCTTGTGGCTCACTTATATTTTAACAAAGTAATTTTATTTTGCAGTCACTCACTGGTTTTTTTTTTGACCTTTTCTTCTTTCCTCAGTATGGGTTAACATGTTGCTATTCAAAAAGAGGAGTAAATGGAAGATGGATACAAATAATTGTGAAGTGCATAATGCGTCACACGATTTGTTCAACACGGTACATTTTGAAAATTAATTATACCTAACAAAACCTAAGACTGATGGGGTTCATGTGTGGGACTGCAGCTAACAGATATAAAAGCAATGGTTTCTCAACGACCTGAAATTTTAGTACAATGACTTATCTAAGAGTAAAATCTAAAGCTCCCCACAAGCAACAAAGTTGAATGCCACTAATTTGAAAAATTATGCCTTTGGCTGTTTTTTCTGGAACATGTTATCAGAGGGCGATTATATCACTATTTTCTGTCAGCAACGGGCCTAGAAATACAGGATTTTTATTTCCTGTTTGTGTGGGTTTTATATAGAAGGATTCAATATGAACTGTGATTGGCATCATTAAGCCCCTTTTGTATCTAGGATACCAGTATACCCTGAATTGTACTTCAGAATACTTTCTGATTGAAAGTACTCACTCTCCTGAACAAAATTCAGGTAATAATTTGTGTGGATATACACACTGATTCCTGGTAGCTATATTGGACTCTTCTAAATCCAACCTGCAAGTGTAGTGTTTTACACGACATGTATGAAGGATGGGCCAAAACCGTTACTATCACATACAAAATAATGTGTTTGTTCAGAGCTGTGAGCAGTTCTAACGGAGCCAGTAAGATTTAAAGATGTACCTATCTTGCTAATGTGTGCTGTTTGCTAAGGATCACTGCAAAGCAGTGAAGAGAACTACTTTTTAAAGTAGGTAGCCTAAATTACTACACTGCTGGACTTAGACAGCTGTACCTTCCTTTGTAAACTATAGTGACTTAGACAAGATGAGACCAACAAACAAGGATTATGTTAACGCAAAGTTAGTGGAGGCAGTAGAGTCAGCAGAGTTGCTTGAAAATCTCATGCTTTGTCTCCAGCCAACTTGATCTACAGCTGGAAAGCCTGAGAAATTTTACCCACCTGCAACACTGCAAATTCTTGGCACAGAATAGAGGAAACTAAACAAAAACCAGATGTACAGAGAACACTTGGAGTTGAATTTAAATGCTCAGGCCCAATACCTTATCTATATCTTAAATATGTGTCACAGTTGAACACTAGAGGCATCCATGCTCTGCTTCAATGTGCCTGTGAGGCTGCAAGTCTGTTCTGAACTGTCTTAGCAACTCAGCCCTAGCTCACTTTCAAAGCAAATCCTCTTTGGTTTTGTAAAGTCTTATCCACCAGATGTTTTCCAAATTTTTGTATGAATGAGCAGAATCAAGGTCTGCAGAGAAAATGACAATGGATTCTCATGTCTATTAAGACTGAGGGAAGATATAAACCTCATCATTTACATGATAGCCCTGACCCAAGCACTGGGAGACATGATTTGAAATAATAATTTGGTTAATAAATTCAAAACTGTCCTTTTGAACTTCAAAATAAATGAAAGGTAGCTTGAGTTGCATCCTAATGGTTTGAGCATTCACCTGGGAGAGAAAAGCGCTGAAATTTGTTTTAATAATCACGTTATACATTACAAATTATAGCACAACCACATTATTAAAACAGAGAATGAGTCATAAGTTCCATGCTCACGAGTTTGTACATGTGGTTGAGCTAAGAGAAAAAAGAAAATAAAAAACCAGTCAAACAAACAAAACCAATACTATCAGCAGGGTTCTTGAACTTCCCTCAGGTGAGGCCTGTGAGATCAGAACCAAATTCCCCCAAAAAACTTCCCACTTATTTGGACAATAAAGATGAGGTGATCCAGTCTGCATGGGTGCTAAAGTAAGGACCCCTTTTTCTCTCTTTGTCCCTTACTAAAACTGTGTCCTAAGAGGACATCAAATTCCAGCATGTCATCACAGGAAAACAGAGGCTTCATACTAAGCAGAGCCTATTGTCTTAGCAGCTGAAACTGCAGAACAAAAAAAAACCCAACCCCCGCTTCAAAAGAACAAGATTAGAATCACAAAGCTGAGTATTCAAAAGCAGGGAGGTGGCAGAATGAAGACAGCCAGAACTGTCTTTTTAGCAATTTTTTCTGTAAGTGTACGACTGCATATAATTGAAAGGTCACCATCCTTTGTTTCTTGTACAACAGTGAATAGTTACTATTTTCAAATTGATGAGTAGCTACACTTATTTTCTTCTTATTGTTGTATAGATAGCTCCATGCCCTAATACAATACATTTTGAAACTTCAGAGCAGTTGGAGGCGATATTAACCTCAGTTTTATAGCTCTGGAACTAAGATGAGATGCAGTGTTTTCACTAATTTTGAATGATAACTGGGAAATAGTTAGAAGTTCATTTTTTCAGAGCTCATGAGCTTGTGCAACATATTTTATATGTGACATGACTTCATTAGCAATTGTCATTGGCTTAATCTAGCTGAGAATCAGACCTTAGTGTCTCACATTAGAATACAGAGAAAATGAGAAACACACAGTTTTTAGTTTTCCACGAAAAGTTTAGGTGAAATGATTTGCCCAGAACTTCTCATGCACATTGTGGAAAAGCCAGGGATGATACCACATTTCAAGGATAACACCAGGAAGGTCTGGTTAATGCTGGGAGTGATTAGGCTAGAGGATGGATATCTTGGAGATTTAACTACTAAAATCAGTTTATCTTGGTCACATGTGAACTGCAATTTTCATAATATAACCTAAAGCATATCCTTACCATAAAAGTCTCCCAGAACATCCCATCTGCCATTGCTGCAAAGCTTGTGGTGGCTGGAGACGTTCTCACCGTGTTGTTAATGGGCATCCTTCAGCTTTGTCCCTCAATGTTGCTGAAAGATCTTGTTTTAAATACATACTCAGCTTGAGTCAAACAGTGAGCCAGGAAAACATAATTTTTATGAATGATGTATATTGAAGTTTTCTGGTACCTTTTTCATTTCTTTGGCATAGTGTGTGAATTTCTACTAATTATACAGAGATAAATCTGCATCCAGCAGAAAAGATTGTCTTTTTTTCCTTAAAAGGGAGGTGACTCTTTTCCCATTAAATTTCTAATATTGAAAGTAACCTTTAAAATAATGCTGTTTGTTATGCAAAGCAAAAATAGGTTGAAGGTTTTTTTTCAAGTAACTAATGACTATGTCACATTTACTAATTTCTTCATGGCAGAGCACACACAAGAGAGATATAGAAAGCAAGTTTGTTTTGAGCTGGACAGCTCTGGCCTCTTTATGTTGCTCCCAATTTACACTGTTGCAGCTATTTCATGTCGACATATATGAAATTAAAAGGAGAACTGGGATCCTCCTCCATGGTTTCGTTCTATGTTGCCAGAAAATAATGGATGCCAACATCAGATGCTCATTAACTGTAAAAGTCATTTTACTGAAAAATATTCAATAATTTAAAAATCCTGAGGTTTTTTATCACAACAAAACAGCTATTAGTGTAGTCAGATCACTCATGCAGGCCTGAGAGAGTGCATGTGCTGTCTGCTAATGGCAAGCACATTATTAATGTATACAACTTGCCCGAGTACATAATAGCTGTTACCTTGTATTTAATATACGTCATAGGTAGACAAAAACACACACTGCTTTTGAAATAGCTAATTTGAGTTAGCCATCACGATGGAAAACTGTACTCAAGGCAAAAGAAAATATAATTTACCTCCATGTCAGTAAATATAGTAAAGCTCCGTCTCTTCCCAGACATGTTCCCACAGCTCCTTCACCAGCCAGTGATGCAGAACTACCTGGTGTGCAGGTTTCATATACAGGCTGATGGTAATTCAAGAGCACCTGCTATATACCACAGCTAATAGAAGAAATGACCTTTCGGATTGACAGGAAAGCACCTTGGTCATGAAACAACAACAGGAAATTGTGTGTAGGTTGACTGAGTTGCTGACAGACCACATTTTCTCCCAACTTGATGAGACTTCCTTAAACGCATCTCATCCTACTCCTGGTGAGAACGTGCTTTGCTGGCAACAAAGATCTTGAATGTTGATCGTGTAAAAGACCCTGTCTGAACTAGTCACTACAAAATCCTTTATCAATTAAGGAAAATAAAAATGCATCGCTGTAAGTGTTGATCTCTTCTCCACTGACAAAGGTGAACTAAGGAAAATAATTCAGATGTTTTATGTTGTAGATGTCTAAAGTTAGGGAAGAGGAATCCTGCCTTCAGTGATGAGACACTGTAAATAAGTCATTCATATCTGACAAAATATTTTTATTCCAATTACCTAAAACATGCAGGAAATAATTTACTCAGTCAGTAAGGTTATCCAAGGTAAGAAAAAGCACAGTTAAAAGTATTTATTGAGTATTTCAGTCATGAACTTATGAAATGTGCTTTTAGAGAATAAATAGTAATTTGACTTCCTTTATCATAAATAAAAGAGATAACAGCATTTCATTATGCTGATACCTTCTACAGTTACGTAATCTTGCAAATGGCATCTACCCGGACAGTACTTTGACACAAATACAGTCTTGAAATTAGTGGTCTGTCTTCATTTTCTCAAAATATCTCTGACTGCTGGTCATTTGGGTTTGAATGTACCAAATACTGACAAAATTCTTCTGAAAATAAGATCTATATTGTATAGCCCTGAGCTCTGACTTTAGATACACTGGCTTTTCATGAACCACCTTCCTTAGTACCTGTTTCTGGGGCATAGGAGTAACTAAGGTGCATACCAACAGAGCAAGAATTGTATGTGTGAGCACATACTATCATCAGTGGAGAGCTGGGGTGGAATTTAATTGCTTAAACATAGATATCTGGCATCGTTTGGGGTGTTATCAGGTAAGGTACACCATCCTTCACTGGTGTGACTCACTGTTGTAGGCACTTAGCTGTAAATCCTCATTCCAGGCTTTGTAAAGCTAAATTCCAGGCTCTCATATTAGCAAATTTTCATTGTTATCTAAGTGAACTCACCACATGATACACTTAGGGCTGGGTGTAATGTGCAGGGTAATGGCTTGTGATTTCAGTCAGGACAGATGAATGAGTCAAAGCACCTGCTGGCTTTGGCAGCCAGATACTGGCTATCCATACCATTCCTGCTGTCAGAGTCAGGATCTTCGAGCAGTGGAAAGGTTATCATCTTGCAGATCCCTCAGAAAAACCCACACTCCTCTAACTATCAAGAAAGTGATAAAAAAAATGATAAGATAAAGCAGGCTAAAGTATGACAGAAATATTCTATTAGCTACAAGGAAAAAATCCTGTGAGATAACCACATTTGATATATTAAGATGAATGTATGAAGAGAAAGCTTTACTAACTTCTGAGCATTTTTGAACCAATAGCTATGAAGATTTCATTTTTTTTTTCCTAGTAACTGCTGTTTGATTCCATAATACAAATAAAAGAAAATTAGTTTTAAAATTCCATTCTTCATGTGTTGGCATAGAACAAAAAGTAGGTGGTAGAATGTGGGTGTGGAAATGCTTTGGAGAATGAGGCAAAATGATAAAAAATGAAATGGTATAAATTCTTGCATTATACAATAAAATCATTCTCTAGTTAAGAGAGATTCAGCTGTCCATGTCTGAGATCTGAACCTTACAGATCAGTGTCACAGGAAAAAAAATAAAAAGAAAAAATAATTGAAGAAAAAGTAGTGATGACAATAACTCTTACAGAACTTATTTATTGTTCTCTCTGTCTCATTTAGAGATATAGTGGTGTCATGACACTAATCAAGATCACAGTTATTATGGGCTTTTCGGTCTACAATACAGGAGTCTTTCAATCTAATTTCTGATATTCTAACAAATACAAGACGTCTGCAAGCACTTACCTTAGTACCTCCAAGCCCCAGAGCAGCCAGAAGAGACAGAAATGGATCTGGCACAAAATCAGGACACATTGTTCCTTCTTCTTAGCCTTAATATGAAAATGCTTCTCAGCTGCTCTATTTGAGACAAGCTTTGAAAAAAGGCACGTCTGAGCCCAGCTGAGCAGGTCTGTATCCATCGCTCACTATGAGCCACAAGTCTCTATCCACAAGTGTTCTGTGCTCCAAATGATTGTATGGCACTCTTATCACACTACAGACGTGTCACTGGTGGGCCAGCTGGAACCAGACTTCTTCTACATTTATCATATTCATGGTGTTTCCTATTGAACGAGAAGTATAAAATAGGGAGTCCCAAATTATGTAAATTAATGCAGAAGCCAAGTAATTCTGAATTGCTAGAAGTGACTGCAGAAAAGAAGTCGAAATAATATTTCTTTATAAAAGTTGATATGTCTATGGAAATCTCCTGAAATAGACGATTTAAGTCCTCTCTCTTGGGATATCTAATACAAGGTTAGGTGAAAACACAAAGTCCTGTAAAACCCATCCAACTCTTGCAGAAGAATGAAACCGGTAACTTGTCAAGTCTATACAAGACAACTCTCCTGAACAAGCGAGTGTGAGCCTAGGTCTGACCCTTCAATGCTGAGTACTTCTTTCAGTACTTGGATTTTATTCCGTTCACTTATATATTACTTTTGTTTTACTTATGGCTGATTGTTTTAAAGCAGCCTGTGTTGATCACCACTCACTCTTTTCCTCCGGTATCTAAAGCATTTTGCAGTTCTCATTTGTGAGAGGCTTGAACCTCGGTCTTCATTCTGAGTAGTAAGTGGTAAGTAGCGTCATAAACAGACTCTGACATTTTATTTTAAGGTTTATGACAATTAATATTACAGGGAACTAAACTCTGACTATTTTATCCTCTCAGGAGTAAGTAATGCAAGAACAATTATTGGTAACATGACAGCAGCTCTGACAGCTTGTTCCAAAAGGCGTGATTTATGGCTGGATATAAGATACTGTTTATGTACCCAGTTATTACTTATTGATCTCAAAGCACTTTTCCTACTATGTTTTAAAAATACTCACTTATTTCTTCTCTTGCATTTAACATATTTTTTCTTCTTTAGACAAATATTTTTCCATTTCTGACCTCCAGATTTCCTCTGATTCATAGTTAAGGAATATTTTTTTTTTATGGGCACAGATATTTTTTGCCTTCCAGACATTTTTGAAATACTCATATTAACATACATCACTGCAAAGGTGCTCCAAGGAGGCCATTGCAGAGGATGCAGCAATTTCTCCAGATGTCTCCAGAGCATCGCTTTCCCTGTCCTCAGCACATTTACATCACAGATCCTACTCAGATAGCAACACATTACGGGTTTTCTTTTATGGTTCCATTCACAGGATATGATCCAGAGCTACCCCACATTCTCTGGAGACAAAAGAATACACCCTCAACCTCAGACTCCTCCAACTGCAGCTCTCTCAGTTGTTCCATTCCTCTACCTGGCACAGCAAGAGGGGGCAGGATGGCCAGGGTAGGTTAAGGAGGGCATGGGATGCAGGATCAGGACCAGTAGAGAAAGAAGGAGGAAGAACAACTGATGACAGAGGAGCTATGAACAGCTGTGAATGATTCTACAGGATCAGCCAACCAAGTAACTAACTCCTCTCTTATCTGTTTTTCAATAACCACAATATGAATTGTTCTCTTCAAGGAATTTTTTCTTATTCTTTTGGCCTCCTTCTGGGAGATTCAGCTGATCTGTCTTGTTTTTAATTTCTGTGGTAAAGTCTAGCAGTGACATTTTTATCATTTTAGTGATTTTCTAATATTATATGTGAATATAAACTGCCTGTGTGTCAATCCTCCCTACAGCTCTTTTTCAATAACACAGAATTTATATTCTTTTGGTCATATTCTTTCAAAAATAGTGCAAAATGGTTCTCTCATTCATTCACCTCTCACTTCTCTCTCAATATATATAAAAAAATAAATTGCCCCCAAAGATAAATAGAATCCCACACAATCAGAATCCAGGAAGACCATAATATTTCACATAGCCTTTAAATCCTATTCACAAGCACTTCTCAGAAGTGTCTTCAAATAGCTGGTTTGCACTTTCCAAGCGTTTTACTAAAAATGTGAGCTGGTAAAAGAGAACGGGTTTTAGCAACTTGGAGTGGATCCCTGAGGACCTGCATCTCTTGGGCAACCCGCACAAAGGTGGGGACATCCTCAGAGAGGCTGAAGCATGTGGAGGAACCCATGCCAGAGAGGAGGTAAATAAATAAGAAGCAAGCAGCAGGATATGGTTATAAACATGGTCCCAATGCCCTAAGATTCCTGTCACCTTGCGAAAGGGATTGAGAGAGTCTGGGTGAAGCCTGTGTCAAAAAATAAGGGCATTCAAGACTAGAAAGAGAAGGGAGAAGAAGAGTTGAAAACAGCTCTCACCAGCAAGAAGAGAACAGGTAGTGACAGTAAGGAAAGCAGGAAAAAAACTGTCGCAGAACAGCTGTGATAAACTCTCGATCTTCTATTAAAAACCTATGTTTTTTCTTTATTTTCTGAGGCAGCCGAGAATGGCACTGTCCAAAGTGCAACAAGGACTAACAAAGACTAGACAGAATTTTTGACTCCAGCATAAACGAATTCTTATCTGAACAGCTTTCATGTCTGTCATTATGCAGATTGATAAATTCCAAACATAAAGCACTAGATATCATAGAGCCATAGGATCAGCACTAGTGTTCGGTATATTGGATGGAAAATCATAAATTTGATTTCTCCCTTTTGAGATCACTTGCAAGGAGGGAAGAAATAGTAATCGTAAATAGGAAGATGTGGTGATATTCCTGTCCACAAATACTTTATTAATTCTTGGAAAAAAATTCATAACAAATAAGAAGAGAAAAGAAAATGGGCACCACTGACATGAGTTATTTGAGGGACTAAAACCAAACGAAATAGTAAAATTTTAGGTGAATATTTTGTGTCGTCATTGTTACGTTGAAGATTGTTCAGTTCAGGCACAGCACTAGATAAAAAACAGTGTGTGGAGACACATATGTAGCCCGAAAGGATAAAAACTTATATGAGTGACATAGAAATAAAACCATGACATTTCCCAAGACCTCAGACTGTATCAGAGGGCAAGAAATTGCTGGGGAGCATATGGTTGGGAATTGCAGTTGTTGATTTGAAGCTTTAGAGCTACTAAAAGAATGCAGAGAAAATTTCTCTATGTTTTGACCTCCGACCAGCACTTCCCTCTAACGAGATTTGCATTCCTTTTTCTTTCTTGAGTATAGAAATACATCAGGTGGTCAGAGTGCTGCTCCTACAAATATCACAGTACAAAAAGAAATGTAGGTATGTGGCTGAATTGTGCTGTGATTAAATAGACTTTCCTCCCAAAGAAAATTAAACCAGTATGATGTTATTTTTCTAGTTTATTGCCAAGTGGTCTGTGTGCAGTACAAAACCCAATTGTGTGATGAATCATATATAACTATGATGATGAAGATACATCCTCCATCTTAGAAGCAGTGCATCAAAACAGACTGCAGAAAGTGGGAGGCTCTGCTCCCTCTTGTGTGACTACTACACAGGCACAAACTAGTAATGATTTCCTTGCTCCAGGCCATAACATGAAGAACAGAAAAACCAAAACATGAGAATGATTCTTTTTTTTCCTCTTAATCATACAGTTAGGTCACTAGAGGAAATACAGTGTTGTGCACGATCAGCTCTATGTTCTAGAGATTACAGCCCTTGCGTCAGCCATATGTAAAAGTAGAGTAGCTGGTTTGGGACTGGTCTGCTGGTGTTGTGGAGTGTGGGTGAGACTGCCTGTACACTTTCTTTCCAAAAAAACTTTGCACTTCTCATTGTTGAACTTCATGGCACAACCCTCTGGGGGGGGAGATCAGCCACTCCTCCCAGTTTTGTGTTGTCTGCAACAAGGCTGAGGGTCATCCTGTCATACAGATCATTAATGAAGAAGATAAACAGGACTGGGCCCAGTGCTGATCCCTGGGGTGCAGCATTAGTCACTGGTCTCCAGCTCCTGGACCTGGCCATTCAGCCAGTTTTCAACCCACGGGCTCATCCAGCCCATACATCACCAACTCCTCTACTAGGATCTCACACACAACAATGCAGAAGCCTTGCTGAAATCAAGTTAGACAACATGCACTGCTCTTTCCTCATCTTCCAAGTCAGTCACTGCCTTGCAGAATGTTATCAGGACTTCACAGACCCTAAAATGAAATAGAAATTTTCTTTGCCCCCCTTTACTCTTTTGGACACACTTAAAAAACATTAGAGACACTGAAAAACCAAAAATAGCTAAAGAGAACGCATGTCAAATGCTGGATCATTTTGAAAGAAAGATTAGTAAATGATTTAAACACTAATTAAAAAACCTAGGCCCAACATGAAGAATTTACTTGTATGTGGATTCATAATTAATTGTGATACTTTCTGCACAGACTAAAAATCCATCATGAAATTAATTGAACTAATATTTAAAAAGAAACAAACACTGTGTAACATTTGGAATTACTTCAGTGCTATAGTAGAAATTAGGAAGGTGTATTAATTTAAATCCCTTACTGCAAACAGGTTAAATTAAAAATCTGCAGCCAGACCTAAGAATTATGTCAAGTCAATAGAACTCTGTACCAGTGTAAACTAATTTAAGTATGAATTTTTTTCAGTAATATTTTACAGAAGTGTCAGTCTGTGGAGCAGACTTGGTCCTGTGCAGATTTTGTCAGAGAGCAGTGATGGCCATGGCTGGCAAGGCTGTGGGGACCTGGAGACCAGCCTTGCTGCAGCATCACAGGGCAGGGACTGATGGTCCCAGGGGCTGACAGGGGGTCCTGGGCTGTACTCAGGGCTGGCAGTGCCTCAGGGACCCAATAAATTTTATGATGCATGCAACCCCAGATCACAAATGAAATTCCATTTTGTGAAGGGATTGATTGCCCGAGTAAAGCATAAAACTTTATGGGGTATAATTGGACTTTAAAAGCAACAGTCCAGAAATACCAGCTCCCCAAGAACAGACAAGGTACATCCTTCAATGCATGCCACAGGGACAGAACAACTCTTTCTTTAATGATGGACAAGAGCAGACGTGCATCAGACTGCACAGAAACACAGGACAGATAAAACTGTGCTGGCGAAAACTGAGCCTGAAGCAAACTTATTTTGAGGACCGGAAGAAGGTTTTAAGGTTTCATCTCCAAGAGTTTATTTTCAAAGATATATTTTCTGTCTAGAAGATTGAAGCTGCATTCACACAGGACATTTCATCTGCAGGAAGCTAGTTGAAATATACATATAGGTATGTATATAATTGAGATTAACACAGAAAAGTCAAAGTAGTGAATGCCAGAACTAGGACTGCTTATGTAACCCATTTCTGCTTGCAGGAGATAGTCTCGAAGTTAGAAGTCATCTCTCTCACATATGTCTATTTCATTTACTGCATGGGGAAGGGATTCAGATTACTGAGTCATCTTTAAATTGAATGGGAATTCAGACAGAAACATACTCACTCTGTCCCCATTAGAGGAAAGCATTTAATTAACAAGCCAAACATTTACATACAGCAGTTGCATATAAGGGTCAGGTCTGAGTACAGGTGTCAGTAGGTACCTTCTACATCTTCAACAACTGGGTTGGTTTGAGCACTTATTCAGGAATGAGGGAAAGAATCAGCTTCCCTGTTTAGTGTCACATTCTGAACTGCAGTGAACAGAGACCTCCAGCCTCAGCATGCCCGCTTCCACAGATGGCCATCTTCTAATTTTCCAAACCATGAATGATCTGACTCTAAACTACAAAGGTACTTTGGTGTCACTTCTTCCAGTGTTATAGTTGATGATATCCATCACAATTTTGTCTTTCCAGATGAATATTATGTTCCCTTAAACACTGTCTGGAAAACCGTAACCTAGGGAGGGAACCTTGTACCTTCCCAGGACACCTACTGCTTGGGTCAAAGGAGGTGCTCCAGGGCAGGAGAAACAAGAGCTGGGAAACTGCAGTGAGGAAGAGGAAGATGCCTGCCCCAGAAAGAGGTAAAAAGCTTCCCTGAGTCCAGAGGGATGGAGCAGAGAATTCTCCAAATTCCATTGAGCTGTCTGGAAAGAAAGACCTGCTCCACTAGCTACAGCAGATGAGCTAGACAATAACGGAAAAAGCCTGTTTTCTTTTCATTAGTTTATTCAGTGTCTTTGTGTTTTCAATATTTAAAAAAAAATAATATATAACTTAGTCAAAAAGAGTGTGTTCTGCATTCCCCCAAATCTCACAAGTCTCCCCCAAGCAGACACACAAGATTAGGCCTTAGTCAAACAATGATGCCACCTCGTTGCCACGGGTGCTGTCAGAGTTCCCTCCACAGCTTTAAGAAAATTCTTTTCAATGTTTAGTGCTTCCGCTAGCAAGTCAGTAGCGAACCCTCCACTTTTAACAACTTCAGGTATTAATTTTTGTGAACAGGAATTTATTCTGGATTTTTAAATAGATATCAAATTTCCCAGGCAGCTCTAACTAATGATACTGTGTCAGAAAGTTTTCCTGGTCCTTAAATAGACACATTTCGTCTTCTTGCTATGCCTGTCTTGCTTAGAACTGTTATTTTACATAGTGCCAAAACATACAATTTATGTTTTTAAGAGATGAAGCAGATGTGTACTGAGTTTGTAGCCATTTAAGGCATTTTTCTTCACAGAAAGCTACATCATGAAGCATCCATTTAAACTCTCACCTGCCCTCTGCTACATGAAAAACTGTACTCAGAAAGCAGTCTTAATAAAGCAATAAAATTTGATTAATTAAATTCTTCTGCCTTGCTTTCTCTTAAGAACATAGCAAATGCACTTTTATACTCTTCTGGAGTCACAGATCTGTATAATTAAATCCTAATATTTTCAGAGGAATAGAATAAGTTCTTCCTCAACTACTTTCCATCTTGCAATGACACATTGTGCCTTCCATACACAGGAGTGCAGACACACCAGTTTTTGTTAGTGGGGGCTTTTCATTCTGTGGGGAGATTTTATCCCCTCCCACACACACCTGAGGTTAAAAAAAAAAGTTTTTCCGTTCCATCAACTTTGTGTTTTTCCTGATGAAAAAAACCCTGTGATTAAAACCAAGACTGCTCACAAATCTTACCCTAAAAATGTATGAGCCAACAGGAAGTGCTCACTGAGGAATTAGAAATTGAAAATTCCTGTTGTGTCATTGATTGATGTACATCCTGCACCAGAAAAGCAATTTATATTGGGTTCATACATACACTGAGTTGGTTTCTCAACTGTATATAACCTACATCAATGGTTCCAGCATTGCTGGCTCTCCTGCTTAATATTATTACCTGCTTTCCAGAACAATATCTCCTGAGACAAAACTTTCTGGGGCTTCCTCTACTGGCAATAGATATTTTTCAAAGATAATCTAACTTTCATTTCTAGAACAAAAGTATCTGTCTGTAGTTTAGTTCAGCCCCTGAAGGAAACAGGTCAAGAAACAAAAGCAAAGCTCTTCCAGTGTTATCATACCTTTGGAGTCAGGGAGCCCTTATATTACATTTATCCCTTTTTCTGGGGAAACCCATGTTCTCTTGGAGGTGGGGAGGAAGTTTGCACTTTAGAGTCCTTCCTCTGTGATGTGAAGAAGGGAATACTAGAGATGAAAGGAACAGAGTAGGAAAACGACCAGGTCTAATGTCTTCCTTCTCCCTCATATCCCACATTGGTTTATGCATGAGACAAAGGCAGGTATTCCAAGTGCAGCAGCTGGAAAGCAGCCATAACTAAAGAGAAGGCTTGTGTATCAATTCTCTTGCCTGTAAATTGGATTAAAATGTTAAGTTAGCATTTCTTAGTGGCAGACAGCTTAATTGCTATAGAGTTTTCTGCAACAAATCAGTCACTCTCAGTTTGAGCTACTCAGCCACAAAGCTGAAAGTTAATACAGGTTGCTTTCCACAATCCACTAATAACAGGAACGCTGCTATTCAGCAAACCACAGTGCTTTGCAAAGTGTTTTGTTTAACAATAGCCTAAGTGTGCTGCTAAGTGGCAAGATCAAACACAGTAAGAATCCACCAATTTGTGCACCCCTGCAAGGCACACACTGGACGAAATGCATGGGCTGTACCCTCCAACAACCCTGGATTAGCTCCCACATTTCTGAAGGGAAGGCAGATTTGCACTGTATTTGGGGTGGGATGGTGCCAGTCTGTCAGATTCTGCTCCCCTTATTCAAGACAAGCCGACCTTTTCTCAGCAATGAGTGGATGGAGATGCGATTTAGCAGGAGACAAGGCAGTGTGTGGGGGTGGGGGCACAGCACCAAAAATGTCATGAGTTCATGCACATGCTTAGAGATTTCAGTATCCTATTTCAAGATGTGCAGACACTTGGATGATGAGCCCCCTCCGTACCTTCACCTCCTTTTTTTCCTAGATCAGGTAATTTCACCCAGCCTGTCTCCCACTTACAATCAAAAACCTCCATGAGATGTTCCCTCCCTCCTCAGAAGAGAACAGTTCTGTGTATCTGCCCAAGAGAAGCCCCTCAGTGCTTGAGAAGGGTCTTTTCTCATAGCCTCCACTAACACAAAAATCCTATGTTCCTTAATTGAGTAAACCATAATTTTTATAGCCTCTTGCTGCAGGTACAGTTACTTAAAATGCCTGGAACTGTTTCTTATGCTGTTTATTGTCTTTCTCACCACTCTGCATGAGAGCTGGCTGTACTGATTATCAGCTGCTGTAGTTAGCAAGGAAATAATGTACGGTGGATTTGTAGGATAATGGGATTAAAGTACGCTTTAACAACTATCCCAGAAGGAAAAAAAAAAAAAAAAAGAGAAAAAGATAAACAGACCAAAAAGTTGAAAACTACAGAGAAAAATAAGGCACAACAGCATTGGGTTTCCTAGCTCACACAACGGCCTTGCGGCTGCCAATCTTTTGAGTAACACAGACTTTGTTCTACTGAAGCAATGTGGAGAATATGAAGAAGCAGACAAAACTAATTTCATGTTTGAGTTGTCCAGACTGATATAATATATTTCCAGAATACAGAAGCCTGTGTTCTGCGTGACAGATTTTTTTTTATCTTTTCTGGTGAACCTGTATTTGGTGTAGAGAAGACTTTTTCAGCTACCTATATTAATATTCTAGCACATCCTCACACGCCAAATTAGCCCTGGGGCCAGGAAAAGCAAAATAAATAGTCAGGGTATCAGCTAGACTGGGGATGAAGAAAGCAAAACAGGCAGGCGGCTTGTTCGGCAATTTATAACAAGCTAGCCACACAGACTTCTTTAATTGTGCTACATTAAGTAACAGAAATCAGGACTGTGGAAAGGTCTCAGGAAAAGAAGGGAAAAATGGAATTCAAATAACTGTGATGGAACAAGGCTCAAGCTAATGACAGACAACCTGAACTGGATTAGAACAAAGGAAGAAGAAAATTATTAAAAAGTAGATGGGAAGTGAATTCTTAGAAAAAAAATGCTGGGCACTCAAACAGGCTCTCCAAGGAAGGAGAGCACCGAGCCTGACAGAGTTCAAGAGGTGTTTGGACAATGCTCTCAGGCACATGGTGTGATTCTTGGGGTTGCCCTGTGCAGGGCCAACAATTAGACTTGATGATCCTTGTGGCTCCCTTCCAACTCAGCGTATTCTGTGATAAAGTGTGAAAGTGGCAGCATAAAGTAAGTGAAAAAAATCACGTTGGAGAAGAAAAATTAACATCTTCAAATGTATGACACAAGAAATTAATTGAATTGACAGAGTTATTTATAAGATTTTAAATTCATTTATTGCCTGAATACCTCTGATAAGAGTTTAATTAAAGCACAGTCTACAGAATTTTTTTAGCTTGGTTTCAAACAGATTCTTAAGATGCCTGTGTTTATGACCAGCAGTACTGTGGGTAGCTAGGAAGCTCATAAAACCAATGTTCTTCAGGGAACAGGAAGCATCATCTTCCCTATCTGTGCTGGTTCATGCTTGTTTTCTGTAAAAGCCTCCCTGACTGGAATCCATCTTACCAGAGCTAGCAGTTCATTTAGTGCAAACTTACTGACCAGGCTTCTCCTATGGTCTGTAGAAATAGGCACCCGCAGGCACGGGTCCCATCAGTTGTCCTAGGTATACACTGGGAAAGGAGGAAGAAGAAGCAGGCTTAATTTTCACAAATTAAAATGGAGTTCGTTTAAAACTTTCTAAATATAAATGTAGTAGAACACTGGTCTACAAAAATTCCAGAGACTGGCAGTATATTTTAAAGAATCACCTTTGCAGAAACACTTTCTAGTATAGTTAGACTTATTTTTGCCTTATTCTTTAAATACTGCAGGACCAATAATTAAACCAGATCAATTTTATTCAGCATTTTTAACTTTGGATCCCTAACGAATTTCCAGAACAGTTTTAGATCCCTTTGGAAATTCTACATATGTAGAATATAGATATAATTCATGAAGGTCAACAACAAAAATAGTTGAAGAATTACTGTATTAAGGAAATTAAAATTCTTTGTACATAGTGTTCTGCATTAAATCAAACGGAATAGTGCTGACACTTCTTCTGGCAAACCAAAATGAAGCACAGTGCATTTTGGTTGCAGATCTTCCCCATCCATAAGACTTTTTCATTTTTTAATACTAAAAAGTTCACATGAACTCAAGTAGATGATCATACATATTATTGATATCATAACTGTTTATTTGCCACCTCACAGTTCAGGGTTCTTTTTCTTTTTGGACAGAATTGAAGTTTCAGTAAACCATCTCTAAATAATGGAAGTAATTATTTATCTTCATTTAGCTTTTACACTGGAACATGAATTGCAGTACAGTGCACAAGATTTGGGGTGCAGTGACATGCCTCACTCATATCAGGGAAGCATTACTACAACTAATATTTGAGCACTAATAATCAGGAATTTGTATCGCATTAAGCATTATCAACTGTCAAATGTTCAGAAAAAAAAAGCTGTCAAGGATTTCATTAAAATAATTTCCCCTAGCCAGCCAAACCCTGAGTTAAAACATCTTTATGAATATCTTAATTTTGTGATAAACACTAGAGGCTGTTACAGCCTTTCCTTGCCATTCTAATTTGAGGTCATCAATCAATGCAAGCATAACACAGCAGCAATTTAATAGGCTTCATTTTCCAAGTGATCTCACTGTTCAAACTAAAAGTAAAATTCGCTTTCAAGGCACAATAGGAAGAAGAATGCATCCTTTACTTTGATAGCCGCCACTTCCAGGATAAAGTGGTAAAGTTACAGGTTTTCTTTCAATTTCATTTCAGAGAACTAAAAATACCTGATAACTTCAACTATTTTTAGAGTAGAGGGCAATTTATGCATTTGCTATGCTTTCTCAGGTGCAAGGACTTTTCCAGTGTAAACTGCATTACTTTAATCATTTAGACACAAAATAGTCTGCATTACTGCAATGACAAAGGACATTATGTCTCCAAGTGAAGTATAATTGATATCAGACAGATGACTGCCCTGAACAATCCGAACTGAAAGCGAGATGTTTCTTCAGAGATGTTCAGAGACAAGTCATCTCTTCAGTTCATAACTGGAAGTGTCTGGAATCAGGGCAATGAAAGGATGACAGGGCAGTGGTCACCAATGAAAATTCTGAGAACTGCAAAATTGAAATGGGATGTCGGGTTTCATCAGGCCCTGTAGCACCCACGTGTTCTCATTTTTAGATCCTCTTTATTTTTTTTTTACTCCCCCTTAATATTTTTCATGGCTGCAAAATTTTCTAACATTATTTAGTTCTTCTGGCATGTCAGTAGCGCAGAAGAAATTTAAGTCTAATTTACAAAAGCACATGGCTAAAATTGCTTTCCTGTTATTAAGATATTTAGATATGGCACTTAAAACTTCAGCAATCCCTGACCCTAAGGGCTGAAAATCAGTGGAAGCTCTCCACCTTAAATTTCCATGGCCACACGATGACAAATAAAAATGAAATGCATAAACCTCAGACCAGCTTTTGAAAGACAGATTCTCAGATGTGAGGCCCCATGGAACTGACTGTTCTGCACCTTCGGAACAGACCTCTCTTGGAGGGAGTTGGAGCTGTCCAAAGACTCATGAAATAAGAATGATGAGTACTTGAGTTCACTGTGGACGCTCTTACTTTGTGCTACACACACATATTCATCTGGAACAGCATTTAGTCAAGAAGTGGGAATTAAATGAACCTGACATAAATAATAGGACCATTTGATTATCACTGTCACCTACAATGGATCACATCAACTACGGAACAGCTGGCAAGATGTACCATGCCCTTGTTCAAGTACTAATAAGCAGCTCTGCATGGGCGGTGCTTTACTGACACTGAGTGCTTGTACAAACCTTCACCGTTCGTGCTGCTGGTAAGGATGCCTGGCTGCTCTCATTGTTAGCCAGTATTATTTGTATACTATTCAAGAGCCCACAGCAATAGAACAGAACCCTGTCACAAATTAATGGGTCTCTACTAACTGGAAATGTCAATGCAAAAATGAATTTAAAGATGCTAATTTTTCAAGCAACATGCATCGCCTGACAGCACTTTATTACAGCAATGTTATCTACTCCCTCCCCTGCCCACGGTTTAAAAAGCTACTGCAATAAACATTAGCCAATTAGCTACATCCAGCATTGCCTTTTTGTTTTCAATTTAAACATAAAAAATTTAATTTACGAATGGGCTAAGAGCTGCCTGGCATAATGGAAAGTATCCATGCCCATGGCAGGCGGGTTGAAACTAGATGATCTTTAAGTTCCCTTCCTCAGGGGAGGAGTTACGAGCACTGCTTAGGTCAGTCACACACGGATATATATTCAAGGTCTGCATAAACCCAGCTTGGGGCAGAAGCAGCATTTCTATTTCTGAACTCTACAAAAATCATAGCATGAAGTTCGGCCCAGAGTAAAAATTAACAGCACTTTGGCAAAGCAAGCACACAATCAAAAGCATTACAAACTACTTTGCAAAAAACAGACGTGAAAAGCAGTTCAAAGTAATGCCTGATGCTTCTAAAGTATTAGAAGCACGCATCAGTATTAATACCAAGCTATTTATGACCACTCCTAGCAAGTGTTCCCTAGATGTGGATATGCTTCATATGTCTATTTGTTTCACATTTATTGTCTTACAAATAGCCTACAGCCTTTTAGTTGAAGTTCTAAGATGTTTCATAGCAAACATTTTACTAAAATCTTTTGGCTTCTCCTATGAGAAGTCATACAGTGTGAGACTGGAATTGCAAAATGACCTCATGACTCAGTAGGTAACACAAAGAATATTCTCCATTCCCTTTTCTTTTAATTTTAAACTTTTCATCAAACAGCAATGGATTTTTATCACAGCCAAGTCTTCTGAAGATGCTGCACTTCTCAGTTCACACTTCCCCTTTGAGACAGAATTCCACAGGGAGAAGTCCAGTTATTTAATGGCCAGACTGTTCCAGACTTACTTCCTGTCAAATATCATGAGCAGTGAAAGGGATTGTGGACAGTGATCTCACTCCCACCAGGTGAAGACCACTTTCAAGGTTTGTAAACAAATTTATCTGTTGTTCAAAATCAAAGAGTGATTCTCTCCATTAAAATGATCAAAAGCCTCTAAGGTTGGTATAGTTGTTACACAACACATCTGGTACTTCTCAGCAGTGAGAGACACTGTTCCCACTCACAGCCTCAGGATTTTCTTCATAGTAGTAAACAGGAGCACCTGCACCTGGTCCTTTTATTAATGGATATTTGGGTGCATTCAAAACCCTTCAAAATCTGCTTGCCAGGAACATTTAATCACTTCAGAGAGATAAAGGAGACCAAACCCATAAGTTTTCTTCTTCAGTAGACACATTTTCTTCTTTATTTGTAAACAGAACTATTTTTAACCCGGCAAAGTTTTCTGTAAAAAAAGACAAGCCTTCCTCACATGACCACCAAGGGTCCTGAACCTGCTAGAAAAGGAAAAAAGACTGTATTCAACTAATTCTATTACATTAGAAAGTAGTTTTGATTTCATGCAAAAAGGTTCTTGTTATTTTGAGCAAGTCCCTGGGAACTTTGCATCATGTATTAATCACGATCAAACAAGACTGAGTAGACAAGTATATAACATACAATACTGAAGGGAAAGTACCAGTTGGGGAAGGCATTCATAAGGGTTAACATAGCCCCTGCAGGTTAATGCCTAAATTACTTTCTCTAGCCAGTGAAGAAATAAAGGCTTCTCAGAGAGCCATTCAGAACTGAAGATTTGTTTAGCTACTCTGAAGCTCCCTGGAGGACATTAACTTGTTAACTTCAGAAGCAGCCTGCAGAGATTAGCCTGAAAAAGATCACACTTGCTTTTGTGAACACTCCCCAGTGTTTACCTTCCATCAGTGGCTGAAATTCACTACTGAGATGTGCTGTTGTATATACTGTATTTAACTCTGAACACTGTGCATTGCACACGGACTGAAGTTCACCCAGCTGGAGCTTAGCACTCCTGCTAGAATCACTGGAACAGTATCCACAGCACTGCTAGGACAACTGCAAGATTGAGCTTTTCCCAATGCCCCATTTAAGTGCTCTGTTTGAAGACCATCTGCGCGCTGCCATACAAAGGACTGCTGTGCCCCAGCAACTTCAGAATCCACTCATTGTGCAGTTGTGCTGGCACAGCTCCTTCGCTCACTCCGACTGCTCCTTCTATCACTGGAGCAAGCAGTGGGAGCTGGGCTTTTATGATCAAGCTAAACACAAAGAATAAGAATTCTCAACTTTTGAGACCTACTGTCAACAATTTTTATGATTTTTAGTAACAACAAGAAAGGAAAATGACCTTTTCATCTCAAACACAGAATAAAGTTGGATTTTGTGACAAGAACACAGGAAGAAAACCACACTGCTGACAGAACTTATTATCAGGGCCATTTTCTAACTTCTCCCATTCTACTGTACTTCATCAGATCATTGTGCTTTCCTCCCTGAAAAATGTCCCCAATAACTTCAAAAATTCTATCAAAATAATACCTCTATGATCTTGTATAAACCAAAAGAACAATTAGATATATTGGAAAGCTTTAGTGGGACTTTTCACAATTTATGCTTCTGCCAAATTTTTTTTCACAGAGTATCTTTGTAACAGAAATCAGCCATCCTTTATAAATGTAGAATACAGAAAAAAGACCCTTCAATTGACTTCAGCAAAGGTGTGACAAAGCAAATCACAAACAACACAAATCTTTTGTTTAACACCATTCAGGTTATAACCAGAGCTGAAGACAACACAACTGCCAGGTAGAGTTGATTTCCACAGTACACCATAAAGTATGGATAGACAGACCAGTACAAATCCAGGACACAGCACTTCCAGTCTTTTAATAACTCCCAAGGCCTAGAAACTTAAAGTTTCCTATACAACCATGTCAAACACGGCTTAACAAAATGAACTTGCAAAGGTTGAGTTAACTTTCAAAAGATTGCTAAATACATTTTAGCACTGGAATCAAGTCTCTTTACCAAACAGAAAAGCCATGTTCAGATGTTAGAGGCCATACTGAGACAAAGGTGTAATGAACAGAGTACTAAAAATACCAGTTACTTTTCCAAATGAACAAATTCTTAGCATGTTACATAAACTACCTGCAATGCAGTATGCCAAACAAATACTTCATGCTGTGTTATAACCTAAGTAACAGTGTGAGAAATGTTAGCCACCATATGAAATAATTTTTACATAACCGTCAATTATATAAACATCAGAGCATCCTAGTTTCAAAATGCATTTAACCATGATGGCCTTTCAAAAACATTGCACCTTTAGACAGGAAAAAAAAGATTTCTGTTCGTTATACTTCAGTATCAGGTGCTTTTTCAAGCATTCAGTCAAGAGATTTGCAGCTAAAAATTACAAGCAATTAATTTCGCTCATCCTAATTATATTGTGGCATTAGATTAACAAAAACTATGCAGTTTGCCCCTCAGGGCAGTGTTCTCTAGAATTCTGCACAATAACAATCTTTTGGCTTAAAATGAATCTCAAAGCATGTTGAATAAAAGCTTAATGGGATGAGTTTTTAATTATTATCAGCCTCTAAAAATATGAGAGGAACAACGTTTGCACTTTTTCATATAATTGTTTATTAAAGAAAAATACAGAATTTTACAATTTATCTTAAATTTGGAAGTTGTTTATAGTCAAATATTGATTTCTGAAGAGCTTTTCTCTATTTCCTCAGCTTACACCCACTCAGAAGGGCATTTCATACTTCTGCATTACCTGACACATTACCTGAACATCTTTCTAAAGCACGATGATTGCACAGGACAGTTGTATTTGCGAAAATACTCATTTAACCAAGCACTACAATACCCATTGTTCTTTCTGTTCAACTCAGTAGCTAACAGAAAAAAATGCAATATGGTAAGATTTTGCCAAATACATTAAATTACAGCGTAAATAACCAGTTCAACAAAAGCAGCAATTTCTCTACTTAAAATGCACAACTGATAGTGTACACCTGCAATTTATCATCTGAACACAAATATTTCAGTGAATCCTATGTTGTTTTCCATGTAACAGGCAGTAACAAAACCAAGACTTCTGGAAAGAACCAGTATTAGTTTACTGAAAAAGGAATGACATATTTGTCCAGTACCTACACATTCCCAAATTACACTACAATCCTTCTCAGCTGATGGCACTTCATGTGAGGAGACTAGGTCTCAAAAATTCTTGTAAATTGAGTTTAATTTAACTTCATAGTATGTCAAAATGAAGTCTTAAAACACAGAAACCTCTGTTCTCTCCTTTATCTCAAATACTTGCAGCAATTAAATCTTAGAATTACTTTGGAACATTTGGCAGCTGTTTACTTATTTGAGTAATAAAGTCCTGAAGTTTCCCTTCTACCTGAGCTTAATACTTGAGCCAAGTGAAAGCTGTTCCTCTAAACATGGGAATGACTATAGAAAAAAAAATACTGGGAAAACCCCAAACTTTTAGCACACAGTAGGAATAATTTCTTTGTAGCAAAATCATAACACAATTCCCTCTTTCAAGAAGTAGGCTCAACAATATCCAGTATTTTAAATATCTGTTGATGGTGGCTGTGTTTACCCTTGTGGTGTCAATAACACCTATAGAGAAGTCTGTCCTTCTTACAGCAACGTAACATTCAATTAGCCTATTCTTCTACTAGCCAGGGAAGAATCAGTGCATGAGTTAATGTACTTTAACAGGAAAATGAACCTTTATCTCTGTTTCAAAAAAAAAAAAATCAAATCCTGGGAAGTCATTTTTCCTTGCTTTAAAAAAGTCCAATTCATTAGCTGCATTTTGGGGTTCCAAAATAAATAGACCTCTGCCGCACAGCAATGTCACTTATTCCCCAGCTTTCAGGAGATGTTATGAGCTCCCAACTCGATCTCTGGGAATGAGCCGTAAATCTGAACCATGTTTTAGAAACACATTTCCTAAACAAAGAAAGAAAACAGGATGTATTACTAACCAAGAAAATACAACGTTACCTCAATAAACACATTTAAAGGATAGCAATGTTAGGTTAGTGTTTAACAGCTTCGTAGTAACTCCTCTGACATACCAGAAATAAATTTTTCATGTTTCCACAGAATTTTATCATGCCCCTCTTTTTCCAAAGAGCTCTTTATTTTACATAAAAGTGCTAGACCTTGCAAAGTTTAGCCTTTCAAACTTTGCAGTTCCACAGCTGAATGCCTGATTTCACTTATAAGCCATGATAATTTGAAGAACAGAAAACGAAGTTTTACTTTTCCATAATTATTTTTTTATCTTGAGGTCATTCATGCATTCATTCATTTTTAGTTCTCTCCTTGGTTCAGTACTTACTGACTTCTAACTTCAGAACCTCAATTATACTTTCCTTTTAGGACGGTTCTCCAAATGGTCAAGCATAAGTTAGTCCCATTTTAGAGTAAAAATCCCTTTCAACTTCTTATTTATTACTGTATTGTCTTAATCATCGTAATCTTTACAAGAAGACATAATAAAAAAATAGAAGTTTCTAATACTTAGACGCCTTGAATATTTTTTTAATGTATTCAGGATTGTCATTCAGGCTGCTATTTTCTTGTATTAAACGTAACATTTGAAAATGAAACCACATCACTAAGTGATGTATTATTTAAGTAATATATGGAACATTTACTTTTTTACTTTGTACTACTATTGCACAAAATAGACTATATGTGATTCCTTACTCAACCTCACATTAACTTTTAAGACAGAATAATGGCATTTCTCTCCTGAACATCCCATTCCAGGGACATAGAGTGCTCTCACAAATAAGATTAAGATACTTGACATCCGTTTAAGTTGTTTGCATATTAGAACAAAGCTACCCTTTTTTTGAACTCCACTTTTCCAGCATGTGGACCAGGATCAAAACCATTGTACAGTCAACATAATGAACCTTAGAAAATCAATTCAAAGGAACATGTTATCAAAACACATTCTGATCTTACAGATCTGCCAAGACCATGTACTGAAGAGATCTATAAAACTCACTGAATGCAAACCTGTCTCACCAACAAACTGAAGAACTGCTTACTAACCTTACTATCCTAGATGGAAACTTCCTATTGTAATCACCATCACAAAATTCGTAACGTTTTGAAACAGGCCACAGCTGCTTCTCATGGAGACAGTAGCTCACCTCACCTCAGTCTGTTTCCATCATTAATATCACACTGGTTTTATTAAAATTATGGCATACTATTCCCTGAACTATCAAGGATTTAAAATTGAAATCAATACAGGGATTAAGTGCTAAGCCTTGCTCTTTCAGCTTTCATTTCCCCTGCTCCATGAAATCATGTAAGGAAAATGAAAGTCATACTTGAGCGCTTTGTTTCAGAAAGGAGGGGAAATCGTGGAACAGTACAAAACCTCTGAAATCCCCAAGGATTACTAAGATTTTATTCCTGTATATCTTATTTTGGAAGTTTTTTGAAGACTAAAGTAACTGTTCAATCTGTAGGAACTCTGATATATGAAAAAAAAATAAAAGAAGGGAAAAAGGTAGATTTTATTTTGAGATAAAAATTAATGAGGCTGAACAGAAGATTATACCTAAATTATATATGTTTACTTGTAAACAGAGGAGGGATTTTGGTCTGAGCACTGGGTTTGGTGTGGGTTGTATTTTGCTGGTTTTGTTTGGGTTTATTTTGGAGGTTTGTTTTGTTGTGGACTGGTTTGTTTTGGTTTTTTCCCCAGTTAAGAGCAACCACTGCATTGCCAGAACACCTATGTTAAAAAAAATATAATCCATGTGCCTGATATGACATCTGGAGACTAAGGCAGTGATGACAACATTTTGCACTTGGATGCTTTTGATTTACCTGTTTCTTGATTATGAGATACTGTCTTATACTACTGAATAATTCCTCAATATTTATAAGATCTTAGGAGAGGTAAGGCAAATCAGCTGGAGATGTGAATTCAATATGCACAGCTGCAAGTACAATGAACTACTCTATGGATGCTTTCACTCAGCAGTCAAGTAGTTCTAAATACATTTACTTTAAAGGATTAAGCTACAACTACTTTGAGTTATATAATAAAAAAATGAAAGCTAACTGCTGAGGAAGAGAAACAGCCTAAGCATACCTTAAGCAACTTTACCATTTTGCCTAAGTATTCTTCACCGGTCATGTGAAAATGTGGCTTTACGTGTGGGTGATGATCTAGTAACTAAACTAAATTATTAGATTTATTATCTGTTTTTAATACACTTGCTCATGGGATCATAATGAGGACAGCATCAGCTGAGGAGTTTGCCTGAGGCACTACACCTCTGAAACCATAATCCAGCTGTGCAAAGGCAGGACAGAAGTCTCCGATGAAGCAGAAAGCCAAACACTTATTTGATCTTCATTTTCAAATGTTGTTGATGCAATCACAGACCTCAGAAACATGTCTCTACACTTAAATGGTTTCTTTTACAACTTCAAGGAATTCCCCAAACTAATGTCAAGCAACTGCTCTTCTAACCATCAGATACTGCTCTGTGCTCTGCAAGGATTTATTTTATACTCTAGTTTACACAGCTAAGTGTGCTGATAATACCTTGGGTTTTGCGGTTTTTTTTTCCTGTGGTACCTTCAATAATGACTGGCAGTCAGAGGGCATAAACGAGAGAGATGGATGGACGCATGGATTTCATGCAAAAACCAGAATAGCTGCAACCATTCATGATGTTTACAAGCGGGGGTAAATAAAATTACTCAGTTTTCACTGGATGACTGGATTCCATAAGCACCAAATCCATTTTTATTAGTACCTAGTAGGTGAGAAATGTTCATAACTTCCTATCAAGATACTCTGTTCCACTTTCTTCTCAAACAGTTTAACATTAGACTACTGTAATTATTTCCTAATTAGTTTAAAAGTATAGCTTTTCAAGAACAAGTCCACAAAATCTGCTTCCAGACAGAAGGCCATTATTGGTACAATTCAACCTCTGTACTATGTTTCCATGTATTTCAGGAGGTGATCAGGAAGGGCCTTACACTTTTCTGTGACAGAGATAAATTCTTCTCTCATAGCCAGCCTCCACATTTGAAATCAGGGATTTCTGACATGGAATCCCTTGGTGAGAACAAGAGAGCTACCAGCAAGAATCAAAGAATGATTTGATTCGGAAGAGACCTTTACGATCACCTAGTTCCAACCCAACTCTTCTGAAAACATGCTTTCCACAGCCCCTGGAGTTCCTGCTCTAAAACTCTTACTTTTTTAACGTATCTCATGAGAAGTGCTGATAAAACAGCAAATACTACTAAATTAGACATAGCGGGGGGGAGGGGGAATATAGCTGTTACTTGTTACTGCAGTAGCATGCAATACAGTATTGCTTTCAAACTGCACATTAAGTGCAAAGCTCTGAAGATCAGAAGTGCCACACTTTTTCACAGAACTAAATAAACAAACACTGAACAAAAAACCCAAACACTGTTCTTTGGATTTAACCTTTTACACCCTACAATGACTAGTTGTTAACTATGGGGTAATGCTCCTCCCATTTAAGAAGTCAAAACCTAAAATGTAGTAAAACCCCAAGTGCTATACATTAGACTGAAAGAAAAATAACAAGTTTTGAATACTGGGATTCCTATACAGTAACTTACCTGCTGTCTGTGCAGGGTTTATTCCTATACCATCTACAAAGAAGGAAAAAAAAAGAAAAAAGAAGATGAAACAGACATAGTACAACTTATTACATTAAATTTGCAGCTTAAAAAACATACCAACAAGATACAACTATTACATCAGGTCATCATGCAGCTATTTCCTATCTCCAAAAACAGCCTTAGCATGGGAACTAAGAAGAAACCTTCAGCACAGAAAAGTCCAAGCTATATATTTGCACAAAACTAAATTAGTGGTTTAGTATCTTCACCCCGTGCATAAGAAATTTAAATAATGCTGCAATATTATTAAATTCAATTTACAGTATGTAGAGTTTGTGAAATATGAGACAGTATTGATTTTATGAATAACCTTCACTGAAACTTCAATATAAAAACTATTAAAAAATAAATATCAACTATATTCTTACCGTTTGTTATAATGGCACTTGTTGCTGCAGGAACTTTGAACTAAAGGAAGTAAGAGCAGGACAAAATAGCATAAGAGACATAATTAAAGCAGAAAATATATGGGTAATATTAAATTATAATTTTAGCTGGTTCAGGTACAAAAAAAAGAGAAAAGAGTTCCTTCAGAGTTATAGATATAGCTAACTTTATTTAATGGAAATGGATAACTATTTTAGTAGTAATTCCACAAATGTAATAGAGATTTTTTTCTAATTATTGTGCAAATGTACACCTGAGACATGTACCAGGCAGCTCTAAAAGATGAAAGAAAAAAACCCAGTAGATACCACACAAATGAGATTTTTTCCAAACAGGGCAAGTCTGGTTATGATTTGGCAAATTTTAGGTCTCTGAGAGACGTCTCAGTAGAAACTTGCTAAGGCTAAATAGTCAGAACTTAAATCCTTCTTTGCCCCAAGAGCTTTTATCACTGAGAGGATAATGCACTTCCCCTGGAGAACAAATAACAACTTTGTCCAAATTTTGATCGTTTTCACTTCTACTTCATTCCGGTACTGTCAAACTGGTTCTTGAATCACAACACACTGTGTAAGTTACTTTTAAGCTTTTTGTTCAAGGACCAAAAAAAAAAAAAAGTAGCACAAAAATTCTCTCTCATCCTTTTCAATGCCAGTTCACAAAGGTGCTTCATTCCCGGGGAAGAGTTTAACAACCTTTTTTTGATCTTTGTTTACAATGCACTTCCTTCTGCCTGGTCTCAAAGAGATGCAAAAAGCTTCAGTGCTGATCCAGAGCAGTCTGAGGTCAAACAGCAAAACTCCCACAAATATTCAAAATACACCAATTAAAATAACGGTTTGCTAAATGTGAATATTTAAGTCAGTAATGATTCTCTAAACCCATTTCTCAGATGACCCTATCACTAACATTGTGGTTCCATGAGTAGGTGAAGTTAACAGGTTCAATGGCAACCCCCACCAGACGTGGCCCCTCCCTTTTAATATCTCCAACTACTCAGTCACACACTCGTTTCTGGTGCCTCATACTTGTTTATTAGACTTTTCAGTCTAGGTCTCTACGTACGGGTTGTGTGAGGACAGCCGTGTTAGTTCAGAAAAAAAATAACTGGGGAAAATAAAACATAATAAAAACCTCCAAATCATCATATATCTTTAACAGCATGCAATATTCTGTAAAATGGTCTCTTCAAGTAAATCTACAACAAAAACAATCCACAACCTCGCCCTCCAAGCTGTGTTTCCTCTAAGAACTTCTGTCACATTGTGGTGTAACAGTAACAACATAAGGAGACTCAAGACCTGGAATCCATTATCTTTCCTAACTATTTTATTACAATCACAATACTTGAGCAAAAGAAATTTTCAATAACCCTAAATTTTCCAGGTTCTCCTAAAAAGACAGAGGAGGAACTGCAAGAACAGACTCTCAGCTGAATTTTTTGTCAGTTAGATGAAGAAAGCCATTACGCTTCTGAGCACTTGATTTTACTGTTTACACCTAATGAATGTCTCCTAATCTTAGCATGCTTAATCTGAAACAACATGATACATCTCTTCAAATACATTATGTGGGCAATTTAGACACTTAATGGTATAGGATTCCATGTGAAAGACCAACAGACAGAAGCCAAAGAACACAGTCAATTTTTTGAATCTATCCCATATGGCTGATCTCAATACCTTCCACAATCAAAAACCATGTGTCTTCCAAAGTCAGAGATTACTGGAACTGAATGTGAAAAGAGTTTAAGAGTTTCCTAAATAATTCTAAAGAATTTTCTTGATATTCCACATAAGAAATTTTAATATTACGTATCTAACAGTAGTATCTTTAAATTCTCTCCATTGTCACAAATTTTGACATCAATGATATAAAACAGTTTAATTACAAAGAAGAACAGAAAGCACCTCAATGCCAGCTGCTGACAAATAAATTGTGCAAGGATCACTAAGTTTAGAATTCTGCAAGTTCTGCCAGGCCCCCACTGAGGCCAGTAAAATTGTGACCATCTGTAACCAATAGCGGTTCTTTGTGTTGAATTAACCTTCCACCATTAAAAAGGCTTTTGCTTTCAAGAACATGCAAAATGTTAAAAACCAGCATCATCACTCTCTACTTACTTCTTCTGCAGCAAACTTGAGGACGGCTGTGAAAGGTGTGCTCTCAGGCACGCTTAACCTGAAATCACAACACAAGTAAATATGTGGCTGCCAGAACAAACCTAAAAGCAATTTTATCTGCTATTAAACTACTAACTGAAACTTCATTTTTACCAATGGCAGTACTTTTGCCAAACCCATTCAAGCAGTATTCAAGGGGAGAATAGGTCCCTGGCGGGTGTGAGATGCTTCAAGAGAAGCATTTTTAGAAGAAAATGAGAACACCTCTAAGTTTCAGCAGATGTGGCAGATCTCAGGAGGTGTGATCCCAAGCTCCGTAGCAATGTCCTCGTCAGGAGAGGACCTGGCCTCAAGCTGTGGCAGGGGTGGTTCAGGTTGAACACCAGGAGGAATTTTTCACTGAAAGGGTTGTCAAACATTGGAACAGGCTGCACAGGGAGGTGGTGGAGTCACCATCCCTGGAGGTGTTCAAAAAAAACCTGAACGTGGCCCTTAGTGCCATGGTCTGGTTGACAAGGCGGTAATCGGTCAAAGGTTGCACTGAATGATCTCCGAGGCCTTTTCCAACCCGAATGATTCTGTGACTCTGTGGAAGACGCGCAAGGCAGTAGGGCAAAGCAGAAAAGCCCCAAGAGCAGGGCTAACCACGGACATGGCCTGTCATTCCGCACGGAGGGAGACAAACGCCTTTCCCGCTGGCAGAATGCCCCGCCGGGATGGCCTTTAGAAGCCATTCGCAATGCGCCCCGTTTTCATTTCCCCGCCGCCCCACGCAGCGCCGGCCCGGCACTCACACTTTGTAAGGCAACCGGGGGTCCGAGGTGAGCGTCACTTTAAAGGTGACCTTCGACCTGTGGAGAGAGCAGGGGGTTAGGGCTGGGTGAGGGAGCGCGGGGGGCTCCGGGACCCCCGCTCCCTCCCTCCCTCCCTCACTCACATGGTGCCGCCGGAACCGCCGCCGCTCCCACCGACACGTCAGCACCGTCTGTCGCACAGGGGCCTTCGCCGGCCCTGAGCTGCCCCAGGCGCGCCTGACCACAAAGGGAAGATAACATGCCCCGCCGACCCGCTATGAGGCAGGGAGCGGTCGTGTTCTTCCTCAGCACCTCACTAGAGCTGGGAAAGGGAGAGGCTGAGGGGTGGTAGAGACGCAGCGGAGAATGGGGGGGGGTTTCTAATGAGGCAGTGGCATGGCTGTTCCGCGGCTGAGGTAGGACCCCGGGGCACGGGGAGCCGGCGCTTCCGTAGGCGCTGGAGGGAGGCGCGGGCGGGACGGGGAGGGAGCGGGGCCGGGACGGGCGGGACCGCGGGGCTGCGGTCACACAGGGAGTGTGTAGGAATGGGGGGGTTTGGTTACCGGAGGTCACGTCTGCAGTGCTGTGTCCAGTTCTGGGCTCCTCAATACAAGAGGCAAGGAGATCCTGTAGAGGGCCCAGCGCAGGGCCACAAAGATAATGAGGGGTCTGGAGCATCTTACGAAAGAGAGAGGAGAGCTGAGCCTGTTCAGTCTGGAGAAGGAAAAGACTGAGAGGGGATCTGATTAATGCATATAAATACCCCAAAGACTAGTGCCAAGAGAACGGTGCCAGACTTTTCAGTGGTGCCCAGCGACAGGGTGAGGAGCAATGGCCAGGAATTAAAACACAAGAAGTTCCTTCTCGACATGAGGAACAACTTTACATTGAGGGTGGCAGAGCACTGGAACAGGCTGCCCAGGGAGGTCATGGAGTCTCTTATGGAGACATTCCAAACCCACTTGGACACATTCCTGTGTAACCTGCTCTAGGTGATCTTGCCTTGGCAGGGATTTGGAGTAGATGATCTCCATTGGTCCTTTTCAACCCTAATCATTTTGTCATTCTGTTTTGCTCTCAAACCAAAATGTTCTGCAGATGCTTGTTGAAGTTACTCAGGCAAAGGTGGATGCAAATACTTATTCCCACTCCCTTAATATTTAAAACTGTTCACATCTTCCTTGCAATGAGAGAGCTAGAAGTGGAGTTTTGTTTGGATAGTGATGTATACTTTTATAGCAGAAAAACAGCAGGTTCTGGTTTTGTTTGTCTGACTTGTGACAAACAATTTCTCTTTAGTAAGGTGGCGTGGAACTGAAAAGTAATTTTTGTCTTTAATGCTCATTTATCTGCTAATACAGATCATGACTGAGTTTCCAACTCTGATATGTCAGTATTACGCATATACAAGATATATTGCCAGATTCCTCTTGTATTTTCTGCTGTCTGCAGGAAGGACAGCTTTCACTGCAGATGAAGTGCTTCTTGTCGCACAGTGCTTGCCAGACTCGTGGCAAAGCAGTTTGTTGTGTTCACCTTAGCTGGGGTCTCATTAGGGTTAAGGTAGAAGAGATGCTGTACAAAAGGCAATTTCTACATTGGAGTTGTTAATTTTTTTCCTGAGGACTGGCTTGCAGCACAGACTTAAAATTCAGCTTTTCACCCTTATTCTGTTCTTGTATGAACATAGACCAAACTGAAAAAAAAATTTAAAAAATGAGAAGTTCGCAATCAGCTTGTCCAATAGCATTCATATTTCCCACTATCTCCTGCATCTATGTTACTGTGTCTGTTTTCGTAGCTGTATTGAATTTGTGGGTTGTGCACAATTTGTAATCCATTAGTGATCTCATGGCTTTTTCATTCCCCTACTTTTAAGAGATCACAGCTGAAATTAGAACTAATTAATAGTCATCTCTTAGTATTTAACCTTGCATTTAGTGTAGCTAAATGTCATCCCGTATTTATTTTTGTCCTTTTCAAAATCAGTTGGTTTTTTATGTATGTATGGTGTTATGTCTTTGGTTTATATGGCTCTCTCATCTGCAGCTTCCATTAATGCATTGCTCTCTCCTGTTCCAAGGTCATGAATGCAAATGTGAAATAAAAGACTGATTCTTTCAGCACTTCATTTCTGGCCTGTCACTATAAGTACTTCCCCTCTGAGGACATAAGCAGATCCAAATCTTCATGTTGTTGGAGCTGGACTGCATTTAGTACCCAGATTTACTTGTTTGAGCATACGTGTGTCATAGTGCTGAGAACAGTCTAAATCCAGGCCTGGCTAGTCCTCTGTTCTGGCCATGTGGTCTTGTCCTCAGTCAAGCAAAGGAACCAACACTTGTGACCAGGATCTGTTCAGGAAACTGATTTGGCAAAAACCCCAAAATTTTCCTTTTAGATGGTTTAATGTAGTTATCTTCACAAACCACCAACAAAGAAGGACGTGAGGAATCACAGCTAGTTGGAAGTGATACTGTACTGCACCTTAGGTCATCTTAAGGTGCTGTGGAGCTCTATTCTGAGCAGGCATCAAGAGTTTAATGGTAATGCCAGGTGGTGGGCTGACCCTGGCTGGATGCCAGCTGCCCAGGGAAGCTGCTCTGTTACTCCCCTCCTCATCTGGGCAGGGGAGTGAAAACATAATGGAAGGCTCATTGGTTGAGATAAGGGCAGGGAGAGTTCAGTCACCAATTACTGCCATGGGTCAAACAGACTCAACTTGGGGAAATAATTTATCAAACCAGAGTAGGATAAATAAAGAATAGAAATAAGATGAAATCTTAAAAACATCCCCCACACCCCTCCCTTCTGGACTGAACTTCAGAGTTCTCTACCTCTTCCACCCTGTGAGGTCCCTTTCACAAACTGCTCCAGTGTGGGTCTCTCCCAGGGGATCGCAAGTCCTGCCAGCAAACCTACTGTGGCACCTTGAGCACCTCCTCCCCCTCCTCCACTGACCTTGGTGTTTGCAGAGTGGTTTCTTTTGCATATTCTCAGTCCTCTCTCTGCTGTTCTATAGGTTTTGGGGTTTTTTTTCCTTCTTAAGTCTGTTGTCCTAGAGATGCTGCCACTGTTGCTGATGGGCTCAGCTTTTGCCAACAGCAGGTTCATCTTGGAGCCACTCCCCCTCCTCCCAGTTGGACATGGGGAAGCTTCTGGCAGCGTCTCACAGGCACCCATGTAGCCCCTGCCACTACCGAAACCTTGCCATGCAAACCCAACACACAGGGTCCAGATCGTCTGATGTAGATTCAGGAATCCAAGTGATTTCATAAAAGGAAGACCTCTCCAGTGCTGCAAATTCAGAATTTTCCTATGCTGTTTCAACCTGTTTAAAAAGCTGGCAGAGTTGATTTTTTTTCTTTATAAGAATTTACAATGAATAGCGGAAGGGGAATGTGCATGATTTTTCTCTGTATTTGAGAGAGTTAATGGGACTTGTCCTGTCTGCAAACAAGCCAGGGATGGTTTAGAGGACTGTATTTCACTGATGGGTTTATATGCAACATTCTCTTCAGCTCCAGAAAAACTGGTTCATTTTCAAAAAAAGTCTGCCCTCCTTTCCCTGTGAGTGAAGCCAGAGAAAAAAATGGAATTCCTTATAAAATTTGTTTTTGCTACAGCTCTTAATTACCCAGACTCAAATATGTTGTGTGATAGCAATGAGACCTAACTTTGACTTTTCTAGCTGTGTAAATGACAAAAGGAATGACAATTTCAGCAATTAATTAAAACAGTTTGGATCTCTGGCAATATGTAAACTCAGTTGTTCAACGGAAAGCTTTTAGGTCAGGAAAATGGAAAAAAAAAGTATAAACCAGAAAATAACAATATAACCCCCGGATGCTGTGGATGTTACTGAGATGAACTAGAATACCTTTGACAACTCTTTGGGCAAGGCCTTCTACTTGTTAATAGCATTGCAAGAGAGAAAATAACTGTAGTAAATAGAAGCTGTTCATCCCACGTGCCTATATTCCACTTGGCTGGACCTAGTTGAGAAGGAAAATAAACAGAACAATAGCCACAACACAGAGTAGAAAGTGCTAGAGAACTGTGTTTAAAGTAATGTTATTTAGCCTGCTTTTATTCTTTCCTGCTTTGTTTCGTATTCTCCCTTACTGTAGTCTCTGTTAGCTACGATATATTGCTGAGCATTCAGTTAGAGCTGCCCCGTGATACAGAACTGGGACTCACAATTGCCTGCTCATTCAGCAAGTCAACACGACCAGTTTGGATCTGGCCATAAAATTAAGCTTAATTGTTTGTATTTTTGAAAGATTTCTCCTTTGCTTCTGAAGCACACACTGTGACTTAAATCTTCTAACCTTCATTGCATTTCTATGTTCGTGAGTGCATGTGCCATTTGAAGAACGCCGGTTTTTGTGCTACCAAAGAAGTGCCCATGTGGAGGGAGAGCTTATTACATAAGCATCTATGCTAAGAACTCTGTGGAAGTATCAAATCTGAAATTTTAAGAAATGCAGTAAAATGTCTTCCACCTGCAAAATGTGCTTTTAGCTTGTCAATTTTGGACTGAATAATGAATGTTTCACTTCCAGGAATCCTTGGTGAAAAAGTACTGAATTAAGCCTTTTAGCAGGTACCCAGAAAGTTAAGTCTTGGTAGCAACATACTTCTATGCTCACAATGAATTAAATAATGAGCATTGCCAAGCAATGTGTTACAGAAGGGAGAAGCAGAAGAAACACAGCGTTTGTCCAACCAACCACTTCCATAACCGAGCACGTGGATAAGAGTCTGATCCCTTCAGCTCGTAGTGAGGCTGTGATTTCACCAGGTGGATTGAGTAGAGCTAGCTCCCTTGAACAAGGAGAGGTCCTGGTTTTTACCCCTACTTTTGTGTCACAATCTGTTCCTGGCCTCCTGGCTACTTCTTGATCTGTCTTTGTACTTGGGGGACCCAGCAGTGAGTCAATTCAAATCAGCAGAAGACACGGACATTTCCCTGCTGGCTCAGAGCATTAAATCAGCTCAGGGAAAGGTCTGAGCTGACACATCAGAGGATGCAAGGAGATCTTCCCCTTCTGACAGTAAGGAATCACAGAATCATAGAATTCTTTAGGTTGGAAAAGACCTTTAAGATCACTGAGTCAAGTGTTACTATGTTTGAACTTGATGGTCTTAAGGGTCTTGGGGATAAGGTTTTCTCTTGATACCATTTCCTGTAGTCAGGGTGCTGGAGTCCTCCTTTGGCTGGTACATCCCCTTAACTCTCCTTTTGCTCAGTGTGTTGGCATCTCTTGGCACTCCCATGATTTTCCCAAGCTCATCAGTGGTAACTCTGTGACCCATCCCAGTGCACGGAGGCACCTGCTTGGCTGCAGAATCCTCCTATGTCAGCAGGAGTCAACTGCCTTTCTCAAGCAGAGTCTGGTAGGACCCTTCGGTAGGAAGTTCAGCCCTCCAGAAAGGAAGCAATAGCACTGCATGATCTTTAAGTTGTTTTTGTTGCAGTTCGTTACTCCCTGATGATTGCAGATTCTATGTTTTCTCCTCTTTTTTTTTTTTTAAACAGAATTAGTGGTGTAACGTACCACATACATTTAGCCTGTTTAAACTAGCCTGTTGTTACACCCCAGTGAGAAAACTTTAACCTCCTTTAAACAGGGAGTTTCTACTTTCGTAAGCCTACAGCCCATGAGACTTTTGTTCCTTGTTGTGTCACTGCGTTTCTCTGTAAATTGTAGGCATATATAAGGTTTTTAAAAAGTGTTGTTAAGCCAAAGATAGAGGAAGACTATAACACTTTAGAAATGCCATGCAAAGTTAATCATCAGACAATTTGACACATCTTCATAATCTTACTTTAACAAAACAATAATTAAAACCTATTACAGTTCTCTTGTGTCACAAACATTTTACTAAAATAATTCATCCAAACGAGATGATCACATACAAATGTCATATTAGTCATATAGAAATAATGCTAGGTCTCTAGACTCCAGAAATTTTATTTTATGCATGTGTGTGGTTAAATAGTACAGATAACCACATATCAAACCAAGGATTAATCTTCTGAGTACCAGCACTGTTTTGTTTTCTTTTTTCAATTGCTTTGGAAAAGTAATTATTAAGAAATCTTTATCTTAATCAAAATGATAACGCAAGAATCAAGCGATAGGACAATAGGAAATAGCCCCAAGTTGTGCCAAGAGAGGTTTAGATTGGACACAAGGAAAAATTGCTTTACTGGATTTTCTTCACTGTTCTCAAACACTGGAACAGGCTGCTCAGGGAAGTGATTGAGTCACCATCCCTAGAAGTATTTAAAAGATGTGTAGATTTGGCACTGAGGGACATGGTTTAGTGGTGGACTTGCCGAGGTTGGACTTGGTGATCTTAAAGGTCTTTTCCAACGTAAAGATTCCATGATTCTATGATAATAAGCATTTATCAGGGTAAAAGTGCCAGGAAGAACCAAAATTGTGTATTCTTTGTCCTAGCTGACATTTTTTTGTCATGGAATTTGATTTATGTGGTAGGGGCATGACACCATTACATATATGTACTGTGTCCTATTGTCTAGAATTTGTTTTAAATCATTTTAGTTCTGAAGAATTTTCCAGATGAATAAGTTTTTGGGTATCCCAGTCATCTTAAAAATATTTTGAGTATCATCTCTCTTTTGTCATGATGACACTTAGGAATTTTTTTTAGTGATGACAATGCTTTTGTGATACTTTATTTTTATATGCAGGAAATGTTTTTAAAATGTTTTCCATAAGAGTCATATCCCTGTTTTAAATGGGCAGTAAGAAATAAAATTCCATCTTTTCATTTGAGACTTTTTAATAAACTGTAGTTATTCAGATCTGGGGGGAGGTCACCCATTCTTCTGGTGAGGAAAGAAAGACATTTTTATGGAAGATATGGATATAAAGAAAGCATGTCCAGATCTAGATATTTAACCTTTTCACTGCAATTGTTAAATTTATCAGAATTTTTTTTGCTTGATTATGCAATGAGGACAGTTATCTTCAACCTTGATAGAATATTTTATTAACTGTGCTTTGGAGAATTGTGAGGAGGCTGTATTTGTATAGATGTCAGTTAGTCACCAGTCTCAGAAAATATATGTACCTTTATTACCTGTCTGCTTCAAGCAGCAAATTCTGTGATCTGAGCATTCTGCTCTGAAATGGCCCAGTATTTATTTCACATAATTATGCAGATTCTTTTCTCCAGTAAACTATTCTGTGTGTTGATTTTCTTGTGTCCATCATCAGGCTGTGCAGTTCTGTCATTTAGTTTTACTACTGTTATGTGTTACAGTGGGTTGGCTTGCTACTGGAGATAAAATCACTTTATTTACAAGATGATTCAGAGAACTGGACAATACACACAAATGTATTGCAGACTCCGACAGTGAAACGTAGGAGTGCTGAGGCATAAATGCAGGCTAAGAATGGTTTTATTGTAGTATTCCTATTTTTCCTATAGAGAATAAATATAAATCCAACCAAGGTGCTTTTGCAATACTTACCAGGTTAGTTTTCTTATTGTGCTGTTTCATTTCTTAAGCAGGTTGGGCTTTATACGCAGATTTAAATTGTTACCAGCATGGTGAAAAATTCAGTGAGAGACCAAAATTTCATCCTTTATGTACAGCCATGATAAAAAGAACACCAGCAAGAGTCCTGATTCAGCTCCTACTGCAATTTAATTATTCATAAAGTGCCTAGGCTAATAGATTTTTTTAATGAGGAATACTTTTTTTTTAATAAACTTTAAATAGGTTATTCTAGTGACTTCACGGTTAACATTTAACTAAAAAGAACTACACAGATCCTTGCTGAAGTGAAGCAAGAAATTAGGCCGAATTATGTTTCCTTTTTTGAATGTAAATACTGGTGAAGAGAAGGAGACTAAAGAAGAAATTATTTTCAGGTCCAGGAAGTTGTGATTACAAAAGGCTTAGTACAAGATTTCAACTGTGATATACCTCACAGTTCTTTAAACAAGGTGACCTTGTATATATTTTCTTTATTCAGTCATTTGTTATGAAGGTACCTCTTGTATTTTTCGTCTCCGTTTTGTTCTCTTTGATGGCAAGCCCAGAAGAGAGTTTATATAATCTGCAAGTATTATTGCAAGAGGACAGTTTTCTCTGTCATGCAGCTGAGGTTACACAGATCACTAGTTTAGTGTTTGAAGGAATTAGAAGAGAGATTTACAGAAGGTGGTGCATCTCTGTGAAAATAAAAGAGAAGTTAAAGCCTACATTGTGTTTGCAAAGTCTGGACTTTTAAATTGCTAAAGCTTTTTTTGGCAAAAAGATAAACACGACCTTTAATTTTCTTCATCTAGAACAGGCCTTTCTAACCTGCTGTGGTTCAGGACACCAGCCTTCAACTCGTGGCTCTGTTTATCAGGATTTGCATTCTAATTTCTTTGGGTACAAAGCCAAGTATTTGTCTGCATGTCGCCTTCCTGTGGGCTTCTTAATTGATCAGAGGTTTAGCTGTAGTGTTCTGACCTGGGAAATATGCCTCCTTGAGCGGTGCTTCTGTAGCACAATGCTGAAGATTTGTCTAAACATTTAAGATGCTTTTGTGTTAGATGTGGTAAAAAGCTTCTTTTTTCTGGACCATTGCCCATAAAACAAAATCAGTTTTGGTAAGTGCAAAATTATATTGGCATAAGGGATTTTTAAGCTTTGAAGCATAACACTGTTTAGAAATAATCAAGAAACATGCAGAGAATGGAAAATGACCCTAAACTAGCAAATGAAGACCAGAGTCACAACTTCTTGTGCCAAATGAGTTTCTGAGGAATGTATAATTCATTTCAGTAACTTTGTGCTTTCCACTGCAGGGTTTTTTTATACAGCGTATTATCTTGTTAAAATACCTTTATGCCATCTCCTAAATGCTACTGTTTAGCAAAGCTTAAGAAAATATATTGACACATTTAAATCCTCTGACTGCAATAAATTTTAACTACAAATCCAACACTACAACAGAATTTGTAGGGTTCAGCTGGCCGAATGTTGGTGCCACCTTTGTAAATATCTATACCTAAGCTAGTTCCCTTGTGTTCCCTTTATATTCAAAGCGAAAAGAAGGTACTTCTAATGCACGGTTTGTATCATTTTGAAGTAGACATCTGACAAGATGAGCTATTTCCTCAAAGTACCAATTTCTTCCCAAACTGATAGCAGGGACAGGCTAGACTGGCTAGCTCTCATACTGACATCTACTTTGTGCAAACTACAGGGCTTGGTGACATGAATCCTACACCTTGTTCATGCACCTAGGTTGTTCTGGAGCTTCATTATTGAGGCCCCTGTTCCACTGTTCCTCTTGTATAACTTCAGGCACTCAACTGAATTCAACTTGATTTTGTATGGTTCTCTCATTAGAATATGGGGAGACAAAGCATAAAAGATAATATCAATCTTTAAAAAATCCTAGCAGAATACCAGTTAACAATAATTCCTGGGCATGAAAGTAAAATCACATTAAAATCTGGAAGAAGAAGAAACTGCAAATAGGATTTCAGTGGATAAATACAGTAATGGCTATCATTCTTATGCAATAGCAAAAGAATAACCACATTTCACATTTCAAGGGCAACTTCAGTTGAGGCTGATGTGATGCCTTCACAGAAGAATTCATCTGCAGAATTAAACTCTTCAAGTCTTCCTCCTATGAAATGAGAAAAAAGTGTTTTAATGATGATTTAAATGTTCACCTAGGAGTCTTACCTTCATGCCTGCTATCCTGAAGACTTCCCTTGTGCTGGGATCAGTTGTCCAACCACATGGAGTCAGTTTGGGCTATTATATTTCTAACTTTAGCAGCTAATTCTCTTTTTCCGAAAGCTTCATTGCACCTATTTCCTTCAGCAGTTGCTTTGGGAATCCTCCCAAAGGTAAATCAGTATTATGGTTGTTAGAAGGGCAGAATGGTGTACAGAGTAGTAAATGGTGGCATAGAACCAAATAAAAAGTTAAATGGAAAAAATGCAAAAGGAAGATTGAATAAACTCATTGGAAAGAAGATATCACAGAATCTCAGAATGGTGGAGGTGGGAAGGGACCTCTGGAGGTCATTTGGTCCAATCACTGCTCAAGCAGGGCCACCTAGAGCAGGTGGCAGAGGACTGTGTACTTGTCTTCTGAGTGTCTTCAAGGATGAAGATTCCATATCTCCCTGGACAAACTGTGCTAGTGGTCGGTCACCTTCACAGGGTAAAAGTGTTTCCTGCTGTTCAGAAAGAACCTCCTCTGTTTTGGTTTGTGCTTATTGCCTCTGGTTCAATACACCTATTCAAAGGAAATGAGCTGTACAGGAAAGTGATGGCAGAAGAAAAAAATACAAATTCATTTGGAAAAGAATGGACAAAATTTGAGGGTGTCACCTGTCCACTGCTCAGAAGAGTGGAACCAAAATGGTGAAGCCAGAAGGATTGTTAATGAAGTAGTAAGATCACTGAAACTACATAAAATGGGAATATTAAATAAGCAAGTATGAGATAATATCAAACACATTGTTAACTTGCAAAATCTACCCAAAACTGATACAGGAAAAAAATTCTCTGAATTTTACTTTTTTTCTCTCCATAGTTTCATTATTGATGACATTTGTACTGTCTCTATTTGGACACTTATTTTATTGTAGTCTGGCAAAAAAACTTCTGCCAATATGCTATTGTGTATATTTCTTCTTCTTCTATATCAAATTAAGTTTTTGTCCTGAACAACTCTAGTTTTATTTATATTTTCTCTTTTTTTCTGCTTTCTTTTGCTGATTCTTACTTTATTTTCACTCTACGTATATTTTTCCACTTATCTTTCTTTCCCCTTGCTGTACTCTCTGTACTCAATCGTGTTTGTATTGCACAAATTAGCAGAACTTCACCATTTCTCACCTTCCATCTGTTTTTCCTTAATATGTAAGCCAGGAGATGTCTGCTGCAAGACTGTGATCTAACCTTAAATTCATAGTATTATCTGTTACATTAAAATGCACTGTCCATATAATAAACTCCTGGATCCGGTTTGTTTTCCCATACAGAGTAATCAGTGATGCAGATTCAGAGAATGTGTTCCAAATGAATTACCTGTATGGAGACGCAAATGTAAATGTTGCCTAAAAAGAGGATTAGTGTCTTTCCTAGGCAGTACATCACATTATACCTACTGTAAAAACAGCAGATTTCCAAACACGGAAGACCTATTCTAAAAATTAAAAAATACCACATGGAAAAGCTATGCATTACTTAATAAAGTGTATCGTATTAACATCTATCCTAAAATGTAAAATGTGTCATATTAACAATTTTCCTTCATTTTTTGTGATTCACAGTGAAACATGTTGTTTTGGCAGGAAGTTCAGAAAGTCAAATGGTAATGTGACATTCATTATGACATAATAATTGGTCTTACTACACAAGTTGTAGCAGGAATCATATTCTTACAGAACTGAGCATTCAGAATTTAGTAGGTTCCAAAATCATAATAAGTAAATTAAGAGCTAAAGACAAATATCCTTAGAAATAATTTAAACTCATTTGTTACACTTACTGCTTCTAATAGATCTGTACCATAGTTTTTAATCCATATTCTTCCTTCCTACCTATATCACAAATAAACTGATCACCTTCAATACAGTTACTGTGGAAAAACTGTTGTTAGTTCAAGGAAATCCTGTCTACTCAAAAGTTTCTCCAAGCTGTCATTTTTATAGGAAATCATTTAGATGGTTTAGGGAATTTGGAAAGTTTTTATTTTAGTTTAGTTTAGTTTCGTTTCATTTAGTTTGACTTCTAATTAGAAGTCTTTCTTTTGAAAGGGAGAATGTCAGAGAAATATTAGTTAAGTTTAGGTTTTTGAGGAATGTTTGTAGGTAGTAAGTGGAGTCCATGGTCTATTCTACAGATTCAGATTAGCCCAAAACCCCAAGATCAGATAAGAGTGCATTTGCTCTGTTTTGCTTGTTGTTTTCTTGCACAGTCTATGCTGAAATAATGCTTGAGGTAGAACGTGTCTGTTCCAGGTAAAGCTCCTATTGACAGGAAGATAACTGTGGAAACTAATGGTCTTCTGAAGTAGAATGACTATGTTTGTTCAGTGACTTGGCGCCACATGTAAAATGGTCCTGCTTGCTATTGCTGTTTTGTCAGACTAAACTAGTCTTTTTCACTTCAAAGAGATTCTTCTTAACTCTGTTTCAAAGCCCATGAAGACACGTTTTATCAAAGGCTTTATCGGTACGGTGGAAGCAGATTTTCTAAGAAACCCTATTGACTTTCTGAGTCAATTATTCTGTTAAAGCTGCTTGTATGGTTTTCAGAACATGAAATTTAAAGAAAAGAGGTAATGTTGTATTTTCTGGCATGCTGAAGGTTTTTATGTTGTTACCTACATTATTCTTTTCAGAATTGTGGAGTATTTGAGGCTGTAAGGTGCCTCTGGAGATGATCTACTTCACCTCTCCTCCTCAAGGCAGTATCACCTAAAGCTGGTCACCCAGGTGCTTTTCCAATTAGGTTTGGAATATCTCCAGGGAGAAAGACTACACAGCCTCTCTGGGCAGCCTATGCCAGTGTTTGACTTCCCTCACAGTAAAAGGATCACCTCCTTTGATGTGCCCTTAATGCAGCCCAGGAGGCAGTTGGTCTCCTTTTCCACTGGGCACGTTGATGGCTCGTGGTCAGCTTGTTGTCCACCAGCTCCCTGAGTCATTTTCTGCAGAACTGCTTTCAAGCCAGGCACACCAGGCCTGTCCTGGTGCAGGAATTAGCAGTATCAGTGTTTATGCTCTGGAATAATGTTAAGAAAAGTGGATTAATCATTTAATCGTGTGACATCTAGAGGAGCAAAATATTCAGAATATTTTTCTGGCTGAAGACAGCAGTAAATCCACTCCCTTACTTTTCTCTACTTACCCCCAAATAAGCCCATGTTGCCCAACCTTTTTTTGCACGTTGTATGCCTGAAGTTGACTCATCCAATTTATCAAAATCTTCATTGTATTAGGGATACAATAATCCCACACAGAATACCCTGGGGGCAGTCTCAGGTGCTGTGTACAGAAGGATCACTTCCCTTATTTTTCTGACCTCACTTTTTAATGCAGCCCAATAATAATTTCTAATGCATTTGGCCTTCATTGCTGACTTCTCTGCACAACTGATCTTCCTCTACCAGTTTTGTTACCGGATGATATTCCATCCCAGACACAGGACTTGCATTTGCTCTTGTTGAACTTTCTGAGTTTCCAGTCAGCCCGTTTCTCCAGTCTCTTGGCGGAGAGAGAGACTCCATGTTCTCTTGTTCTCTCCCTGAACAGCAGCCCTGCCCTCGAGCAACCTGGTTTTGCGATTTTCCACTGGCTTCCTCATGGTGTGTTCTGTCTCTTTGTTCAGGTTTTCAATAAAAATATCCTTCACAGCAGTGACACCCTACCAGCAGGGACACCGCTACCAGCTGGACTTCATGCCATTGACCACAATCCTTTAAGTGCAGCAGTCCAGCTAATTCTCCACCAGTGTTATAGTCCACCTACTGAAACCATATTACCACTTTGCTTAAGGGATACAATAGGAGACAACCCTGAAAACTGTAGCAAAGACAGGCTAAATGACATCCAGTGCTTTCCCATCAGCTGCATAGCTGATTGTTTCATCGTAGAAAGCTATTAAGTTGCTCAAGCAGAGCTTGCCCTTTCTAAATCAGTACTGATTAAATTGGTACCCAGTCACCTTGAGTCCACCATATGCCCCAAATAAAGAATCCAGGAGGGTTTGCTCCATAAACTCCTCACTGACATTAGAACGTCTGTTTTGTAGTTGTTCAGTTCTTCTTATTCTTCCTGGGTCTGATGTTTGTATTTTACCAGTCACCAGGAACCTTCCATGATTGCCACAACCTTTCGAAGGTCCTGTAGTGCAGCTTTGCAGTGACACTGGTCAGTTCCCTCAGCACTGTCTTGTTTACTGAAAAAAACTCCTTCATTCTAGATGCTGTGCTTCAGTATACGTAGTTCTGCTTCTCTCTTCCTCCCTGTACACATACACATCGAGAAAGAGAGAAATGTACAGGTTAATGTAGAGAAATTCCAAGACAGTGATAGAAAAATACAGATCGTCAAGAAAATTTTAGAAGAGAACACAGCTTAAATTCCTGAACTTTTTGAAGTCAAAGGGAGTTTTTCAGTTTACTTCAGTGGATCAGAAATTTCACTCACATGTATTTGTGACTGTAAAATTTGGAACTTAAGCTTCCTTTGAATCAAGTGTAGAAATTTCTTTGAAACTTGTTCTAAAGTTTTAGAGAGAAAAAATTGGTACTGGAAAAAAAATAAAAGAACTGAAAAATGGGAGCGTTCATAGGTTTTTTTTTTTCTGTAAACTCTTGTCTAATTCTGTTAAAAAAAACCAGGGTGTGAACTTCATGAAAATTAATTTCAATTTTTTGATTGACAGCAGATATTTGTAATGGGTTAATTTTAACCCATTCATGTGACTCTGTTCATGCAACTTTGGTTAATACTCAAGCTAGATACAGCTACGAATACAAAAAGAAAGAAATTTTTTCCTAAATATATACTCCATTAGTCACATTTACTGAACGGTAAGACATGCTTCTACAAACCCTTAGAAAAAGGAAAGGATTAGTTTTGATCCACATGAAATAGTAAATTCAGCTGAAAAGGCATAGAAATTATTATGCTAGAGCAACTGGGCTCTTAATCCAGTCTATTTAATAGAAACTGAAAAAGAACACATTCTACTTTTATTATTTGAAAATTGCTTGGTTGAGGAGAGTTATTTTTGCTGTTGGCAACAGTTTAGTTAGGATCTGGTTTTTTTAAATTTCAGTTTTGCAACACGTATTTAGAACCAATGTTTTAACATTTGTTTGGTTGTTCAAATAATGCTTATTTTACTTCATATTAAGTCTTGTCTGATCAACTCAGAGAATTTTTTTCACCCTGTACCTCAATATAAAAACTAATAGTGATGGTGTGACTTTCTCACCAACTTTTCCTTAGGAAGCAATAGCTCTTGATTTGTTACCTGGCATGGAGGAGCTAGGCAAGGAGAGTGAGACAAAGAGCCTTTTATCATGGACTAGTATGTCATGTGCCATGTTCATGCCATGCCTATCGCATGGACTTCCTTCTTGTGAATTTTAAGTATGTCCAATCAGTCTGTCTGAAACCCATGGTGAAAATCCTGCTTGGAAAGGCAAATTTCTTAGTGATGATGTGTCTTATGGAAGTGCCTCCAGACCTTTTCCAGAGTCTCAAAGAATTCCTCAGAATGGTCTAGCATACACATTTCTTTCCCACTCTAAAAAAAAGGGTATGGAAACCACTGAAACATCTAATTTTGCTATGCTGTTATCAGTTCATGGAATTAGATCATTGCAGGGTAGTGGTGTTTGGGTGGGACAGGATTTGGTTACCTAAAAGTAATTTTGCTGGTGCCATTTGAAACACTCTGTTGATCTAAGCCCACTACATGGGGCTGGAAAAGACGATATGCTTTAGAGAGATTTTCACCCTTCTTGCTTCTCAGTATGAAACCCAGGATACCAGTGGCAGGTAAAATGGCCCAAACTTCCACCATTGCACATCTCAATCCTATATTGAGTGGCTGGACAGCTGAATCGCTCTTTTCGTCTCAGGGACAGTGTCTGCATCTCTGCAGAGTAAAGCAGCTTAACCACCTGGATTTTGGTGGTCATAACCTCTAAATGAATTGCACTCTGGTTGCCTTGACTCCCATTAAAGACAACTCTTCTAAAGTGAGATTCCCCTACATTATTTGATATGTTTGCCTTCAGATATTTTGCATCCTTAAACTTCCTGTTTCTTGTTAGTCATTATTAAGGGATGCCACATATATGTGTCTGATTTTTGTGTATCCCATTTGTGTTTGGTGGCTCAGTGGTGCATCTTAACAATGCAGATTGGTTTTGACACAGAAAGTATTGAATCTTGTTGTCAACAAGATGCATGATACATCAAATTAATTATCTTCCAAATAATGAATGAAAGACAGGCTGTCATAACCTACCTGCATGTTTTGTAGATTAAAAAGCATTCCAATTTTTTTTGTGATGGTTTGCTGTTATTGCTTATCACACCTTAATTATGGCTACTTACGTTGCTTTTCCAATTTCTGTCCCTCATGTTTAGCATGTATTATTCTTCCCTGGGTAATACTGATATTGTGCAGCAGGGTGATTAAGTAAATATGGATGTTTCAGTAAATTAGCCCTTCCCTCTTGCTAAAGAGGCCTGGAAAAGAAGTAAAAAATGATAGAAATTGAAAAGTCAGTGCTCAGATGTTGTGGTGGCTGTGGCCACTGCCAGACCAGTTGGGGAGCTGCAAGGCCCGAGATCAATTGAGGTTCAATGGTGGGCCGGCTCCGAGGTGTAGCATCTTTCCCCAGGTTGGGGTGAGTACCCACAATTGATTATATTTGGTTGGCCCGTGGGCCTTCCACCTCCTTTTTCTTGAATATGCATTTCTCCTTGTTAATATGTATGTTATCTAGAAAGTTCTCTGTAATTCGAAGCCCCATTGGTTCTCTGTTCTTTGCCTCGCCCCCTTCCTCCCTCATTGGCCCCTGTATTGTCAGTCTGTACCCTCCTCGCCCCCTGGCCCTTGTCGGATTGGACTTTGTTGCTTTGCTCACCCCTTGTACCTCCCCCTATATAACCCTGAAACCTCCCCCGCTTTCTGGGTCTTTTGCCTCTGGACCCTCTCTGGAATAAATCTTCGGAGCTCCATGCGAGAGACCCCTCCTGCTCCTTTGTTCCCGGTTGATGCGTTTTGAGACTGCTTGCGTGTGTTTGTGTGCCTCCTCCACACCGGTGGTTGAGAGTGCTTGTGCGAGTACCCCGTTGGTCTTGCCTGTGTGCCCCCGACAGGGATCGGCACCTCTGGGAGAGCTGGCTCCTAACGTGGGACGCTCAGGGAAGACGCAGAGTCCTTGCCAACGACACCGCAGCGGGACAGCGTCACTCAGATATCAAACATTAAGAACTTGTTAAATTTCTGGCTCAGGAGAACTGGATGTAATATACCTGCATTCAAAAATCAAACCCACAGTAATAATCTAGGGGAGTGTGAGGAGTAAGTTTCTCCACTTTTCTTGTTCTTTATTTAATATTTTTATATATATATATATATATATATGAAATATCTAGATGTAACTACATGCTCTAGTTTTATTTAGGATTTCTATGTTTCTTAATGTGGAAATGGTTTCTGAGATATATGTGTATAGGTAACTGCTATAGTTTTTGTTCAATATAGTAATCCTACTCCGATGTAAAAGCTTTTTCTTTCATTAGTAGGGATTTACATTCTCTGTAGAAAGCCCAAGAAAGATATTACTTGTCATTAGCTCGATTTTATATTAAACCAAGTTATATTAGTCACCTTGCAGATATTCTCAGCATGTCTAAAAGTAATTAAAATAAGTATGTACCTTATGATGTGAAGTTTATTCACAGATCTTGATTTAGCAGCTTTGCCAGTAGTCAAAGGATCAGAACATCAGTAGAAAGCTGAAGAAGAAAACACTGTGTGAAGAAACACATCCTACTCCATTAAAAATGGTAAACAAGTAAGAGTGAAGACAGAAAACACAGATTTGTGTTTGGGCCTACTTCATGTTCCTAGCTCATTTCTAAAACCAGTCCTTCCCCACTTATCTTAGTGCTAAGGATTGATTAACCAATGCATTTTTAAATACTTAGACTGTTTAAATCAGTTAGCATAGGAAGTTTTTTTTCATAATTCTGCTTAAGAATTGTGTGGGTTTTTTTCATTTAAATTTTAAATGCAAAGGACTACCTTATCTAAATAAAATTAGAAAAAACCCCAGGTTTATCAGGCATAATGCCATAAATCTGCTTTGGAAATGTAGAAGTCTCATGCAGAATTTCATATAGGAGTGGAAAATGATGCAGTGCAATTATTCTTTTAAGAAAAATAAGCAAAACCCCCAAAAAGTATTTTAAAAATGTAATCAGGCTTTTTGCTGTAAGCTACGGTGGTGAATATGTAACAAAGGAGCTCTGCTGTTACCTTTTTATTCTTTAGATGGAGTTGGAAAAGTCTCTCCCTGTCCAAAGGCCCTGTTTCACAGGCTGCTTTCCAAGGACTCGCTGACCTTGGCGAGAATGAGGTATGGTATTTCTGTAACTGCGAAGGAACGGGACATCAGTTTGCTGGAGCCCCACACACGTGGTTTATTTTACTGTTGATAGCTAAAGTAACTAAGACTCTAAAGATCAAACCTAAAATTCTGATTAACAATGAAAGATTGAAAAGCATACATGCAAAATGCTTTGATGTTTTCCATCTGAAAATCAGCAGCCTTAATTGATTCTGTCAGGAGTGACGAAGTGGTCTTCACAGCAACTGAGGAACTGGTTGCTGTAGTGGTAACACAACTGGAAGCATCAGAGATTAAAATTCCATTTTGTTGCACCAGCAAGGACGGGCTGAACACAGACAGGAAAAACATGTTCTCTGGCTGTGACTTTTGCTTGAAAATGCTACCTGCAAAGAAACCCAAGTGGATGTTTGGACCACAGATAGTAACAGCCATCACTTCTACATGTTTCCTCGAATTGCCAGATAACTCGATAGTGTACATACTGTAGATAATAAGTAGCTGGTTTTGCCTGTGTCACAAGTTTTTGGAAATTTGTGTATGGATGACCCAGATAAGAAGAAAGAAAGAAAGCATCAAATCTCATTTGTTATGGTTGTATGACCAGACCTGCCTTCTCTTTCACTGCATTTTGTATTGTAAGAGAGAAAAACATTTTGTGTATCCATAGAAGCCCTTAGAAGATAAGAACATTTTCCTCAACCTTGGTTTTTTGCTTCATTTACAAATATGTGGTATCTCTGCCTTGTCTGCCCCATTTCCTCTCACTGTCTTCCTACCATTATGGGCTGCTTCCTTCATGTGCCACACACTGGCCTTTGAGAAATCCAGTAATAGCTCATATTCTTTCTTTGCACACAGGAAGTTAAATAGCTGTGTCTTTTTTGCAATGACACTTATTGATCAAGAAAATGTCAAAACAGAGAGCAAGATATGGCATTTTAGTACAACGAAATTCAATAATCCTTTTTGTGATATTTCCCTGAGCTGGAGAATACTAATACAGAATGAAGGTGGAGGACAGAAACTGAGATGTGTCAGTGGAGCATAACAAATCCATAGGAAGGGCTTAGTTTTACTGAAATGCATTTACTGTTTTATATCTGCAGTCACTCTAAGCAAAGTTACGTAAGGAATAAAATTGATACAAACACAATAGATGCTCATTATGAATCAGAAAATTATTCTGAGCTGAGACAGATTTGTTTAAAAAGTCTGAGACTGGCAATCCTGAAAGTAGCAGTTTTGTATGGTCTTTTAAGAAATATTTTTTTTGTAATGGAGACAAAGTTGAAACACCTTTGAATTCAATTTGTTAGTCCAGTTTGACAAGAAAAGCATGAGACTGGATATCAACTACCCTGCCCTTGGCTGGGAATCTGTGATGTGAAGACAAAAGGAGAACTATTAATACTGATAAATACTAATGTATTCAAAGAACAGACTTTTCCAACATTTGTCCTGCTGCCTTATCTTAACCCAGATGCTTTAAGCATAGATAGTTAGAAGGAATTCTCTGGCTGAGTGGTACATCATTCTCTGCAGAGCTTGTTTCTTCCTGGGGTAGTGTGTAGGGGAGGTGCCCCAGAGTTCTCCCAAGAACATGGCTGCAGGACAGGAGGCAATAGCCACAAGTTGCAACAAGGGAAACTTTGATCAGGTATTAGAAAAAAAAAAATAAGTCTGTGGGGGTGATTGGACATTGGCACAGATTATCCAGAGAGACTGAGAAATCTTCATTGTTGGAACACAATTGTCAGAACACAGTGAGGCGAGGCCCTGTGCTTGCTGAGCTGATTGACCCTGCTCTGAGCAGGCTGTGTACCAGATGAGCTGCAGGATCCTGTCCAACTTCGGTTGCTCTGTGATTCTGTGGATCCAAGGCTAAGCTAAACCTGTAAGCTTTTACTTACCTGGTTATCTGCCCTATCTTTTTGTCTTGTTCTTTTTGCTTTTACAGTCTAGTCAAAATAAGATACCTAAAATTTGTACATAACTCTTGGGCTTTTTCCCAACCTTAAATTCAAGCTTCTTGTCTCCATTGTTAAACATCTCTAAGGTATTATCCTGTTTATATCATCATCTCTGTTAAGAATTAATGTGTTCCTGTTCTCTCTGACCTAATCCACTAGATTTATCCCACATAAAGTGCAACTGAAAAAATTAAAATCTCCCTGTTCAAAGGAACCAAGAGCTCCTTCTTTTATTTCAGAAAAAGCCTTTGATCTAATGAACTGAACTCTTTAAAAAAGTTTGCATGTGGTCAAAATTTCCAAGCAGGAGTGGAATGGTTTTGTTTTATTGCAATTGAACCAGTCAACATAAAGAAATAGCAATAGAGATCCACAGAGCCTGTTTTTGCCACTGGTAATAACAACACAATAGAGTAGGAGTATTTTCTCTATGAATATCACAATACATGTCACTGAGCTGTAGACAACCTTTTCTAAAAATCAAGTAAATCTAGCAGATCTTAGCAAAATGTGAGATTCATTGTGATAAATTCATAATGTCACATATTAAATCAAAATACCATAGTCATATTTTGCAGACTGGAAGTATAGCTGAGAGGCAGAAGGGAATAGAAGACTTGGGAATTAGAGTTAATAAGGAAGAAAATAAAATTTCCTGTGCAGCAAAATGAGTTCTTGAGATTCTGTCTGGCTTTCTGGAAACCAGGAATTCCAGTAAAGAATACATTAAGGAAGAGCAGCTTGAGTATGTGTTTCAGACAGACATATCTTAGCAACCGTGATTTTTAAGGAAAAAACATTAAACTGGATCAAAGGTGCGATGAGTTTTGACAACTTAAATGAATATTTTTTATGACACAAGGTTTAAATCACTTGTTTAAAAAAAGCCAGAACGTAGTGGGAAAGTTTGTGAATGACTGAATCAATAAAAAGAAGAGTGTTTTGTTAAAATGCTGTCTTCCTATATAAGCTGCTGGAAGTAGGATGGGCAAACCTATTAACAACTGAGGGAACACATCCAAAGTCATACTTCAAGGGACAACAAATTTCCTCACTTGTCTGTTAGTCTTGCTGTATGTTGCTAACACCTGTTAAGGCACTTAGTCACTCTGAATATATTTTAGAGGGAATACTGCTGAAGTAACAGATATTAGAGGTGTTTATCCCAGCACAAATGAAAATTTGTGAGGTAGCTCGGTTTATGAATAACAACACTCAGAATGATTGTTTTAAAATTTCTGTTTGTAATGCAATAAAGATTAGATATAAATGTAATCATTTTATATAAGGAAAATGGGTTTGCTTTGTTTTGTTGAAGATCATTACATTAAAAGTATTTTAAGTGAAAAAAAAGAGCAGGGGAATGATCAGTTGTAATCAGTGAGGGGAAAGTAGCCCTAATGTTCAAATGAAACCTGGAATTTCAGCAGGCTTCCCTGTAACAGCTTAGCATATGGAAAAATCCTGCTAGGTTGCCTGTAGTACTACAGATAATAATGAGAAATATCACATATTTATGTATATCTATCTATACACACATACACACACACACATATATATATAGGTCATCACAGCATGTTAAGCAAAGTTGCAGAATTTCATCAGAGAATACAGAATTCTTCCTATGGTCAAGCCTTGAAAGTAATTTTGCTAATTCATTTCCCTCTCCCATTTTAATTATTATCCATTTTTTACAGTCCTGTATGGAATCAGTGACAGTGTCTTTATGTAAGTGATTTAGTGTCCAGATCTCCTGCTGCTGTTAAACATCATAGTGAAATTTCAAATAGCAGCATCTAAATCGTGTGCAAGTAGAGTGTGATTTAGTAAGCTATTTTTAGTGGTCAGTTCAATGTTTACCCTATATACAAATACGCAGGTTCAAACATTTTCAACCACGTTTTATTTCTTTGCAAGCAATTGTGGGGAGGAGAGGGCAGCTGAATAAGATATCATCCACCATTTCATATCTGTCCAGAATTTTCTTTCCTGAAACTCATAAAGGTACTGCTGCCAGTCTTTTGAAAATTCCTACCTCCCAGGTTTCAGGATTGTCAGGGAATTTACTGAAGCCATTCTGATGTGCTGTTGTTCGCAAACCTTTCGTAATGAAATGTATCTTTTTTATCACTACAGTGTGGTTCTTCCAACTCTATGATTTTGCAAGGAGAAAAAACTTCAGGGCAAATAAACCGTCAGAGCTCGGGAAGGAGGTCAGTATCTGGTTAGCATTATATTTTAGATGCTTTTCTGTTGAAACTGCTTTGCCCTTTTACAGATCTGATCACAAGTTCTCAGTGCATAACAGCTCTCTGAAAAAGCCTGCATTTATACAGGAGTTTGTCCAGGACACAGTCAGGCTGTTTCATCACTGAGGGGTTCTCTGAGGAGGATAAGTTACCGAAGAAGGCAGTGACTCACCGAGAAGCATTTTAGTGATGATCAGTTTCAACTATGTTTTGGAAGACAAGGACAGTGTTTGTCAATCTGTTTAAAGAGCTTCCCAGTGAGAAGTTTAATGCATTTGTGGGAATCTAGTTTCTGTTTTTACAAGTAAACACTGTAAATCATGGACACAAAGCCACAGAAAATGAGAGATAAATAGATACATTATACTTCAAATTATAGGGTTGAAGTTTCCACATCACCTAGAAAATAATCATTTTATTTAATGGACATATTACTAAAGATAATAAAGATTTTTTTACTCCAGAGTTACTGCTTCTGTCATTGGTGTGTGTGAACAGTGAGTATCTGTCAAATGTTAATCTTCTTTCCTCCAGACAAATCCTACTGGCCATCTCAAACTGTAATAAGGATAAAATCTTGAAAAAGGATTTCCACATTTCTTTGGCAGCCTTTTAAAATTATGTACTCTGAAGTTTATATCTTCAGCCGCCTCCTCAAGAAAGACCCTTCAGGTAGCACAGGGGCTGAACCTACCTAGAACAACTTGCACAATAATGTGTAGCTGCTTTGGAAGAAATGATTTCCCTTTGCAATAGGTCCAGCAGTTGACCTGGGGAAGCTGTATGCATTTGGACTGGTGTGTTAGTCTTCCAGAGACAGATTTCTGTGTCTTTCTCTGTATTTTCATGGCTTTTAAATACTGTCTGTTTCCTTCTCGGTTTCCTCAGAAATCCTCCTGACTTGTTTGACTTTTTCCTTCATCTGTGCTAGGAAATACAAGTAAACTGAAGCAAGGAATGTTTGTTCCTCTATGTTTTCAGGAGAGGGGAGGCTGTTGACTACGATAAATCTCTCTGTCCAGAAGGCCAGCAAAAAAGGGACCCAAACTCTTCTTTTCTTTTGTGTTCAGCCAGCTGGGTGATACAGGCTCTCTGGGAAGGAAAGAGTGGTAGGTGTAGGAGGTGGGAGAAGGGCAAACGTGCTGTTGAGTAGGTTGGGCTGTTTCACAGCTAGAGCCACAGCTTTTTTCAACAGGAGAGAGCTTTAAATGCATTAGCGAGCCATTTGGTTCAGAGAAAATAAAAGATGTGAAGAAATAAAAGAGAAAAACCACCCCCCCTTCTTTCGCATTTGAACACACTGGATTTTCATTATAATCCATTAACCTACTCATAGCCTTTCATTAGAGCCCTTGGGAGACTGGAATATTTTTGGCAATATGCTGTTATGAAAAATACAAGTTAAAAACCCACATAACTTCCCCCTTCCCAGAAACTGGAGCGGTCATAGAGAAATTTAAATCTTTTATCTGAGCATACCAAGAAGAGTGTGAAATTGCATGAACATCAGATATGTTTCATTCTGTATTTGCACGGCTTTTGTGAAGAATAAAAAAATCCCCCATAATTTACCATAATTTGTCTGCTTAGTTAGTACTCAGTACATAAGGCACACACAGTCTTTTAAATAAGTGTAATTAGGAAAAAAATACTTATAGGCTGGCAGACATAATGCACTTTTAGTTTGGAAGGTAGTTCAAAAAATAGGTAGGATTAAACACTGTTTGAAGTGGTAAATTCTTCGGATTACCACAGAACTATTCGCTTAGTTTCACTGGAGGCATCTGCAGTGTAAAACAAGAACTTTTTGGTCTTTCTAGTTTACATGGTAGCACATTGTTTTCCAGGTTCCGCCTGAGTCGCCGTTATGATGCTTTACATCATTTACCTTAATCTTTTACAAAGCACCTACAAAATGCCAATTTAATTACCTAAGCTACCATCTTCTTAATTACTGTCAGGGATGACACCAAAGGTGGTTGTGATTAACTGTGTGACAAACAGTACCATCCATATTGTACTCAGCAGTTTTTTAAACAGGTTTTGAAATATGGAGTTCTAAAGTCTACAATCAAAACCTCTGAAAAGTGGGTAATAATCTTCCCTGCATTTTTGCTAGACTTCTTAATGTGTCATCATTATCCCATAGACTCTTTAAGAAAATACATTAATTATCCCTATTCCCATTTCTGTGCATTAATCTGAGCAAGGACAAATTTTTTTTTTACAAAATACTCCCTTCCGGATACCTGTTTGAAGGCCATACGTTTGACTTGGAAAAGGTGCTGCAAATTTGTGGAGGAAGTAAAATTGGAAACACTTTCAATTTTACATGTAATAGGTGAGATTTTACCTCTACTGAAATAATTCTGATTTCTCTTGTAGAAACTGGATTTTCTAAATATAATACTGAGAGCTTGTATTGTTTAATATGCAAACTATGGATGTTCAGTGTTTTACTAGCAGATTACGTTTGTGCCATTGCAGAGGCACTGTAAAAATATAGTAAAAGATACCTGAAAGACATTAGAACACTGGTACCACAATTATGGTTTTAAAATACTGTATTCAAAGCTTTGTTTTTGCTTGAAATTGACCTCTTATTAACTAAACACATTTTGCTTTATGGTCGTTGTTTAAGAATGATACCTTATAACTGTTTCAGCTCTGAAGTGTGTTTTGGCCACATGTAGGGAAATCAATGGTGAAAATATGCTGGTATGAAGCCTCAGACAGAAATATGCCCTATTTTTTCTATTCAGTTATTTGTTTTAGCTGAGAGATGCTATACGAATAAATTATCAGAACATATATCTTGTTGCAGCAATATTCTATCCTTCTTTCTAATAGCTTTTTTTATAATTTCCAACAGCTCTTTGTGAGTTCAGAATTGGTAGTATCAGCTGCCGGCTAAGAAAATTTCATTGATTTTCCACAAGGTGGCACGTAAGAATCAGTCTGTACTTTAATTAATATCATTCAGTTAATGTACACATGGTAAATGTCAAATGCATGTACAAACTCAGTGAAGAAGGAATACATTCCTAGTACAGAGTGTACTGTAAGTGGCTATTTAAATGCAGCATAGCAAATGCTGCTCTATCACTTGCTGAATTATGGAGTTGACTCTTATTGTAGAATAACTTATCAAAATAAAATCTAACCTAAGCATGTCACAGTTACTTGTATCATGAAATGAGATTAAAAACTGGTTCACATAATGAGATCCCATGGAATTGTCCAGGAATTAACTTAGGAGAAATTATTTATTCATGATTCAGTATGATTTATTCATGCTTACATTTTATGAAAGACAAACATCGGTATCAATATGTTTCCCTAATGTAGATAAGTAATTTTTAAAGTGAGCATTTAGTTATTAAAAAGTCTTCATACAGTCATTTAATTTGTGAGTTACAGTGCAGCTTCTGTGCTTGAGAACTTCCTAACCAAACCAAGAAATAGTTCTCATCCAAGTTGCCATCCAAGCAGAAACTAGACAAGATATTGCATATCTAACAGTGTTAAGCTAATGAGTGATTTCTTCTGGTGCTGGAGATCTCCACATATTCTAACTTTCCTAGTATTACAGTAAAAGAAATAAAATTTGCTGATCTACCACCAAAAAGTTGCTACTATGGTATTTTTCACATCTCATTTAGATACTGAGTGGACAATAAATCTGAAAAACTCTGTGCTTGTAACAGATTTTGAGCAAAAGAGACTTTTGACATCTAAAAACAGGCACTGGTCTATACAGTCAATAGTAAACTGTAGGCTCTGACAAATCCTACCAAGAAAGAAAATGGCATTTTTACCAGACTGCGAACACTCTACACAAGGCATCTAATTTTGCAATTACTCTGCAGTGGATCTCTCTCTCTTTCTACAAATGTGAAATACAATCTAGAAGTATATAGCAATGTTCTCAGGTCCATATCAAAGACGTATTATTGCCATCTGCTATGAAATGTTCCCTGAAAAATCTCACCTTTTAAATTTTATTACTCAGAAAGATTATTTTCCCATGGGTGGTGGAAGAGCAACATCATTTTAAGTGGGTAGGGGAAGTCTATATCGTATCTATGCAATATATGGCTTAGAAAAATACATACAAAGGATGAGCAGGAAGGAAAAAAAATCCCGAACGTGTCTTTGATGATCAAATTCTAAATTCAGGGTCATTATCATAAGTAACAGAGCTAAGTAGCATTTTGCCTGAAATGCTTAGTATTCTTAACCCAGGAGAATGTCGATAGTGAATTGTTGAACTTGATCCTTGATCTGAGGTTGATCATCTCTAGAACTGATTATCACTGAAATTAATCCTTTTTCATCGAAAATTCTCAGAGGGCCACAGAGGTGTCTCTGTGCTTGAGGCCTTGAAGGAAAGGATGTTTCAAGTTTGCTGTTGGAATTTCCCCTATGTTACTGTACAGAAGTAACATTCTAAGTTAACAATGTAACATTGTAACATTCAAAGTTCCTACATTTTAGGAAATAAAATTCCCCCCCATTTTAGGAAACAAACTTTCCAGGCAGTGTAGAAGAGAAGACAGGAGATGATAGAGGGATAAACACGCAATTAAGAACTGTAATGAGCTCAGGCATCGTGCACAGAGTTCTACATACAGTGACAGTGGATAGTCTTGTGCACTGTGCAGCTGCTGATCTGCTGGCGTTAGAGATCTGGAGACACTTGCCTCCCTACCCAAGTGCATCACATTGACAGCTGAAGGGCAGTTAGCAGCACTGGTGACAGAAGGATTTATAATTTTATGCCTGTGATGACTGATGCTTGCCGTTTTTCACTAGAATTGCTCCCTTAAGCTGTGATACAGAATTCAAACATCAGTTAATATTTTTCTTCTGAAAAAACTGCTGCTTCAAGCACTGCCATGTGCCCACTTGCACTTCTGGAGGTGAAGAGTTACTGAATTTGTTTCTACTGGTGGAAAAATCCACTTGATTTTTATTTTGAGGCACCAGCTCATTCACTAGCTGCCTCAAGATGTTTGCAACTTAAAAAAAGTGAAGAACTATCAGGGGTTGTGGTTTTAACCCCTTATTTCCTCACTTTCGCTGTGCACAACAGCCTGAAGCTGGGGCAGCAGAGGTGTGAGATACAGCAGAGCACGGACTGGCTGTTTTTAAAGCTCTTTCTCAACGGTATGCCAGCTGCACGTGCCTCCTTGGAATATTTTCACTGCAATGACTTTGTACCTTCCTTGAATCAAAGTAAGAGTCACTTTCCTCTTACTATTGCTAAAACAATTCCAAATTACTGAGCCCCAAAAGGATTGGCTAGTGTGCAAAGCAGATCGCTAGCTTTCTGAAAAATTGCAATTATCAGTAGTTAAGTAAATAAGCCAGCCATAAGATGTTCTTGAGTTGCTGCATGACAGGTTTTGTAACTTTATCAACACTGCTTTGCAATCTGTATGAAGGATTCCCATTCATTTAATGATTATTCCAAAGTAATTTCAACTAGAATTATGCTAATAAATACAAAATTGTAGAAGTCTAGTTAATTTAATTCCCTGAAATTCTTATAATATTCTTATGGTAATATCAAAATATTTGAAACAGTATTATCCATTTACATGCTGAAAAAGAAATCCAGCATTGCAGTTTAACTGACTATTTATAATTAAACAGAAGTAAATTGTGCTGAATAAAATTTAGGTGACAAACACTTAAGTGACTAAAAGTGTTTTTGAATTTTCTGTCTCTGTGCAAAAAGAAAAATGTGTTATTCCTAATCGCAGCTGTTACTCAGAGGATGTATAATAAGAATGTAAACAAGCTTCTTTGTACTTCATTATTGCTATGAACATGGCCCCAAAGTAAAACAAATGTTGTTGACATACTCCCCTGAGTTTATTCATTAAACAAGCTGTTTAATGTTTTGTTTTTTTCTGCTTTGAGAAGACATATCAGCGGACTGAAATGTCACATCTTCGAATATGGTACATATAGATAATGTCAGTGATGTCAGAGAATTACGTTACTGCTAACCCACCAAAGCATTAGTAGAAAAGTGAGGTTTTAGTAAAATCAATTTCGTTTCTCTTGGCCTTTTCAGTACTGTTAGTCCTATTCGTACCTTTGTAACTGATTTTAAGTGTCACTAAGACCGTACCTGCGGAAATGCCTCCCAAATCAGATTTATCTTTCTTGATGTGCAAAAGGCAAAGTTTGAATGTTTGTTCTTAATAAGATAGCCTTCTCTTGACATACAGCATAGTTTTAAACAAGCTGTAGATTTCTGTCTTCACATTGCTAGTCTGTTTCCTCTGTGGTCCATCTCAAAATATCTTCACCTTTCTTTCACATTTCATCAGGCTTTGGCAAGGTGCTGGAATAGGAATTTTGTGACTTTTCCTCTTACTGCATTTGTTACATCTATATTTGATTTTTTTTGCCTCTGTAATATCAAGATGCTGGTATGGAGGCCACTTTGTGAGGTCTATCCGTATCTTCTGTGATTCTCACTCTGTCACCCTGAAAACACTTGCAGGAATTTAACTAAGTCTAAAACTAAAATAAGATTTTAGAAAAATTTTATTGGATTAAACCACATTTTTGTATTTAAGAATTCATGTCCTTGGTCACTCAGAGAAGAAAATTATATTAAAATAATATAATGCCTGCCATGGTATCAGGACCTGAAGCTGGTTTTTCTCTGTCTTTGATATTGATTAAATAGTTTCTAGTAGTTCCCAGTCATGCATTTACTGAGTACATATACTGAGTTTTTAATAAAGTTCAGTGTGTTTGTAATGGCAGTGGCTGTAAAATTGATATATCGAGCCAAACCTTATTTTCGTGGACTGGGTGTGGGAATTACTAGAGATACGGCTTTCTTTTTTTCCAACCAGTACGACTAAATCAACAGCATACAAATTCTCCATTTCAGTAATTACACATTTCTGCCTCCTGTTGATATACTCACTTTTATTTTTCTTAGCCTTGTATACGTTCACATGATGGTCAGTAGAAGTAACTAGTCACATCATTCTGTACATTTTAGCTGGAGGAAAATATGTATATTAGAAAAAGGAGATTCTTAGAATAAAGGGTTCAAATTGTCTGTTCAACATATCTGTGTCTGAGCCCTTATAAATCCTCCTTATAAAGGCTGAGCTCTCCCCTCCTTTGACTTAAGTGATCTTTTTCACTCAGACTTGGGTTGGCATCCATCTCATCCAATCAAATCTACAGACTACAGGCAAACATCTGAGCTACTACCTCGAACTCCCAAGTGTTGTCAAAGGAGAATAACAACAATTTCCTGAGCCAAATCTGGCATGTTTCAGAAGGTCGTACTGGAAAGAAATAAGGTATGCCATTAACAAGCTTATTTCTCTCCCTTGTCCATCAGAGGGATTGTTGATGATACCTCAGATGTGGAAGTCTGCAGGATAGTCTCATCCTTTGTGTCACTAGCCTACAGCTATGCCTTAACTGTTTAAAGAAAGAGAATTGGACAAAGTTTTTGGGAACTGTAGACATTTGACTTACCTGACAGTTATACCTGAAGAGTTCATAATTTATTTCTGAGCCAAAGTGAGATCTCAACACTGCACTGCAAGAGCGTGATAGCAGGTGCTCCATCAGAAGTGCTGCAGCTTGCCCTCCTAGACTGTCTCCTGGGGAGAGGTCCCCTGCATATCAGTGCTCTGAGGCTGAACAGTTTCAGTGTGTTTTTTCTCGCCCAAATGTAGATGCTGCATTCGAACCAGGCATTCTTATTGCTAGAGGAGAAAAAATAGGCATTTTCAGGACATGATTCCTCAGATGTAGTTACATTTTTACCTTAGGATGAGACAAATTCCTCAGAGATGCCGGTATCTCTCCACATACAAAAGTAGTTCAGCTACTCCTCATAGCTGAGTTAGCTCTTCACATAGCTAAGTCATTCAGCTCTGAAGGAAGACCTGCATTCCAGATGTCTCTAGGCAGGTGAGATGAATTCTTCTTATGCAATCTGTGCAATACAGTGAGACAGATATAAACCTTAGTTTAATTGAAATTCTGTTTTCTTAAGTGTTTACCTCATTCTTTTACTACATCTTTGCTTTGCCTTATATGTACCCTATGAGTCTTGACTCCCTAACGTTGCTTGCTCCAGGAATTCCTAAATTCAGACAAACCACAAAAGTGCCCTTACTCCCTTAATGAGGTGCTGTCTCTGACAATGTAAGCTTTTGAAAAGATGCTACAATCCCCTCCCTGGACAGCACAGGTCAGAATCCTGTTCTTCAGCTGAAAATAAACCAGTCATAAAAGCATAGGTATGATTTATTTCTCAGTGATAATTGCTCTACATATGCCAGATATATAAGATATTTATTTTTAAGCTTACCAATAACCTCAGTTGTGGCAAATATTCGTTAAACATCCCAATGATGTAGTATTTTTCTTTGATTTAGTGTATTAAAACTAAGCTATTAGTTTTCTGTTCAATCCATTTCGAATGATGATAACTGTCTTTCTATAAAGACAAATAGCCTTGAAAAACAGGTTTTAGAAATTCTGTAATGGCAAGAAAGATTTGTATCAGTACAGGGGTAATTACATTTCTTAAAAGCTTTTCCATTCCAGATTCAATTAGGAACATTGTGGCTTTCTTCCACTATTTCATAACACTTACCCAGAAGATGGTTTGTCTTTTCAGTGCTTTCTGCTGTAGAATTATGTATTTATGATTACAAACCTGAGTGATTAAATTCTAAGAATTATCTGGACTCCCTTGACTCTGTGGAAACAAACAAGGTAATATACTGAAGCACAGACACTGTGCTCCGTTGTAGCTCTCATCTTGACACTTGTAATTTTCAAAGGTTAAATTTGTAATATGTGAACTTTGTAAAATTCATTTTTTCCTAAATAAACAAATGACCACTATGCAGATAGATGCATTTCCAGAATGAGCTTTTGTTGTTGTCAAAAGAAGACACTGAATTGCCTGCCATATAAATTGCCATGGAAAGGATATCTTTCATAGTGTATGAAACACAAATATGTATGCAAGCACCTCTATGGGTCACAGAACATTATACTTTAAATTAGCAGTGATTTATCAGAGCAGGAGTATGGTTTCACATGTGTGTTGTCTTTTTGGAGCCGAATATTATTTCTTGATTAGTTTTCACCCATATATTCAAGTAGGTCACTAGTCATTATCTATTTATGTTATTCCAGTTCAGAATAAATAAATACTGCATTTCACTAATAGAACTGTATGCTTCAAACACTCTAGAGTAAGATACATGAAAGTACTTATTTATTTGGGGAAGTAAATTATCCATGTCTGATTGAAATGCCAAATGTAAAATGGATCACAATTCTGAGTGATCTAATTTCTTTAAACACACTGCTGTTCTTAAAGGTACAACTCCTATTTTTTTACTGTCTCTGTGTGTACACTCAGCCTTTGCTAGGAGGCAAGTGTAGTGTTTGGTGATGCAGTGTTGATTAGAAGCCTAGTCCGGAGGCCTGGAGCCTTCATGCACTCGCTACTGACACAGTTCAAAACCCAAACCCAGGGTCAAATGCACCCTCAGAGTTTAAAACTTGTAATCCTCACTGTGAGCTGAGCTTGGCAGCTGAGTCTACCTGGGTTTGACATGTAAAGCAAGCTACAGTGTGGTAACCAGAGGCTACTTTACATCACACACCCATGTTTTGGGACCTTTGAGGCTGCTTTCACTGTGAATTTTCTCAGCTCTCCTGCTAAAATGTGTAGAGGCAATACCTGCTTCTCAGCCTCCTCAGCACTCACCTACCACCTCAGAAGCTCTCAAATGCTCATGCTAAAATATGAATACAAATTTGACATAATTAAGTTCAACTTATAGCAACTGTTTTTCTCTTATGTTTTGTTTGGAGTTTGCTTCTTGTGCATGAAGCCTGAAGAAAATCCTTGCCTATCTGAAAACTAGTCTATCTGCTGATATAACTCAGTGTAATAAAAGACAATATTTTTTGCTTCAATACATACAACTGTTTAAGAGCATCTCCACAGAGTCTTATTTAGTGTTGGCAGGTAGCTGAATCTTAGTGATCACACAGTTACCTGTGTGAAACAGATGATGAAAATTAGTATTTACCTGACTACTCTCAAAGACTATCTCAGAGGTTTGCTAGCTGCCCATACCCTACTTTTACTGCTTTTGGTGGGGCTGTCTGCATGGTGGCCAGTCCTCTGGACTGGGAGAGCTGTGTACTGGCACAGCACATAGCTGAAGGGCACAGATGGGCAACACAAATGAACAGCACCTTAACAGCTTTCTTTGAACATATACATTAGCAATATTTAAAACTGAATGAGGTGAATAACATCCAGTTAAAGTGTGATTATGTCACCTCTTGACTTTCTTTCATAACAACCTAAAAAGGGACAAAGTGTCCCCCAAAGCAAAGGCTAGTTCATGTGGAGTGTTCTCTAGAATTATGGCAATCAACAAGAGACTTAAAGAAGTTCAACTATTTATAATAAAAACACAAGATGAATGTGGTAACCATCATTTCTCATTCCTTTAAAAGTTTAGTCATGCAGTTATTCAAAAATTCCTGAAGTCATATCTGACCTGAACAGATTTATTTTCTGTCAGAAGCCTTGTACACTCTGCTGCCAGTTTTGTTGCAGCAGCATCTATAGAGCAGCATCTTGCGTCCCTCAGCTTTTAAAAGCAGGCAATTGCAACATCCATTACCTTAGAGTAAGTGGCAGATCTGGATTTCTTCATAATTTAACATGATGAGCTCTTTTTATACCCATGTGAAAAAAAAATTAATTTCATGGATGTTTTGACAGTGCCCATCAATTTTTTTCAGAAGGCTGAGGAAGCTTTTGATCTTTCCTGAAAATTAATGAACTACTGAACAGAAAAAGAAGCGAGAAAGAAAAAATCATCCTCATTTTTCCTCTGCAAATAGAGTAATTTCCCACAAAGAAAATAGGTTTATGTGGTGAATCAATACAGCAGATTTATTTCTCTACCAGAAAATCCAAAGGCAATGAACACAGCGTAAAACACAGAACTACTACACAACGAATGGAGAGCAGGTGAACTCCGAGGAAGCGGGGCTGAGAGCAGCTTTGCTGCTTTGAAGGTTATAATGCGAATTACACATTTCCTCAGTAATACCATAGTCATCTTTTTCATAATCGCTCTGTTTTTACCATGTGGCCTTAATAAGTCATTTGATCTTCTGGTACCTACGAGGCTCTGGTAGCTCAGATTTATACTAGACAAGTGAAAACATGTCAAGAGTGAAACTACTTGCTCTTTTGCTGAATGCATTAGGGAGGATTCCTGTTCTTCCATAAAATTTTGGGTGAAGATGAATATATATATATATATAGTGTGTATCATATTTTCGAAACTAAAACTGACTTACTAGAAAACTTCAGAAATCTCAGGTCAGCTGTTGTTTTGTGTTCTAATGAAATATTATAAGTTAGCTCTTGCAATTGGCTCATCTAGGACTGGCCAGACTACTTTCACCGGAGTCATACAAAGCAGGACAGGACTATTTTCACACCTGATGGTATTTCTCTCCTCCATTAAAGTGAATCAAGTCAGCTGGAGAAGTATTTATTTGGGGCTTAATTGGACTAGTCATGGACTTTCAGTTCCAATGTGAAGCAGCCTGTTGAGCTGGAACCATTTTGTTCCTCGCTGAAGTAAATCAATTTAGTACTTATATAGGCATTGTGCATTCAACTCTAATTTTTACTTAGGCTTTGCCCAGTACTGTTCTCCCTCTGGAGAGAAGGAGAAAAGCTGACAAGGATTTCAGAAATCCTTAATCTTAGTTGCTAAGGCAAACACTTCAAATGCCTCCTCCAGGGAGAGGACACTAGGAAACACACTCAGTCTCTACAGTCTTTTAGTGCCTTTCTCACCCTGCCCTCTGAAGGGGTAAATAATGTTTCTTGTGCTTTCTGTAGCTATCTAGAAGAAAACCTTGGCCATCCCAGATTTTGCCTATTCCTGTTCTACCAGGAGTTTACGGGTAAGGTGGGAGCCAGCAGGGTCACAGACATATATCCAGGGGTCTACACTGGGCACTGCAGAGCAGACCAATGTTAACCGACAGAGAATAGGGCCAGAGGAATGATGTCCAGGTACAATGTAACTTCTAGGTCACACTAGAGCTTGAGCAGTTCCACATCAATCCAAGCCTTGGATTTTAACCAAAGTGCTAATATCCTTAGATTTTTTACTCTGGTGGCATAGTCCCAGCAGTCAAAGATTATAAGGAAGATGCCACTTTTTGAGTGATGGTAATATTGGACTAGAAGAGCTCCAAACAAAATGTTTCTATGTCTAAACCCTATTTAGTTTCACCAGCCTTTCTCACTACTATCTCAATATTAAAACATATTCTGTCACTCTGCAACTTTTAGGCAATATACATGTTTAATACCTTATTAGTAAAATCAGTGGGACACTGCAAAGAACATGGAAAGGATTTTTTTTGCTCTTGCAGAACTAATTGCTATTTAAAACATCTTGGGGTAAATAAAATTATTGACAGTTACAAGACACTTATTGAGTTGATGACATGAGAATCTCCCAACCCAAGTGGAAGAAAGGCAGAAGAAAAGATCAAAAATAATTGTGTTCAAGGAGAAGTGCTCATAATATTGGGAAAGGTAGTTCAGCCTTAATTTTGCAAGAGATTTTTTTCTCCTCTAAGTTATAAACAGAACAGCTTCTAGAACTTCTCTTTTCTCCTGTGCATTATTATTTATCTTTAGTTCTGTACAGCAAGAATATTCTGTACAACAAGAGACGCTCAGGTCAAAAACAGGACAGGCTTAAGCATTCATCTCCTGTCAAAACCACTAGTATTAATGACAAATATGGGAATTTTGAAAAGAAGTATCTGTATGTAGTACAGCCCTGGGATACAAAGTGCTTAATGCATTGCCTTCATACACTAGCCTTGGTTGTATTGGCTTTCTTTAATTGCACCCTAAGGCTTGCACAGAAAAAAAGCTTTTTAAAATACATTAAGAATGGCACACATACCATCTGTGAGATACCAGGCATGTTATAGGAAAATGTGGATTTGCTATAAGAAAAGAAGTAAATCCGCTTTGATAATTTTCAGCACTGAATTTTTCAAGGGAACAACACTCAATTGCTAATAGTGATTGTACAAAGTAGGTCAGTTAAGTAGACCCTGGGTCTCACAGCAGCATGAGTTTCTACCCTGAAGTGCTTAAAAGATTTTAAAAGGCACATGGTAGAAGAAACAGGAAGATGGAAAAGGAGAAGAAAGTTATAACAGGCAACCCAGAGGCAGCAGAATAAGGCCATGGCACTCGAAAGGATTAATTTAATTGGGTGGTTAAACTGCCAAACTGAAAACTGTGGAAGATGTGGTGGAGTTATCCTTAATTCAGGGAAGGTGCTTGTTTAGTCGGACTTCCTTTCTTTGTTGAGGGCATCACCTCTGGGATTCCATAGTCCGCCCTGGTCTGCATGAGAGTGGAATCGTAGTCTAGCAGTAACACTGGATGCTCGCTACCAATCATTTCTTATTTGGGGAATCTATGGCAGCCGCCTTCTAACAATATATTATTTCTTTAACACATAGAAGACTGCAATAATGGGGAAGAAAACTTTAACAATAAACAATCTCTTCCAGTCTTTTGACATGTTGCCTTGGAAAACAAATACTGAGCAAAGTAGGTCAACCAAATGGGAGAGAGGCGATTACACTGTTCCAAAGATGTGTGATGTGTGGGCCATCCTGGGAAGAGGATGGACAGATGAGGCAGCTGGATATGTCTCATGGCAATGTTCAGATAATGATAGGCACAGCATGACAGCTCATGAAGGCATGTTATGGTAGGCCTGTTCCTCATATTCCATTGTGAGTTTAATTTCCCTCAGGCAAAATGGTTTCCATACTTTATTGTGCTATACCTTTGAACATCTTTGTACCTTTGTGCCATCACACCTTTGATGCTAACTGTTTTCTAGATCGTATTTTGTTTCCCCTGACTATAAAGCAAAATAATTTCTTATTAAAAAGTGCATGCCATTACGACAAAGCAAATTCTCTGTATTACTACATTTCTGCTCAGTGTGTTTCCAGTTATACTGACCCATTTGTTTGTTAATCATTGATTTAATGACAGTATCTCAAAGCAGCATTTCAAATCAAGAGCTCATCAAAGCTTGCGATAAATAAACAAACTAAGAGCTCATCCCTGCTAATCCACATCATTACTGGGACAACTGAATTAGGCCTCAAGGTCACTTTGAGTTCAAGTGGATTCACAGACTTCAAATATTTCTTTTTATATATAATTCTTCATGGAACCATTTTTGATGGACCTTTCTCTTTCAGAAGTTATTGGATTATCTCTAGCTAGAAGTTTAAGTCTTGTGGGAGATCCTCTAAAATTTATATACTGTGAGGACCTTTATCTCCTTGATTCTTCAGTCCACCACAATTTATTTCTGACACACAATCCTTATATCTCAGAGAGAAGTATGATTTAAAAATATGCAACAATTATAAACACATGGGCTGTTATTTTACAGCATTATTTTTTATAAAATTCTCCCACTTTTTTGAGGCCTTTTCAGAACACATTAGATTAAACCACCGCTGAAGTGACTTAAATCATAATTAAACTTTAAGACATACTCATCATATTCCAGAATTCACTGAAGGAGGAAAGTGCACATCAGAAGTAACCAGTCCAGCCATGAACATGATGCATAAAACTGTAGCTCTTTAATGTATGACACTTTTTGTGAGTCACTTTTCAAAGGCAATGAATGAATCATGCCCAGTTTACTTCGAATCACAAAATGCCATTAGATACTATAATCAGGCATTGTTACAACTCTTACTTCAATAAAAACCCAGGCTGGCAGCCATTCAGTCTTCTCACATACTGGCAATGATTCTAAAGGTATACTGTCTGGATTGTTTTAGACTGCACTCTACAGATCTGGACTTTTTCAGCTTGGGGACAGAATTGGTCATTCAGAAGTGATGCTTTACAGCTTACAGTTATCCCACAGTTAAACTTTTAAGTTCTACAAGAAACAATCAAACACTTCTTAATTTATGGACCCCAAGGATTTTGTTTTATTTTATAAAATATACATTTTTTCAGTAGTGTATTGTTTAAAGGAGGGACCTCATGTTCATAAAATGTATTTTGAGAGATAGATCTTTTTCCAGTAACATCATGGGGAACAATTCCTCTCTCCCTGGAATTTCCCTGTGCAAGATTTGCAAATAAATAGAGAGATAGTAATAAATAGAGATAAATAGACATAAATAGAATGTCTGGGTGGTCTGGTTTCAAAGTGAACACAACTTTCTAAGCATAAAGGAAAAAAATAAGGAACCATAAATTGAATACCAAACTTTAGGGATATGTTTGGAAAAATATGTTCACCTTTTAACTCAAAGTAGAAGACATTGTATTAGTAACTTTTTAAAGCAGTATTTTCTCGAGCTGTTTTCCCTGAAGGAATTAATTCAGAAAGGAAGCAAATGGAGAAAAGGTTAATGGAAAGAAGCTTAATGAAGAACTTCTACAACTTTCAGTGTTCTGAAGGAGATGGTTATGCTTAGATTTAAAATCTTTTAGATTTCAGTAATATTGAATTGTCAATAGGTGAATGTCAGTGGCAGTTCGTAGGTTAAACAAAAGGCTCGAGAGGCCTCATGTCCACTGGTGCCCACCCAGATTCCAGGTCAAGCTCAGAAGGTGAACAAAAGCCCTGGCAACAACAGTTCCCTGGCATCAGGGGGGCAAAATTGTCCTTCCAAAATGATGATGATGATGATGATGATGATGACAATGATGATGACTTGGGTAACACTTGTAGGGTGACACGAAAAAAATTAACCTTCCCTTGAATTTTGGTGGAATCCTGCTGAAAGAATCTTAGACCTGTGAGTGAAGGAACTATCTACTCTTGCTTTTTCTCACCTAAAATGTCTAGAAAACACTCCTTCCTGAAATATTTATGAGAAAACAGAACTGTGCCAAAGACATACCTAACCTATCACCAAATATTCCTACAAAACACAAGCTGCAAGACTCAACACTTTAACTATCTTCTAGGTGACAAGGGTGTAATAACAGAAAGAAAAATAAGGAGGAGTTTTGATGTATCATCAACCCACCTAACTCCTAATTTAAATGATTAGAGTAGGAGTAGATTCACACTTGGCTCCAGTGTTAGTCAAAAGTGCGATAGTAGAAGTGTGTTCTGGAGGTATCTCCAGAATAAAACTTATATCAGCAATTAGATTTCTCTGTATAGAGAACCGAGAACAAATGCGGGGGTATCCAGAGAAAATTCAATTTGTTCTGGAATACAGAAAAAACATTAGGAAGAATCTAGACTGCATTTTTAAAAGACATGAATGCCATTCACTTACCAAAGGAAATAGTAGAAAGCATTGTTTTTGCATAAAGAGATCAGCTTCTTTGTCTGGAATGATCATTACAAATTACACAGAACTTCATATTGCAGAGGTATCTTTTCTAAATTTTTTCAAACACTTTTGTCTATGGTTCTGCTGTGCTCTGGTAATTCAAGATTTTTTGGGAAAACAACTGGTCTTGGTCATTTCCCTTAACACATTTTGAATTCAATTTTAAGTCTTGACCACTTTGGTGAATGAAATCAAAAAGAAAAATAAAAGTGTTTTCTAACAATTCTAATAACGTTGATAGGGAAAGAAAGAGCTTGGAAAGTCAAAATCAGTACTTTTGCTCAGGAGTAATTGTTCGTATAATTCCATTCATCCATAAAAGAAAAGAAAGTAACATAAAATTACTTCATAATTTGACATCAATGAGCAATCCCTGTGTATACTGAATTGTGAAGAGTGATTCTGGCTAATGCATTTAGCAAATGTTGGAAAAAAAATCATTTTCAAATATAAGTTTTCAATCATGTAATTGCATATTATTCCCATAATTTAGTTTCTCCCTTTTTTTGTTCTCTTGTTCAAGAATATTGAAGTGGTATTTCCAGTCCTATTGCTGTCTTAGTGACATCAGTTAGAACAGATTTCAAAGATTTTTCTTTCTCTATTTTTGAAGTGTATTGTCCTCTGGATAAGAAACCAATTGGAGGCAAATAGTCCTGCTAGATATGTTTGGTAATGACAAAATTAATTTTTCAAAAACTCATCCAAAACCACAATGTCTGGTTTGGGGATTGTATTTCATCTAATACTGTGGCATTGCTGGAATTTCTGTGACAGGATATTGAAGTCCCTTGGCCATTTAATGTGCTCTAGATCCTGGCTCCCTTGAATCCTGTCTGTCAGAATACCTCAATTGCAAAGGGGAAACTTGATGCCAGAGACAGCTGAAGCAGCTGGGCTCATTTGCAAGGAAGACCTCGAAATGAAATTTTTCAGAAGGGCTTTTAGGGAGAGTGAAATTTTACATCTAAGAAGACAGCTTAAAATCTTTCTTGCTCAAGGAATTTCTTAAATAGAGCACCAGTTCCCAGTCCTAGTTGAAATTTATCAAAACTTCTTCCTCACATGAGGTTTCTTAGTGTAAGGTTACCAATGGGCAGAATTTTCCATGGCTGGATCTGTATTCTTCTACAAAAGTTTTAGTTTCATCTGTTATTATCATAGTTCCTCTGCTCCTAGAATTTCACCTCATTCCGTGTTTTCCAATGATACTTCCCATCACATGGTATTCTTTCTCCTCTTGATTTCAGAAAGAACCTTTGATGTCATATAAACCCACTCCTTTAAGATTTGCCAGAGGTAACTTGAACTTGTCTTGAAATAGCTGCATGACAATTTCAAAACCAGAAAACAAAGCTTAGCAATTGCTTAGCAAATTGTACTTGTCATCTTCTTAAGGTGGAGGATGCTACAGAAAGTAGTGCTTTTTTCTCCCTAAATCTTTATTTTTCCAGGTCAGTTATAAATATTCTTCAGCATCAATATTGAAAGGTTGTTCTTGTTCTGTGTTTTAAAGGCTTGGTTGTGCTTTGAAATGTATACCTGCAAAAATGGTGAAGCGGCAGAAAATATTCATTTTTCTCCCTGCCTAAATATATGCAGCTGAACGGGGAAAAACAGTTGTTTCCTTACATTTTTACTTTACCAAACGGGGAAATGCTGCTAGGAAAATGATCTGTGGCAGTTTTCCATCCTGTTGCACCAAGGTCTGTCCCCTGTTCATTGCTCTGTACTTTATTTCTACCATTTTTTCCTGGGTTATTTTCCATTTCTATTTGTGTGTCCCTCACTTCCCTTTGGTATTTCCACAGTGCCATATAAAGATTTAATTTGATGAAAACTGTTTGAAGCAGAGAAACATGGTGTTGGATTAATTAGGCAGTTAAATATAGCTAGAGGAGTCCCTCTCCTACAAGTCCTCAGAGACACCATTCATTGATTACATACATACATGGGAATATAAATTAGAAAGATTGATTCACCTGATGCCCGAAACCCAGATGCAAGTTTGAAGTTTGAATTATAAAGAGAATTTTTCAGTCTAGTATAATTAATAGGATTTATATTTGCACAGATAAAGGTGTTTCAAGAATAAAAAAGAGTTGCGTAAGAATAAAAGGAACTGTTAAGTTAGGGGTACATAAATACTTTTGAGCAACTCATTAGCAAAAACTTTGAATATGCCTGAAATGAAGCTAATTTCTTTTACTTAATACTTAGTATAGAATCTGTTTGGTTTTTAAAAAAATATCATTCATGAAAAATAATTTCCAGAAGCCCTGTCTTGCCTTTTAACAGAATCCCTATGTTTGTACCCTGCAGAATTTAGAAATTCTGCATACAAGGGTGAGGGAAGATTCGCGTCTGTGTGCTCGTTACAAACTTCAGTAGTGATAATGAGAAGGGTAACTTTGGTGTTTTCTGTACAGAGTCCCTGATGATGCACTGCAGATCTCAGTGAGTGTTGGCCCCTCCTTTTATGACCAGGTGACCTGCCTGGTGGACTAAGAAAAGGCTGTGGATGTAGTCTACCTGGACCTCAACAAAGTCTTTGACACAGTCTCCCACAGCATGCTCCTGGAAAAGCTGTCAGCCCATGGCTTGGACAGGTGCTCTCTTCGCTGCTCTCTTCATGGTGAATGGTGCTGCCTCCAGCTGGTGGCCAGTCACCAATGGTGTTCCCCAGGGATCAGAGTTGAGCCCTGTCCTGTATAATATCTTTATTGATGATCTGTATGAGGGAATTGAGTCCACCATCAGCAAATTTGTAGGTGACACCAAGTTGGAGGGGAGTGTGGATCTACTGGAGGATAGGAGGGCTCTGCAGAAGGACCTGGACAGGATGGATTGATGGGCAGAATCCAACAATAGGAGGTTTAACAAGACCAAGTGCTGGCTGCTGCACTTTGGCTGCAAAAAACCCTGCATCACTACAGGAGAAAGAGTGGCTGGATAAAGACCAGACAGAAAGGCACCTGGGGGTGCTGCTTGACAGCAGCTGAACATGAACCAGCGGTGTGCCCAGGTGGCCAAGAAGGCAAATGGCATCCTGGCCTGTATCAGCAATAGTGTGGCCAGCAGGACCAGGGCAGTGATTGTCCCCTGTACTGGGCAGTGGTGAGGCCACACCTCAAGTGCTGTGCCCAGTTTTGGGCCCCTCACTACAAGAAGGACATTGAGGTGCTGGAGCATGTCCAGAGAAAGGCAACAGAGCTGGGGAAGGATCTGGAACACAAGTTTTATGAGGTGTGGCTGAGTGAGCTGGGAGTGTTTAGCCTGGAGAAGAGCAGGCTTCGGGGGGGACTTTATTGCTCTCTGCAACTGCTTGAAAGGAGGATGGAGCCGGTGGGAATTGGTCTTTTCTCTCAGGCAACCAGGAAGAGGAGACAAGAGGACACAGTCTCAAGCTGCACCAGGGGAAGTTTAGGTTGGACATTTAGGAAGAAATTCTTCAGAAGTTCAAGAAGAGACGGTTAGATATTGGAATGGGCTGACCAGTGAGGTGGTGTAGTCACTGTACCTAGAGGTGTTAAAAGAAAACCTGGATGTGTCACTCAGTGCCATGGTTATGTTGACATTGTGGTGTTGGGTGATAGGTTGGACTCAGTGTTCTCAGAGGTCTTTTCCAACCTGATTGACTTTGTGCTTGGGAAGTTCCAGTTACCTCCTTGGAGTCAGCCTTGCAGTCCATGCCAGCAGCTCTCTGCTTTGCTAGTGTTTTATCTGCTACAGTCTCTCTTACCCTGCACCTCTTCCACTGTAAGTCCCCTATTTTTCTACTTTTTCTGTAACCTCTTATCTTGCCTGGTCTGTTGCAGAGTGACATGTATGGATCAGTTGATTGGGTGGTCAGAAAGTGTATGCTATTCTTCTCTGGCCGCATCACCAAATGAAACTGTGTCATCACTCAGACATAGTGTAGTAATTTAAAGATACCTGCCAGGTTTAAAAAAAATAATATTTTTTCTTATACTTAGAAATATGAGGTTTCAAGCCATTGGATGTAGTTTTAAGTTGCTGTTAATATCAGGAAGAAATACTTTTCTTTAATGAGTTATACTGACTGGTTGATTGTACATGTATCTCTCTCCCCCTATTCTACAGACCACTCCCTTGCCCAAGAAAGCAATTCCTACTTCTGTAGCTACGCTAACAATGTTTTCCTAAACATCCCATCAACCTCAGGCTTTGCTTGTCTTTTTATTTCTCTGGGTTGAATATTTTCATTACTTCTTGCATGTGTTGCTGTTGTAGGAAAAATGGAATTCCCCAAGAATTCATTCTTTTCTTTTAAAGGCTGAGGAAATGCTTGTAATTCATTTTATCTAGAGGAACTTTAGAGTGAAATATAGGGAGCATTCATTTCTATCTGTGGGGACTAGAGAAGAAGACTAGAAAACTAGAAATAATAATACATCATTTTGATAATGCTCAAACTAATGTCATAAGTTCAGTGTCAAACCTCATGAGTTATCTTGGACATTGTATAAATTTGCACTTGTTTAATACTTACCTTTATGCATTTTTTGTCACCCTTGGATCAAGATTATTTAGAAAAGTGGACCTATGTGTGACTCAGTTTAGTTATTCTTAAATTCTTATAGACTCTAAAAATGACACAGAAGTTTCATTCTTTGTCAGAATCCCATGAATATTATATAAGAAAATAGGACTAGATGGGAGAAGGCAGATTGTACAAACCTACAGCTGCAAAAAGCTGTTGTATAGATGTTAGTCTGGGATTATCTACTATGTGCTTTCCAAAAAAACACACCACAGCATGTAACCAAAAGTCATTATACATTGCAGGGAGAGTGAACAAGCACCACCAGTATCTGAGAATATTGTGTATGTCTAATTAGGTTAATGTGAAAAGTAGATAAAAAACATGAATATGTTTCTGACAATTTGAATTTTAATTAAAAATATTTTTATACAGCTCAGTAAGCAACCCTGAAGTTAGTCTCTTTGCAATTAAGTCTTTAATGCTGCAAACGGTGAATTTGTCACAGCAAATAATTTCATAATGGGTTGACCTGCTCTGTTTAATTGTTGCTAATTGCTGTTCTTTAGTTATCTACAATGGCAACTGTAGAATAAATGTAGAAAATGAGATTTTTTTTTTCTTTTGTTGACGTAAGTAATGTGATGATAAATTTCCCATCCTTGTTGTCGTGTTTCTCCTCTGCATTGCAGCAGTGTCAGCTTGATGGTACCTTCAAAGGTCGCAGTTATGCCTTTGAACTCTACCCTTATTTATGGGCCATCTTTCCTGAACTGGCTGATCAGTGCTTTGTACCTTATCCTTCATTTTTTGATGATGGCTGTTCCTGTCAGTAATCATCAGAGGTAAATAGCTGATAAGAGTCCATGGATTCTGTTTGAACTATTTTTTACATGAGGTCTAAATGGATGTAGTCTCTAAAGTATTCAGTTCCTCTCTTTAAGTTAGCTAAGGTAGATTTCTACATGACATCATCTTTGTGTGGGAAGTATTGAAGAGAACAGAAAGCATGTGTCTGGAGTGACTTGCTACTTTAGGATATTTTCCACAAAATATGTTGTACCTAAATGGATTTGGACATTAAAATGTGGACTACAGCTCCTAATGCTGGAAGAATTGCTGTGCACTAAACTGTAGGGGCTCTAAGAAAGGCCTTAGGCTCATAGATGTCTCTAGGAAGTAGAGTGGACCAATAGAACTGGATCTATAAAATAATAGAGTTGATTCTGAGGATCTGACATCCACACTGTATATATTGAGATTTTTCTGTTTTGGTTTGGGTTTTTTTCCTCTGCTATCAAGGACTGTGTCCATTCCTGCCTGAAATGCACAATTAGATGTACACCTAGAATTGCTTCCAGTTGTTTCCAAATGCTTCCATCTTCCAGTCTGGTTTCATCCAAAACGAATTGCGGTTAGGCATTCCATGACCACCCTGCAATGGAAATTGAATTATAGTCCATGGGGGAAAAACAGAAGATTCAATTTCAAGGTACACTCCTGATCTGAATTAGCACACTAATGTGGGGAAAAAAAAAATAATAAAGAGCAATGAGTAGCTGAGAGAAAGTATATGCTGAATTTTTAAGTGAAATACTGATATACTGTATTTAGTTATACACATTTACAAGGATATCCATAAAACAGAAGTTAGCCAGGAAAATGAATCAGTGAAAGCAAATAAGCTCTTATCAGAGTTTTATCTGTTTACGTTATTAAAGAAAACAAATAAAATTAACCTAAATTCAGGTGTAAGTAATTTCACAGAGAAAAACACTAGCTATTGACTAATGTGTAACTATAGTGAAGAGAGGATAATCATACAGTTAAGGCCTAGATAGAAGTTGAGTGAATGTAAATGAATTTGGATAATAAATAGAGCAATAAATCCATAACTATGCTTACGGATAAAAAAGTCTACATGGAAGTGATGAACTCTGCATCTTTTAATAGTTTCCAAAAACATCTATTTGGTGTTTGTCAGTAAAGGTTCTGTACGACCTTCAACAGACAATTGAAATATTCTTTCTATCACATCAGGAAAAATTTAGAACAAGTGAATAAAAATGAAAATTGGAAATCAAAAATTAAGAAATTAAATAAATGATGCCATTTGGTGCATTACTGCTAATTTTCTCTTTCATAATTCATTAGAAAGTGAATTAAGACATGTAATTTGGTGCTTTAAAAGTTATTTCCTCTTCACAAATATCCTCACAAAATACTTGTGTGGTTGTCTTTTTATCGTTCTAACCAGACGGATTAAAAAAAAGAGAAAAAACCCAAGAAATATTAATTTTCCATATTTTGGTAACCTGATAGCAAATGAATTACAAGTATTTCTTCAGTGTTTAAAAGGCAAGAATGAATTCTTGGGAAATTCTATTGTTCCTACAACAGTACAGCTAAAACATCCTTTGTCTCCAGCTGTTTTGTTGGTGTTTTTCTAACATTCATTTATATTAAACCTTGAACACTTCCAGGGATGAGGCATCCAGAACTTCTTGGAGCAACCTGTGCCAGTGCCTTACCAGAATTTTTTCCTTATATCTAGTCTAAGTCAATTCTCTTTCAGTTTAAAGCCATTACTCTGTCCTGTCACTACATGCCTTTGTCAAAAGTCCCTCTCCAGCTCTCTTGTAGCCCTCTTCAGGTAGTGGAAGGTGCTCTAAGATCTCCTCAGAGCCTTCACTTCTTCAGGATGAACAACCCCAACTCTCTCAGCCTGTCTTCATAGGAGAGGTGCTCCAGCCCTTGGATTGTGATCATGACCCTCCTCTGGACACTCACCAACATGTTCTTATCATCATATTCATCCCATGAGATATCCCATAAACATCCTCTTAGGTAGCATCTGAACCTATTTTCACCCCCATTTTGATAAGAACCAGAGTAGATGTTATCCTATCAATTATAAAAATGCAATGTCTTATCCTTAGCAAATCAGAGTGAGAGAAGAGGTGTTCAAAAAAAACCTTTGCAGGAATAAAGCTTCCTTTCATGTGAGTTGAACAAAAAGCATTTTCTTACAGTTTCTTTAATTGATACCTTAGACTATACTGGACCTGATTTCATAGTTTTTAAAGCTTCTGAGACTGCTTTTCCTTGCCTGAATCAGCAAGCTTTTAAAACGTTACTATAATTAATTATTTTACCCAGAATCTAGCAATTACCTATTTTAAGAGATGACTCCTTCTTCCTGTGCAGTTATCTCCTCTTTATTTGAAGTGCATTTTTTAGGATATAGAAGTAGCAACCAAATCCAGGAAAACTGTTAGGCCTAATCAGTGTATCTGTATTTTCACATGTGCTTAAGTTCCCTCACTGTATAGGGTGCTAATTTCTTTATTGGTAACTAAATTCTATAGCTAGATCCTTGTCAGGAGCTGCCATATTCTACATTTCTCGACAGGTTTCTGTCGATTTTGATTCCCTTATCTTTGAAAAGTTATCTATCTGTTGAGTCTGAATTAATTGATCTGTTTTCATATATAGATATTCAGATAATTTCCTAGGGAGAAGTTAACAGAATAAAAGAAAAGAAATAAATTATTTTCTACATTAAATTTCCCATTTGTTTTAATATGGTAAATATAGCATAACATTTAAATATTGACCATCATTACTCACAAGAAAGAATAGTTTACCTAGTCAGACAGGAGAAACAACAGTTTGCTGATGGTTTACACAGAGTGTTTAGCTTTCACTTATTTCTTTGAGGGTATTTCTCTGAAGTTATGAGGTTTATAGTTTTATTGCTCTTCAGCTTTTATGTTACATTTTCTCTTTATTAATCTCTGAGATTTGTTCAACCAAGTAAATGAAATTAAAAAGAGAAGAACTTTTTGTCCATAATTAAGTATTGCAGCCACAAATGTTGTTACAAAAAGTAGACCCATTAGATATGGTCAGACAGACTTTGGGTCCTAGTTTAACAGGAAATATTTGGTTCCTGGTTCCAGAAATGTGTCACTTGAACATAGAAAATCAAGCATCTCAGTGCAGTGCAAACCAGACAGCTGCAAACACTGAAGAGAAAAACCAATGTAAAATCTTGCCACATTCTCAGATGATGTGACCAAAATCTCTTTAGAAGATCTGATCTTATAGAAGACTAATTTTTGAGAAACAGGTAGAAATTTTTTTTTAAATGGATCTGAGAATATGCCTGTTTAATGGAGGAAGAGAATTTTTCTAAGGGCTTGTAAGCATTTCTGTTCAAATAAATTTTTTTTTAGCCTAAATCTAGGGGGAAAACACCAGGCATTTTAGAGAAAATAAGAGAACTTAATTTGGCTTTCAGGGCTTCTAATAATTAAGTAGTAATGTGAAGTAAGCACAATTTTCACAGTCTGTTTAGCTTTTTGGCAACTGGTTAAGCATTAATTTGATTGTGGTCAAGAAGTTCTGTACAGTCAGGCAATCTTTGTGCAATCTCATATAAAGTCTTTGATATCCAATGGCTGGAAACATACTGGAAAGTCTAAAAGCAAAATGTTTAATAAAGTCACAGCTGGCTCTTGGAATAACAGGGCTGGGGCTGAAGGAAATTATCTTTTTATTTATATTATCCAGGGGAATAAACTAGAAGCAAGAAAAATGACTTGTATCCAGTCCACTGAGAAACCTTTCAAGAGAAGTGGCACTAAGAACACAGTGGGTAGGGGAATATGGGGAGACAGCAAATATCAGACATCTAAGGAGAGTCTAAGGCAGCTAAGATCAGGAATCTGCCTGATTTAGACTTTGTCTTACTTAAGCTAGGCATTTTTGTCCTTAAGTCCACTTGTTCAGTTCAAACAGTTCAAAACAAAAGTGTTATGGTTCATGCCTTCCTTGGCTGAGTCACAAGGGTACAGTCTGAGATTTATGTAACCCCTCAAATTGTGTCCATATGTGGTCTAGACTAAGAGGTCCTTGCTTGCCCATGGGTACTGTACTGTGAAAGCAACGTGCTATGGGCAGCACCCCTCTTATTGCTTCATAGCAGCAGCCAGCTGCCACTTCCAATGTTTTTTTGGAGGGCTTTGTTGGCAGCAAGATAACTCTTGAGCCATGCACTGAGGATTGGTGTAAATGTCTATGCATGAATGGCCGAGTCAAATGTTCTGATTTGTCTTTTGCTGCAAGTCAGACTGGGTAACCAAAACAGTCCTTTCTGCTGTGGTATGTATTCAGCCCGCTAGCTGGCTTTAAAAAGAAGAATGTCAGGCATTTATTTTCCGTGAGATTTCCAGGACAAAAAATAAAGCAGTTTGCTGACATTTCAGAGGACTTGCAAATATGTAATGTGCTATAAAAATTGATGAGGCAAAGAAGGACTTATTCAACATATTAAAACATTCAGAGAAATGATCAAGGATTAAAGATTGAAGAAGAGAAGCTGAATTAAGAAACTCCCTTGAAGAGTAGTAGAACAGTAAGGAATAACTAAGTATTTTCGTCTAATCCTTTAAAAGCATTTTGAACTATCTATTAAAACAGCAGCAAAAACGACAAAAGTGAAAGCAATAGGAGAAGCAAAAGCAAACCAAAAGCAATGCAGAGTCTCCAGAAAATAACTCTAGAACTTTTTCTGTGTTTGTATACAGTATAGCATCCTGCCTTTTCATATTCACTGAGGAAAATGGGAGGACAGTGGGAAGCTAGGTGCCAGCCTGGCCTTTTCCTCTCAGGCTTTAATGCATTTCATGGTGAGCAGTTATGGCACCTAACATGTTCCTCCCACATTGCAATTGAGTCCAAAGTAAATTTGTCCAGGATTAATAATCTAGATAAAGACAGATAATGTGTAGTAGATCTTAATGGAAGCTTCATTCCTGTCTTTTTGTGTTTTGGATATTTTGCTTGTCTTTGATGCGTCCTACAACCAGAGATATTTGCCAGACACCTTTGAAATTACCAAGGAAGGGACAATTCTAGCAACTTTGGAGATGATTTTTCCTCCTGTATCCATCCTTTTTCCTGATTTAGAATCAGAATATTCTTATGCCAATATATCACCAGTTGTCAGTAAAGCAAACAAACAAAAAAGCTTTTGTAGAAAATCAACATCGTAACTGCTGGCAAAATTCTGTATTAGTCTGCTGCTGAGAGGCTCAGACGTAGACTTGTTCTGTCCAGGCAGAAATAACCTGTGCCTGGAAAAGATAATCTGTGGTTATTAGATACTCTAAATTTCAAAATCATTGGAAACTTGTCCTCATGGGAGTCAGTGCAAATGGCAGTTATTTCAGTGGATCAGCTTTTCATTTCTTCCTCTCCTTCTTCTCATTTAGTTTGACAACTAATATGAAAATAAATTTGTAACTGCAGGTCAGACAAATAAATGCCAGAGGAAGAAAGCAAGTCTTTGAAAAGTTGTCTAATTTTGAAGAGTTAGATAACCTTTATTCATTGACCACATAGTGACTCCTGAGAGGAAAATCATCATCTCTGTGGTTTTTAAATATACATTTTATATAGTATTAAAATTGTGCTAGAAGGGCATAAAAAGTGTGGGCAAGTTTTTCTGCAGATCTTCAGCCATTGTTTTCCTTCTACAATCTTTGTTTCGCCAGCAAGGAGTTTTCTTGTATATTTGTTTTTGATAACCTGTCTCTCTGTAGTAGCATAAGAATCCATTGATGGCAATTAATACGGTAAATTGCAATTGCAGTTTCGGAGCGTGTCTACTATAAGATACAGTGTTTTATTAGCATAATCACAGACTGTCTATTCAAAAGTCATTCTGGCTTCCTAGTTTATTTGCAGAGACATAAAATATAACTTGCCCTCCAGATAAAGCAATATGAAAAGAACCTTACTAGATTTCCTTCAATTAAAAAAAAATTAAAAGTAATTTCTAAAAAGGTCTGTTTTAATGACAATGATTTGCTTTGCAACGGCTAGCAGTCAAAAGTGTTCTGATATGTGTAAAGCTGAGAATTCCAAAGTTGCAAGCATGTTCAGTAATTAGATTGGATTATTGCTGGAAAATTCAGTTCCTGTTTTGACATTGCCAGAATCAGAGAGGTGAATTTTGTTCAGATTGCTTTGTCAGAAATGCCAAGGCTACCTTAAGGCTATTAAATGCTAAAGTACTTTTCAAGGGAAAACCAGTGGGAATAAATGTTTAAAATAATAGATTAAAAGCGATGATTACGTCAGACAGTGAGTAAGTAGAAAAATGACCCAGCATTGCTTTTAAAGAGAGTAATTTATGCCTGGTATAGACTAAAAATAAAAGATTAAAAAGAAAACTCATTTTAAAAGGAGTAGAGTGGAATGCTTGTAGAGATAGAACTCTATCTTGTAGAGGTAGAACTGATATGGTCAGTTTATTCAATCTTGTATGTGAAACGTTTAGATAAAAGGCACTTTGGAATGCTACAGGAGAGGTAAAGCATCTTCTTTTCTCTTGCACAGCTTGGAGGCAAAATCAAAATACAGCTTCTTCAATTTTATGCAACTTGATTGAAACCAGCAAATAAACAAACTATTCATTTATTGCCTGACAAGACTCAGCAGCACAACAGAGCTCATGAGAGGCTGGGATCAGTGATTACCATCTCCCAGCTGAATGACATGTCCCAGCTCTTCAGGGTAGATTTCTCATCACGTATTCAAGCTCCAGTGTAACATTTCCTTCTCTTTGAATGTGTGTGAAAGTGAGGTTGAAAGTGCTGTTCCACAGATGCTTTTTCAAAACAACAATATAATCCTCTTTTAGAAACCCTCTCATTAAAAAGAGAAGGTATTCAAGGTATTCATCACAGTCCCACAACCAGGCTCGCCCTCATGTGAGAGCAGTGAGCAGCCCTGTGGCACAGAAGCCAGTGTCCCACCTACAGAAATGTAATTCTTTCGTCTCAGCACGTGTTACTCCAGTCTAAATCTTGATCAAATGTCAACTAAGTGCCATGACTTCATCTGGACCATCTCTCTATAACTTCTTGTTAAAAGCATTTAGACAGCATTAGGTGTCTCTCCAGAACAAAGACTCTCCTGACTTGGGATCACGGGTATGCCAGCTGAGGACACTTGGATGTTATGGGTATCTGAGTATCCTCAGCTAGATTAAGATGGACTTGATGAATTTCCTTTTGCTAAGTCATCATCAGAATTTTCCTTCTCAACATACAGGCATGATGAAATTTTTGTTTTCAAATTATAATAAAAATACATATTATGGCTGGTTAGTGTGCTTAGTTCCATACAGGTGCATGCATTTGTGCTATGAAAGCTGACTGAAATGCAGCAATGCTGTAAAGATAAAGAGAACCTATTTTAGCTCTGAATGAACTTGCCACGCACTGTCATTTGGAGTTTTTTTTCCATCACTAAGGCTGCATTCACCTATATTTTTTTTCTGATACTTCTGCAATTTTCTCAAATGAACAATGATCATGAAGAGTGAAAAAACATCCATTTTAGAGAGGCTAGGTTGCTGCATTGTGGGCCAGACCCACTTTACATTACCTAAGCTGCTCTCCAGAATCATTCCCTGCATGGATGATGGCAGCCGTATAGGCACGCTACTCCGTACCAAAGTACAGTGGTACCAAGAATGCGGTTTGTAGCTGCTGTAATTTTTCTCCATCTCAGTGTCTGCATTCCTCCTACAACCCAAAATCCACTTGGACCAGGCTAGATAAGCGTTCCTGTGCCTTAATCCCTTTAATCCCCTGCAGTTTAATCCCTCCCTTAGCACAACTGCTAGGCACCTGATGGCTGCTTCCACTCTGCGAGCAGCACTGGATATATTCTTTGCAATATATTAGCCATTGGCAAAAGCCGAGGGGTAATGCAAATGCTGCTCCTGCTTTTGCACCAGCTGAGGCAGTGGGGATGAGAGCAAGAGATTTCTGGTATCACAGCAAGAGCAGATGTGAGCGCAGCTGTGCTGGTTGGACAGTGGGGTGCCTGCCTGGGACTTGAGAGGCTCTGGGATGTCTAATGTGGGAGCCATGAAGTGTCTGGGGAGCAGAACTCCGCTTATACAGGTTGCATGTTTGCTCATTTGTGCAGATGTTTCTGGGCTTTACTGCACCACAACCCTCAGCAAAGGGACATCAACTGGCATCATGTAAGGCGGCTTCTCATGCAGGGTTATGAGTCTTCTGTGATTCACAGTTTGAGCACAGGATGGCCTCATGTTCTCCTGTTTTACAGAAAGTTGTTCTCTGCCAGAAGACAGCCATATCAGAAGAGAAAGTAAAAGAATGGGGCAAACAAGCCTGCTTAAAAACTTTCTTATCCACCGCAATACTTGGTCCATGCAACACATGTTTCTGTGTCATCTCACGTTGCACGTAAACCATCACCCTCTCTTGGCTACTATATCTGGCACAGGCACAAGCATCACTAGAGGCTGAGTTTTCTATGATTAAAGGATGCTTTAGATATTAAATTGAGGTAAGTACCTGTGGTTGTGAAACCAGATCTCTCATACCTGAGGCTGCAGAAATTCCCTTTGGTCACAAGAAAAGTTGGATTTCATCTGTACTCCTTCTCTTTGGTGTTTATTGATGGCAAGTTTAAGTGCTTGGCGTGTCACCTGTCATGACTCTCTCCTGGTTAGATAAGCAAATGTTTTCAGGCAAAATGCTGCTATTGTGTGAAGTGAGAGTAGGGTCATTGCCTGCACCACTTCTCCTGAGAAATTTATGCTGTTTGGGACTACCTCTGTTCCAAGTCTGGCATACAAGTATGTTAAAATCACATTACTGACAGAACAAATACATATTCTGCAGTACTGTTTTTACCTTTGCTGAGGTAGCAACATCACAGACTGACTACAGTAATAATTAAGGTTGTTTCAAAATAATTTCCTCTCCTGTGGCAACAGCTACATTTCTCTTTAAGCACAAAATGCATCTCTCTGTGCAGTTTTATCACAAGGAGTCAGGATATGCAGCTGAGATAAATGCATGAGGAGCTTGAACAGTAGTCTTGAAAGTGCTCAAGCACACAGCTTTACTGTACTTGTTTCGCTTAGTAGCATTGCCCTTGCAGCCCAATTTTCCCTCATTCCTTAACTTCAAAGCGAATTATCTTAACACTAAAGCCCAGTAAGGTATACTTCACGCAGAAGGTTGTTAGGCACTGGAACAGGAAGTGGTCACAGCACCAGCCTGACAGAGTTCAAGAAGCATTTGGACAATGCTCTCAGGCACATGGTGTGACTCTTGGGGATGGTGCTGTGCAGGGCCAGGAGTTGGACTCCATGATCCTTGTGGGTCCCTTCCAACTCAGCATCTTCTGTGATTCTGTGATCCACAAAATGTTATTCTATTAAAAAAAAGTGTCTAATAGCTGAAAGTGGAGAACTTACATCCAGACCTGATCTGTAACTGCAGTGTGGCAGTATGGTATTCGCCGAAGCCTGGAGCAGCAGGACAAGTCCACAAGAGGATGCAGAATGCCAAGCCTGACATCCTTTCATTAAGGAGATTTAGAAACCTTAACTCACTCTGGTCTTTTGTGTTTGGGGAGGATCATCTGCTGCAAGTCTTCATCTGTATGTCTGTGAGGTTGGAGATGGCTTAGAACTTTGGTATATGTGGTTACATATGTGTGTATGAGATGGACTTGCTAAATGCATGTGTGCGTGGGAGACAGACACACACATCTCCAAGGGCACTTTGGGTAGGTGTGTTTTTGGGAGCAAGGTGCACCCGAAAACACCCACCTTGCTGCCAACCAAAATGGGGAAATTCTCTTCCTTTACACCACCCAGATTGAAAACAGTGAGTCCAAGAGGAGCAAGGGCAGAGGAACAGCTCCAGAGAGCCTTCACCTGTCTGCACCGGGAAACAAGAGGCCTGTGTGGGAGTGGTGGGCAGGACTGACTGGCCTTAGTGTGGATTGCAGCCTCAGAGCTGCACTTTGGGGCCGGTGTCACTGCTGAGCTGTCCCAGGCTTCACTGCAGCTGCTTCAGATGGACATTTGGGTCGGGGCCAGAGCAGAGAGGAAACTTGTGTTATACAGTGGTGGGCCACCTCCTGGCATGGCTCTGGGGACAGTGCCATACCACTAAAGCTGAGCATGGGTGTGCTATTCCCTCCACTCTTTGGTCACCTCTGAACACAGCTGCAGCTGCAAAGGGCACGTGGGGCAGCATGGCCTCTCCATGGCCATGGGGCACGAACAAAACTTACTTCATTTGTCTTTCAAGAAAATCCACCCTTGATTAAATCCCCTGAACTCTATTAGTGTTAAGACCAGGTGCCAGATTTCTTTATATTATAAATGAGTATGGCTAAGAGGACTTTGGCTAAATTACTCCCTACGTGGATTTGACTCACAATTAGCAGAGACTGTTTAAAAATGTGGGATGAGGTTACAATGAGTGCCATAAGAAGACAGGAAAAAGACATTATGCTGTCCCAGACTGTGCCAGCACTGCAGATAGCCACGACTATGCATGACTGAGGAATACGCTACTGGCCTGAAATACCTGCTGCCTTCTGAGATCTGAAGAAGAAATCTTCATAATAACTACTTTCGTTTTCTTTTTCATTATTAAAGCATATAATTGTTAAAACAGATAGAGTTCAGAGCCATTTTAATGATGTACAAAAAGCGTAATTAGCATGTAAAATAATATCTCACTCTAAATTTTCTGTGTTTGCTCTGGGAAAATGTTTTAGTAATTATACTGTAGATGAAAATGCTGTGAAGAAAACTCATTCCTAAGATATTTGGCATATGTCTCATTCTGTCCAATTTAGTTTTCTGCGTGTTGATGAGAAATACCAGCTTTTTTTTT